>NQII01003718.1:25962-97390 GCA_002778355.1 Clitarchus hookeri
CTGATTGGGCAGGAGATCTCAGAGATAGAAAATCTACCACTGGCTATTGTTTCATGTATTCAAATTGTTTGATTTCATAGTGTTCAAAGAAGCAATTCTCTGTAAGTCTCTCATCAACTGAGTCTGAATACATAGCAATTAGTATGGCAGCTACAAAATTTGGTTACAAAATTACAAAATTTGTTAAATGATTTTAGGGTAAAAATTGTTGACCCGACTACAATTTTTTGTGACAACCAGTCCGCAATATCGGTTGCAAATACAAGTAGTGTCAAGCGGTTAAAACATATCGATATTAGATTTCACTATATTAAAGAATTAATAATAAAAGGTAGAGTGTCTCTGAAATATGTAAAAACTGAAGAACAGTTAGCTGATACGTTTACAAAAGCGCTAAACAAAGAGTTAATTTTTAAATTCACTAATCAGTGTGGAGTAACCATGTAAATTTATTTGTGTGAAATTTAGGTAAATATTGCATTGAGGGTGGGTGTTGTAATATAATATACAATGCAATATTAAAAGTTTGTTATATTTTTAAGATGGCAACACTGTAAACAAATGATTAGCTATCAAGCTACCGTTGGAGTGTCATGGCGCTATGTGCCTTGTTGAAATTATATTGTTCTTTCTTAAAACTGATAAATAGTTTATTCAAGTGATACGGAGTATTTCTTTATAAAAACTACATATATTATTTACAATAAATATGAATAAAAACAGGGTAAAATTAGGTATGTTGACATTGCCTAGTAATAGATNCTACATATATTATTTACAATAAATATGAATAAAAACAGGGTAAAATTAGGTATGTTGACATTGCCTAGTAATAGATAGTTCTTGTGCAAAATATTATTACAGTGAGTGGCCACGAATGCGGTGCGCTGTCCATGTGACGTAATGTTCTACTGTCTGTTAAGGCTCCCTCCTACATGACGCTTGAACAGCGTTGCGGAGTGTTTGAGGAATTCCTTTTTCCACGAAACTATTAAACGTGCGTCCAATTTGCTGATCTACGAAAAGAATACACACATCAAACGAGGGCTGTTGAGTGCTTTCAAGTCGTCAGGCGCATTAGAAATGCCATTTCACAGAACTCCAAAATGGCTGAAAACTGCTTTTTAAAAATTCTGTATCTCAAAATATACGCTTCAGATACACACAACGCTACTCAAAGTCCTTGCATTGAACCTTCCTACAGACATTCCAGTAATGAAATAATACGGATACCGCAGAAAGTCCCATATGTACACGCAGTGCGACAAGAACACTGCACTCTAGTTCAGAACATTGCGCTTAACGACGATGGTGCACTTGATGCGCGTGGCATTGTCGCCCTTATCGCTCTTGCGCTTTTGCCCTGAAACGCAGGAAAAAAGCGCTAGGTAAGCACAAACCTTAAGCTTTGTTTGCATAAGGCGGAGGAATACTCTGGAAGTAGAACTTTAGCAGCGCTTCAGAAAAGATTGAAGTAACCGTGAATTGACTATACATATTGTTGAATGCGCCCGGGCGTTGCCAGATTTGTGAGGGATGGTGGCTTTAGTACTTTTTAATCTGCGTGATATTGTGTACCACATTTTGTTATTTTACCAGCAATAAAAGTTTGCCTTGGAAATCATAAACTAAATAGTTTTTGTTACCACTAGTAAATCTTTTCTTCTCTCAATGCAATGCTTCCCTTAATCTTACTTGTTAAACAAGCAGGGTAAATGTAAAACCATAATTANTCTTTTCTTCTCTCAATGCAATGCTTCCCTTAATCTTACTTGTTAAACAAGCAGGGTAAATGTAAAACCATAATTTCATTGATTTTTTTTTCCTTGCCATACGTTTCATTAAATATATCGGACAATCATACCCAGTCTTTGTAGTGCCTTACTCTCCCTCAATTACTGCAGTATATCAATAATAGGTTGCGTCCTGTGTTACCGCAGGCGCTTCACTTGCGAGGACAAATGCGCTATCCTCGCTGCTGTAGGATTCTCCTTCTTACATACATAGCCTAGAGAAACTGAAGTATTTTGGCCGTAAGCCACTCCCGCTAACGTACAAGACCCCTGCACGACTGCAATCAACGATAATCGAGAGTTATAACTAATGCAGACATTGTGTCCTCGGTTTAAACCGTTTCAGAAAACAGGTCGAAAAAAAACAGGGACTATCACCTCACCCCAAATTAATGTTTAATTTTACAATTTATTTTACGACCGCGCAATTGCTTGATTAAGGGAAAAAATTTAATAAATAAATACAATTTTTTAATTGGTTTATACTACTGCAAAAGAGAATATACAGCTATTTCTCTCGCACGACTTCCGTACAGAGCTGCCATCTATAGAGCCACCATCGAACATCTGCTCTGAAGTCTTCTCATCCGCAAACACCGTCACACGCAGTTCTTCTGTAGCCGCCTTCGGTGATGGTTCGGATTTTTAAGCATGGGCGTTGAGGGTGCGACTTCGTTATGTGCATGTGTGTGTGTGCTGTCTGGAATGTTGGCGAGTTTTTTTATTATTGACGTTTTTCGCTGTCGTGTATTGATGGAGAGAAAAGAATAGAACTGTTGAAACCTGAAGAGTTCCCTTGAATTAATTTGCCAAACAGTCAGGAAGCTGTCGATTCTGCGAGAAGCGAAAGACTGCAGTTCAAGACCATGAAAAGAAGTATTCATAGTTTTTCGATAATTTGTGTATATCTGGTTAAACGGGCTATGTTCCCAAGGCCAGACGCATTAGATTATATATATATAATAATGGAGAAAAAAGAGTATGACTGAAGATGATAACATCCAAATTCAAGCTACTTCGATCAAGTGTCGATGTAACAGTGTCACACGGAACGTGTGAAACCTCTCTAAATTGAAGCACCGTTGCAAATGCTGAGGTAGCCACGCCAACTTATTTTACACAAGATGTACACTTTAAAAAAGAAATCGGTTGACCAAAATCGTTAATATTCTTTTTCGAGAAACAACTTGAAACCAGGAAACAGAATGAGGTTTACAATAGAAAAACGCGTTTTTAAATCGTTGTTACTTGCCTGGAAGTTGGCTCATAAACGATGTAAATTATCAGTAGACAAGAATCTAAGAAGACTTTAGAAAACATGTTTACCCCAAAGCAAATAAAAATAATTTTAAATAAAATTAATTGACAAGTTTGGTGGGAATGCCACTGCTATTATTCTACGTTCAATTACATGTAAAATATATGCTTATTTGAGAGGGAAAGTCGTTACTCTTCTCCCTGGTTTATGAACTCTCCGAAAATGTATGGGCCACGTGAAATGCTCTCCAGATGTATATTTTATTAATTGCTCAGCACTTATGTGTAAGCATTATTATAGTTTAAACCTACAGTGTGTAAATTATTTTAGTGTTATCTTGCATAATTTGTTCCTATGCTTAATTTAAATACTGTATATTCTGTATAACATTCGTAAATTTCTGTATATATTTGTTTTGAGGTTATCACTTTGTTCCAAAAATATTATGTGTGTTTCTGTTCCTAAATGACTAAACTAACTTTTATTGTATTCGATTGCATAAGAAAAGTAGCTATAACATTATGTTTTCTAAATTTTTTGTACGTGTTTTTGTGAACCATTAGAATGAAATATTTCGTTTTGAAAGGAGGGGATCCTTTTATGTAACAAATATTTTATGATACGCTGCGTATTAGTAAAACTTATTTTTCAAACTTGGTAACGTTCAATTACTTTTTATTTTTAATAAAAATGCCTGAGAACCATAAATTTAATTTATTTAGAAAGGTCTTCCTCACTGAATTATACCAGTTTCTCGTCATTCAAAGTTTATTAACAAGTAAGGTTTTTTTGCAGTACCTCTAAGAAACGTAAATACCTAGATAAACATAAATATGATTTAACATCATTAACATAGATATTGCCTGTGTTCACAACATCTCGTTGGCGTACCACTTAAATCCTCCATTGGGTTTTAAAACGGACATATCGCCACGCAATAAGCCCCAAGGCTGCATTAGCCGAGGCTTTGCTCCTAACTACGTCAAGGGGTGAGGTTGCGCCCTCTTCTGCTCTTACCCCGCACACAGGTCCAGCATATCCCTCTCTAGTAACCTTGCTTTTCCTGCATCCTCTATACTCATTGATTATTCGATTATTTGTATATTTTGAAATGCAGTCTAACTGCATATTGAATAAGATATGCAACTGTAATGAAAGTCATTTTTAAATACAATACAAAATTAAACAGGTTATACAAAATGATACACTAATAAATGTATCATAACAAAGTAAAAAATAAATACAACGCATTAATTCACTTATCAGTGACGGATGGTGTGTGAGACTGTGCTCTCATGCTCTCGCAATAACAAAATTTTCACACATTTTGACAAATATTTCATTTACTCAAAGTTTTATATCTGCAGAATTATCGACTCAAAACCTAAGTAGCAAAACACAGTCGGCCGTCTGTGATTTTACTGATGCCATTGCTGGATTACTGCTGGTCCAGAAAACTTATGGGTATACACAACTGGCCCTGTTATGGTTAACTGCTGGAAACAGGACATTTGACATGCCATTTATGGTACATTGATGGTATGTTGATGGAAAGGAAACTGACGGTTGAGAGTAGGTGAACTACTAATGGTCCATAAATGGCCTACTAACTGTATTCCAGCATTAGCTGCACATAACCTATACATGTTGCTAGTTAAAGCTTGGGAACCCATCTTCAATACAATATAAATGTGTCATATATAAGAAATATAGATCGCCTATTACAAGGAGTAGATTATGTGTAAATATCTAGTGATGGAAATATATATGGCAAAATATTCTAAATAAGCATTTGCTGTAACTTCGTGACTGGAACCGAATAACTTGAAGTATACTGGTTTTATATTTGCGAATGCATATAATTAAATTGCGAGGTAAAAAAAAAAATAAAAAATTACTTGAGCAAATAAATTTTAAAGGTTTTTTGTGTTTTCACACTACAAAAATATGCATATATGTAGACTGTGTTTCAAAACAAACAAATGGAATACAGGTAACATACATTTCTAGAAATTACATAAAAGGTAAGTTTTTGCGTTAATATCAAGATTTAGGTACAAATTTCTCTTAACGACACTTGTTATTTGTTTAGCTGTATCTTTTTTAACACTGATTTGATAGCATGGTAGATTTTAAGGCTATATAAAAACTGGTGAGATTTATATTATGTTAATATTTGTTAACAATTCAAGTCCTAATATATTTTTAGTTACTTTATCCCACCGGCACAGTGCACATTGGAATAATGCTAAATAATCACTGTAACGGTGTGATTTCGCGCCCACGCCTCCTTCTCGGCAAGTATAAGATTTCCATATCGTATAGTGTGGCTAATAGTGGAATAAACGAAAATTAAAATCAAGGATTAGTAAAGAGTGAGTAAAAATATNGTAAAAAAAAAAAAAAAAAAATACCTTGAGCAAATTAATTTTAAAGGGTTTTTGTGTATTCACACTACGAAAATATGCATATATGTAGACTGTGTTTCAAAACAAACAAATGGAATACAGGTAACATACATTGCTAGAAATTACATAAAAGGTAAGTTTTTGCGTTAATATCAAGATTTAGGTACACATTTATCTTAACGACACTTGTTATTTGTTTAGCTGTATCTTTTTTAACACTGATTTGATAGCATGGTAGATTTTAAGGCTATATAATAACTGGTGTGATTTATATTATGTTAATATTTGTTAACAATTCAAGTCCTAATATATTTTTAGTTACTTTATCCCACCGGCACAGTGCACATTGGAATAATGGTTAGCATGCTAAATAATCACTGTAACGGCGTGATTTCGCGCCCACGCCTCCTTCTCGGCAAGTATAAGATTTTCATATCGTATAGTGTGGCTAATAGTGGAATAAACGAAAATTAAAATCAAGGATTAGTAAAGAGTGAGTAAAAATATNCATATCGTATAGTGTGGCTAATAGTGGAATAAACGAAAATTAAAATCAAGGATTAGTAAAGAGTGAGTAAAAATATATTAATTTTTAACAGATAATGTTTAACATATCGAGAAATCATTGTTAGCAGTCCGTAGGCCATCTGATCGCTGTGAAGTGGTACATCGATGGGTCATTGCTGTTGGAAGCGTTGGAAGCATATGTGTCATACTTAGGCCATTTGTGTTTACCACACCTGCCGGGTCCATGCCAGCTGTTGGCCATCTTTATCCCGGCTTGGCATCCGACTATAAACAATAAATGGGCCATAAGTGTTTTGCTACATTGTAATTTATGCTATTTTCCTTCAACAGTGCAATATTACTTGGCCAGAGCTTAACAAATTTATTATGTTGCCAGAAATAATTATTTGCAGGTTTTCAGTTTCACGCGTATCGCCTCAGTGCTGTACTGCGGCTAAGTACAGCTGACGCTCTTCCACTCAGTCCCTCGCGCTGGCCGGTGCTGCACAGAAACACGGGAATCTCGCACTTATCTGCGCCTCCTCCGTGCTCATATAGCTTCTGCACATAGGAATGCAACTCAACAGCGCTTCCTGCTCGCTTCGCGCGGCCGAATAGCTTTGAAAACAAATTCATCATCACTTGAAAACTATCCACTCAAATATAGTCTGTCTCATATAAGTTGGCGAGNATAGCTTTGAAAACAAATTCATCATCACTTGAAAACTATCCACTCAAATATAGTCTGTCTCATATAAGTTGGCGAAATTCTGACAGCCAGTGAGTGGCAACTTGACATTTACGAAACAAACAAAGTGCAATTTACAAAATCCTGTATCAGCTGATGCAGGAACGAACAAAAGTTAATATTACGCTGGCTATTCTGAGTGCACTGGCGACGCACATCAGACCAGCAGAACATACGCGATACGAAAGAGTTACTAGGTTAATTAATACAGTTTAACTTACGTGGTCATTAAACAGCGATTGTTAGAGTTACAAACTAAACTTTGTAATNATAGCTTTGAAAACAAATTCATCATCACTTGAAAACTATCCACTCAAATATAGTCTGTCTCATATAAGTTGGCGAGATTCTGACAGCCAGTGAGTGGCAACTTGACATTTACGAAACAAACAAAGTGCAATTTACAAAATCCTGTATCAGCTGATGCAGGAACGAACAGAAGTTAATATTACGTTGGCTATTCTGAGTGCACTGGCGACGCACATCAGACCAGCAGAACATACGCGATACGAAAGAGTTCCTAGGTTAATTAATACAGTTTAACTTACGTGGTCATTAAACAGCGATTGTTAGAGTTACAAACTAAACTTTGTAATAAAGTAGTAATTTAAAGGTGTTCAAAATGAAATGCACAATAAAACGATCCGTATCCAAATGAAACGCAAGTTCAAAACCTTGAGAGTTCTTTTCACGTCGTATCCCCACACTCCATACATGCTTTACATACGTGCTTGATATTAATTCCAAAAGCATACAGAAATATTGCATGGTATTGTTTAATAATTTTTTCTAATAATTTGACCAAATATATTTCAAATTCGGCTTGTTCCAAGTCAGTAATAGAAGAAAAGTCAATTCTTAAAGAACGCTATCTATAAAGCAAAGCAAACGGTTCACACCTCGCTCTGTCATACCGTGCGCGCCATCTGTGTGCTCTTTCCCCAAGCATTACCAGCCAGAAAAGTATAGCTTTCGTGTGCAATATATAACAAATTTACGAACAGATACCAATAGTTTTATTTATATATATATTTCGTGTACAGAGANTATACCAATACTTTTATTTATATATATATTTCGTGTACAGAGATTTTGAGTACTAGAATTTTTACTATTAGGCCGGTAATCGTTCTTCTACGTAAATTATACGCCATATTGTTCTCCCAAAAACCCATTTATTTGTTTCCGTGTTGTTACTATACTGTATTGATAAAACGAAGAAAGTGGGACACGCGTGAAAAGTTTTTAAACAATTATTACGTTCTTCCACGTCACATATTTCCAACTCGAACTGTTTAGTATCAGTAATAGCAGAATTACTACATTGCAATCAATGGTCGTTAGTGCTTTGTTGGCGAATAAAAGTGCGTTGCCAATCAAATTTCCTGAATTATTTTTAGCTCCAGTTATATTAGATATGACGTCCAAAGTGTGATAATAGCTACAACTACGCAAATGTTAACCCAAGTTCGCTGTCCCCGACAAATTAAAAAAGAGTTAGCAAATATTTATTGTTCGCAAGGTTTAATATTTTTACTTTTATGACCTACCAATTTTTTTTAGACAGATGTCAGTCTAAAATATATCGTAAAAAATTTTTAGCATTACAGTATAATGGCAAGTGGATTAACTGACAGCGTGTTGATAAAAAATACAGCCTCCACTTGACGCATCAGCTGATGGTGAAAGGATACATAAACAAAAAGTAAACAATGGCACTACTTTCATCGAACTGTCAAAATATCGGAAACTTATATGAGACAGAGAATAATTTTAAAACCATGACGCAATGTCAGATTTTCTTTACTAAAAATATTTTCAACGTAAAAAATGGTAAAANCAAGGTTTAATATTTTTACTTTTATGACCTACCAATTTTTTTTAGACAGATGTCAGTCTAAAATATATCGTAAAATTTTTTTAGCATTACAGTATAATGGCAAGTGGATTAGCCGACAGCGTGTTGATAAAAAATACAGCCTCCACTTGACGCATCAGCTGATGGTGAAAGGATACATAAACAAAAAGTAAACAATGGCACTACTTTCATCGAACTGTCAAAATATCGGAAACTTATATAAGACTGAGAATAATTTTAAAACCATGACGCAATGTCAGATTTTCTTTACTAAAAATATTTTCAACGTAAAAAATGGTAAAANGAGAATAATTTTAAAACCATGACGCAATGTCAGATTTTCTTTACTAAAAATATTTTCAACGTAAAAAATGGTAAAACAATGATTTATTGATTATTTTTCTGGACGTGTACAGGAAATAAAGTAGCAAACGAGAGACTTTTTTGTTTTAAGAATCAGGTGGGTGATATGTGTGTTAAATGAAGAAGAAACACCGAAATTAGTTATATGATACTCTCACTCTTAAACCATTACCACGCGTGATTTTCTCGTTACGACAGCTCCTTCGCATTATATCTTATCAGTTACCACCCACATAAGACATCCACTTACGTTTGGTTTTTGTTATATGTACCGTAATCACGTTACTCCTTTTTCATGTACTACTTTGATTGTTTCGTTACTAAAAAGAGAATAAATGATTTTCATGCACAGCCATTAATATTATTTTAATAAGACAACAATATTGAAGCGCTGAAAACGTCTGGTACAATCACGTTGTCACACTTCGGTGTATAAGTGAACCAATTAATTGCTTTACTTCTGCTAAATCCCCCATGTTCATATTATTTACCAAGCCAAGCAGCTGTCTCTGCGTGGTTACATAGCGCTGGAGGAGATGTCTACGCATCCGGAATCGAAAAGTTGGTTGACCGTTCCGAGAAATGTTTACAGTCTCTTGGGGACTATGTGGAAAAGTGAACTTACATTGTATGTTGTCATAGCCGTGTTGCCTATGTATAGGTGGTTACATACATGACCATAACGTGGAAGTGAAATTATGTATTGATTTGCCCTCGTAAATACATACAAATTATATCTAATCCTTCTGTTTTTGAGGTACACTTTTTCATTTTATGTATTATTTCCCACTCTTTCATTTATGTGCGTCAATAATTGTATTTCATCACTGGGAAATATTTGTATCCGCCAGTGCATTTTATCTAAATGATCGATACAATGAGAGGCGTGTACCAATTTTACAAGTACGATGAGAGGTTTACGGGATGCGAGTAGTTTAGGACAAGTCAAGACCTCTCGTAACTTTGAGAGTGCTCGCAATTGTAACCAACCGACATACAACGCATTAATTGTTTAGAAATCTTGTTTTCCTGCTAAAACAAGATCCGTAAAGAATGTGGCTCTCATCTCCATCACAAACGTGACTAAGACTACCAGTCTAAGTCTTAGAGTAATCTTGACATGAGAAACGACTACAAATGAATTCGTAATGCATACCAATTACTACTGAATTTTTATGTAAGTAATTTTAAAACCTAAATTTTGTTTCAACTTAATTAATTGATAACATGAAATGGTCTTGTTTTCTTCGGATATTTTAATTTACTCATTTCAATAAAACTTATGTAACATAAGTGATCATTAAAGTTACTGTATTAATAAATAAATTAATTAATTTAATATTTTCAGAATTATAAAAATTGCTTTTTCNGTGATCATTAAAGTTACTGTATTAATAAATAAATTAATTAATTTAATATTTTCAGAATTATAAAAATTGCTTTTTTACAAATGAGTTTTGTTTTTAATATTTTTATAAAATGATTTTGAAAGGCGTTACACATATAATATACTATTTTATCAAAACTTTTTTTTTTATTATTACTACTTTAAAGTTCAAAAGGATAATTTTCCGAGGTAAAAACATTCGGACACCATTACATACGTATCCACCAGCGATTCTCTTTGTGGCATTCTCTGATTATNTTTCCGAGGTAAAAACATTCGGACACCATTACATACGTATCCACCAGCGATTCTCTTTGTGGCATTCTCTGATTATGAAGGATACGCACACCTATAAAGTGACATACTAGATCAACATTGAATAAAGTAATATATTTGGTGTAGAGTTTAAAATACATCTGCTAAAAGAAGAATGTGTGAGAACTTTGCATATTATAAGACTTATTCGCAGATATATTTTAAGTACAAATACAGAAAATGACATTAATGAAAAATGTAGCAACAAGGAATGCATCACCAAAGAGAGTTCATGAAAAATGGTGAAATGGAATATGAAAAATTTACAAGGAGGTGAAAAATTTAAAATAAAGGTACTATAGAAAAATGCAGTAGGTGAAAAATAAACATATTTTCAATATTCTACACGGGAAACAATAGACGTAACATAAATACAATTGATAACTAAATATTGTAAACTGTGGGGATTTTTTTAACGTAATATAAAATAATACTTGAATGGATAACAGCGAGTACCTTACAAAATTTTAAGACACCTAAGCAAACCTGGAAGAGACTTGCAAGAACTGAAAGAAATTACCCACGTTCCTGCACGTGCACATTTTGTAGGTCACCTTGTCTATAGCCAATGACAGATGTATTATTTTTCCCTTTCCAGGTAATTACCGGAATGAGAACTATCTGTGATTGCCTTCGTGGCCCAACGGGAATTTGGGAAGCAGCTCACTATTGGCTTGGCTAAATATTCCGTGAAAACCAATACCTGTATTAAAAATATGTATGGTGGGCATTACTTCTTGTTCAGATATTAAACACGAGTTTAGTTAACTTTTTCCATCTCATAACTGCTGCTCCAGTCACAACCCACAAGACCAAAACGGTTTTCTTCGCGATGACCCTACCACGAGCCCAATTAATCCTCCACGCGAGAATCGTAGCTTCGGCCACGATTCGCAATGACTAAAGCCCCTCGCAACTCTTTCACGACTCAAATCAATAACGGAGGCGGGAACCGCGGCTTCTGCCCGCGAGGACTTGTGTCGCTCACGACTCCTCTCTCAGTGACACGCTACGTATAGCACTGCCCACTCCTCGTCTCTCCGAGGCTAGGGGAGACCACCTGCCACCTCCAGTCCAGACAATAGCAAGCCTTCTCCCTTCATTCCAGGTGACCTGTTTATTCTATTTTATTATTGTTTTTACGTTATGTCACTTGGGTCATGTACTACGCATCTACCAAAAATCATTATAATTACATTAATAGTTACAACTTAAATATTCAATCACTGTACAGGACTGACACTAATTCACGCCCCTCGCAGGCGTGGCCTTGGACAGGGCAGAACGCTCTTTCGGCACTCTAAGGCTGACCTCCTACGTCTAGCAAAACATTAGCATGAGGTCCCCTGCTCGGCACTGCTTCCCCGGCCGTCACACAACTCTCCTACATGTCATCTTTCTCAATATGAAATCCTAAAATTTAACTGGCAAATACAAAGATACTCTAATAAAACTGATCTTATCCTATTGACGATTACAAACACATACCAATTTGAATGAAACGCCTTTGAAAATTCTACCTAATTATACCTTAATCATATTCCTTCTACTTATTTACAATCAGGGCCCGAAATGGCCTGTTAGAAAATAAATAACTTGTGAAAAGAAGATGAACAAACTGAAGGCACAGAAGTCTGCAACAACAGAAGTAGACAACGCCATAAAAGCAGAATTAGAACAACTATTAAAAACCTCAAAGAATAGAAAAATAACAGGTATGAATGGATGAATCACATAGCCTTTTAAATTTAGAGATACTATTCAAAAGTCGTAACTGTAAAGCTATTTAAATTATGCCTGAAGACTGGGAAGATTGTCAAAGTCAAAATCTTATTAAAGAAAGGACATGGAAATAACTGCCAACTCCACGACCACAGAGCCGTATTACGCAGCAGATGCAAATTATATTGTTATACTGTCTAGTGAATAATCATGAACGATACATGTCATAGGCTTATTACCTGGAAAACATAGAGGTTTTAGGCAAAATCTACAAAACTTTAATTAAAATTATTGGNACATGTCATAGGCTTATTACCTGGAAAACATAGAGGTTTTAGGCAAAATCTACAAAACTTTAATTAAAATTATTGGAAAAAATAAAAACTTATATAAAGATGCTATATTCGTCTCAGAAAGGCATCCGAGAGGAACAAAAATTCCTTTAGTGTGGAATATTTTCTAGAAAGCAGTTACTTTGAAAACCATGCTCAAGTAAATAGAGATCTCTATAAGGATACAAAAAATACTGTTTAACATAAATCTGTTTTGTCCAAAGAAAATGTCAAAGAGCTAGAAAAGGTATGTAATAATGCCGATAAAACCTAACGCTAGTAGAAACTACTTGTTATTTTCGTGCTGTACAATACAAATTGTTGAAAAAGAAAATCGCCTGAGAATAGGAATTAATCATTTCTACAAGACATGCAAGGAGTATGGTCCATAGTCTCGAAGACCAAAACCATAGCATTCATAGCTAAATAGCTTAAAACTGTACCAGACAACAGCATATTNGGTCCATAGTCTCGAAGACCAAAACCATAGCATTCATAGCTAAATAGCTTAAAACTGTACCAGACAACAGCATATTCAGACATGGCTTACACATTCAGTACCTGCATTGTAAAGTAATTATATCAAAATTTTTATAGAATTCTAATACCAGCACCTGTCATTTACTTAATTACAAAAAAAATTTTCCTGTCAAACTATGAATTAAAACTAAGGAGCAGAGATTCCACATAGAACTCGCAAACCATGAATCTAGAAAATAAATCTCTTCCGTACATCACACAATTCGACAATACTAATGAAATACTTATAAAAAATTTTCTTCGTGTAAATTAATAAATATGTGAGTGACAATGTTTGCCTTATAGATTTGTCGAAGAGTATAGTCCTAAATGCACTCGTCCTTGCCTTCCAGAATTTCAACAAATGCTTACTTGACAACTAGACTCCGTACAACCCCCTTTGACCTTGGATTAGTGTAGTTGTACAGTTCCCGCCGTTTCAGTACTTACTTTAAGTTTACTTGCTTTATTTTGTCATCAGGTGAATGACAGGTGCTGGTATTAGAATTCTGTTAAAATTTTTATATTATTACTTTACATTTATGGATTATTATATAAAATAGTGCAACTGTTTTATTGTATGTCTAAATATTGTAATATTATAAATTTTAATTTATGTCAGCGTTATCCGTTTCTGTCTTACCTATCCGTCAGCTGGCTAATGTATCATTCATAATAAAAAAATGTTGTACGATTACGAATGTCTCCTTAGAGTCACCGTTCGCATCATATTGCCAACGCCAATTCCCTCACTGGAGACAATCTGATTACTCCCGCTCTCTCTCTCTCTCTCTCTCTATCTCACGTTTTAAAGTCAGTATTCCGCAGCGTGATTGGCTGTTAACGTTATCACCGAGAAAAGAGTCCCGTAAATCAAATATCGAAACTTTCTCTACTATTTGTTCTTAGCAATATACATTGCATTGTAAAAGAAATGCCAATTCATGTGTGTCCCGCGAAATTTCAAGCTGCAGGGGTGAAATTTGATTCCTAGACCCTATCTCACGCTTTCGAGTAGAGTTGATTTTCGAAAGCGTCGCTCAGCTACACAAAGGCACGGACCGGTCAGCCTTTTTTTAAATACGTGTTTTCTTATTGGGTGTAACTACTGAACGGAGTGTACTCGTAGTGCTAACGCAACACTCCGTAGTGTTCTCATGCACGTTGTTCAAATAATAAACGGCCCTCGCCGCAGAGATGCCAAAAGTTATTTTTACCAGGGGAGCTGGCACTGAGGAAATTAGTCTGCTGTGCTTAGAAAAAAATGCACTACCTCCTATATTACGTAGTAGAAGTGTTGCGTGTGGCTACGTGTCACACTCTACAAGAACATTCACATACAATATGCATTCAAGTGCATGTCCTCCAAAGTTTNTGCGTGTGGCTACGTGTCACACTCTACAAGAACATTCACATACAATATGCATTCAAGTGCATGTCCTCCAAAGTTTTTACTTATATGAAAACAATTGCGTCTATATTATTGCAAAAAAATTCCGCTTCTTACCTCAGTTGTAGGTACAACTGCCTGCTTATGTTTTACACTACACTTCAAAGAGGCACGTTCGTATTTATTTTCCTCGATTAAAAATCTATTACCNTGCGTGTGGCTACGTGTCACACTCTACAAGAACATTCACATACAATATGCATTCAAGTGCATGTCCTCCAAAGTTCTTACTTATATGAAAACTATTGCGTCTATATTATTGCAAAAAAATTCCGCTTCTTACCTCAGTTGTAGGTACATCTGCCTGCTTATGTTTTACACTACACTTCAAAGAGGCACGTTCGTATTTATTTTCCTCGATTAAAAATCTATTACCTAGAGTTTTTATCGCCAGTGGATAGTTAGTTTCGAAGTGTTACTGAATTTTTGGCTTTGCGTGCGTCAGACAAGATAAAGGTTGTGACTTGCCTGGTCTTAAACAAGTACCGTAATAAATTTCGCATTGTATACTACTTCTCGCGTTTAGAGACCTATCATAAAATTAAACGAAATAATGGCTATTATAAAAGGGTGGATCTATATATTTTAGCTTTCACTAAGATTTAAAAAAAATATGGAACAAATATTAGAACTGGTTGGTATGGAAAAGACGGCTGGCTAAATATGCCTGGTTCGCTATCACAGGGCGCCTACTGGTGCGGTGATAAGAGTCGTCTTACATTATGAAGTCACGTTTTATCAGTGAAATACGAAAGAAAGACGATCATCCTGCTAAAATGGTGTTCAAGCCCTTTGTCATCATATTTGAAAGATACTTAAACGTCGCATATTTTCTCTCTCTCTTACCTTCGTGCTTCCAAATCCACATTCGCGACCCCTTTTCAGCATTGTATTTTCTACCTGACTCGTATACACCCCATCATTAGGTAAACTGAATGAAATTCTCATTCAGAAGGCAATCTTTGCGAACCTTTACTTTTCTGAACCCTTTCCTTCTTCTCTTTTCCCCGCCCGCGCTTACCGTGTCAGTTTTCAATTCTCTGCTCTTCCAACTTCTTAAACCTTCCTGCGTCATTTAGCTTGTTTGCTGTATTGTTGGGATTTCGACAATGAACGAGCAAGTCCCGGACTGAAAAGAAAATAATTTCGCTTATAACTGTTGCTTGAATTCATCTTTTCCATGTAATTCTTTATTTCCCGTACNCTCGCGTTTAGAGACCTATCATTAAATTAAACTAAATAATGGCTATTATAAAAGGGTGGATCTATATATTTTAGCATTCACTAAGATTTAAAAAAAATATGGAACAAATATTAGAACTGGTTGGTATGGAAAAGACGGCTGGGTAAATATGCCTGGTTCGCTATCACAGGGCGCCTACTGGTGCGGTGATAAGAGTCGTCTTACATTATTAAGTCACGTTTTATCAGTGAAATACGAAAGAAAGACGATCATCCTGCTAAAATGGTGTTCAAGCCCTTTGTCATCATATTTGAAAGATACTTAAACGTCGCATATTTTCTCTCTCTCTTACCTTCGTGCTTCCAAATCCACATTCGCGACCCCTTTTCAGCATTGTATTTTCTACCTGACTCGTATACACCCCATCATTAGGTAAACTGAATGAAATTCTCATTCAGAAGGCAATCTTTGCGAACCTTTACTTTTCTGAACCCTTTCCTTCTTCTCTTTTCCCCGCCCGCGCTTACCGTGTCAGTTTTCAATTCTCTGCTCTTCCAACTTCTTAAACCTTCCTGCGTCATTTAGCTTGTTTGCTGTTTTGTTGGGATTTCAACAATGAACGAGCAAGTCCCTGACTGAAAAGAAAATAATTTCGCTTATAACTGTTGCTTGAATTCATCTTTTCCATGTAATTCTTTATTTCCCGTACNGACTGAAAAGAAAATAATTTCGCTTATAACTGTTGCTTGAATTCATCTTTTCCATGTAATTCTTTATTTCCCGTACGGGCCCTCGCTTTTCTAAATACAAAATTTTGAGAAACAAATTGTTATTAATATATCTATACTTACTTTCGTAACTTTATATTTGTAAATAACATCTAAAATTTAGTTCCCACCTCAGTAAGCATAAGGGTCAGTTAACATGAGATGGAAAAAAAAGCATATGATATATGGTAGTTACCTGTCAAAAACATGTTATTAACCGAATTAATATTTATGTAATTCACCTAAAAATATTCTATTCTCAAATGAGATACTATTATATTCATACAATTACTAATAACTGCAGTTCTACAACAAATATTTTATACCAATTAGGATGGGTACTGTAAATATTAAAAATGGTGCTTGTACTTATGCAAGGAAAAANACAACAAATATTTTATACCAATTAGGATGGGTACTGTAAATATTAAAAATGGTGCTTGTACTTATGCAAGGAAAAATTTTTCTGCAAAAGGAATTTGTTTGCCTTTGTGCAAGCAATTTTATTCTTTGAACACATAAAAAACATATGTTCGAGCTAACCGTTTGTAGGATTTCTGTGGGCATTTAATTGGACTGTATCCATTGCCAAAAAAAAAAAGAACAAAAACAAGGAAACAAACAAGATAGCGCCATATATGTAATATTTTGGTAAACAATTAACCGATTCCTGTCACATTTTGTAGCGGAAGATGTTAAAAGGTTTTTTTTCTAGGTATGTCAGATTTGCTTTATCGTCGAAACCACATAATAAATTCCAAATTAATTTTGTATACTGGCAGTAGATTTTACAACTATCAACTGTGTATACATGGAGCATCTTTTGTCCCTCATTTTGTAAGATAGTGCAACATGAATAAATTAATTTTTATGTCACATCTCAGGCAATAATTGACCGATTCCAACCAAATTTGACAAACTAGCAGTACTGCAGCAGAGATGTAAAAATGTATGTTTTAAGTTCGTCAAACGCTTATTTTCAAAATAGCGGACATATACCCATTTTAGCATAGAACGCTGTATCGTCGATACCATGCTCTCAATTCCAACTTATCTTTGTATGATGACAGCAAATACTACATATTTCAACTGCATAAACATGAAGCAACGAACTACAGGTAATTAACTGGACAAGAAAACTGGCGAACAGTACCCACAATGAACACGCAAAGAATTTTTGTAGAGCGCTGTTAAAAACGATTCTAAGCAAAAATGACTGTAAAATTCAAATAGTCAAATAATGAGTAATATATTGCACTACATAGAATTTCTGAACTTGGGCAGGAAATAAAATTTAACAATTTAACAATTTATTATTCATATTGTTACGAATGTTGGCCGCATGCTCCTAATCATTAACATACCTGTAACCTACGTCGCAACGTATATTTGTAAGAGGCATAGCTGTCAACTCGCTTGGTNTATATTTGTAAGAGGCATAGCTGTCAACTCGCTTGGTAGGGGTCAACATCATTTCTTACGTACGTCTCTTTCCTTCACCTAATTTATGAGAGATCAAATCTAAGAAAAGGCTTATGACTACATCCTTTTAACCATTTCCTTCTGCTTGGGGAGGCAGGGGGTATCTAAACCATAAATTCGTATTAAATAAGGCTTTAAATAAGAAATGAAAAAATAACATTAGACCTTTATAAATAACAAATCTTTCTCTATACAAAATATAATTAATTAATGAATTAAGTGCAATTTCAAACAAAAAACATTAATTGTTCTTAACGTCACTGGGTACATCTATTTAACGATGTATCACGTAGGTTGAGTGCCGTTGCCAAGGGGAACCCTTGCCAATATTTAATTAGCCCTTACGTGAAATTACCAGAAGTGTCCTACATTAATCTAAACTTGACAAGGTTCTAGGTCACTGTTTTCTACTTCCCCTAATGACCTCGCCTGCCCCTCTCGACCCTCGAGAAGGGGGCCCCTCCATGGGTTGGACCGGCCACACGTCACACTAAAGCCTACATTGTGATGTCATCTCGTGCGCCCTCACCGAATTCCTCGAATTCTGCGGTGTACTCCACAACACCACGATACTTAACCGCGTCCTGGGCTAGGCTGACGCTACAACTGTGTCCCGAACTCAGACCAGCACCCAAGCGTCCGTACAGTTTCGACGCTGGTCAACGACCCTCCACGACTCAAAACGACGCCTGTCCCCGCGTCCCGCGACCCCCAACTCCTGACTTGCGAGACCCGGTCTGTGAGCCCGGAGGCCCTGGCCAGTAGTTACCCGAGAACACACATTTCGCAATAGGCTGGGCCGCATCACGCCAACTAAACTGCGCGATCTGCATAAGTTAACTGCTGAACTCTCGGACAGCCAACGTCCTCCGCAAATCTTCAGCTCAACGTACACGTAAATTCCCCCGCGTACTGTAAAAATTTCCAGGTCCCATACTTCCTTATTCGCGGCAAAGAAACTACAACACAGAACGGCGACAAATCTAGAATTCCAAACATTTTAAACACTGTAATTTTCCCCGGCCAACTGAGCTTGTACTTTTACAAACTACCCTGGAACGCACTGGTGTGTTCTTGTTTACAATCCGAAATAAGTAACAAACTCGGTGACAAAACAAATTCCATCAGGTTGCCTGTGAGACAGAAGCTTCAGTCCAATTCAACTACCACAAAATGTCAACACAACGACCTTAAACCGGACTCCACGTGCTATGACACTCAATTTCAGCAATAATATTTTCGAAGTTACATTCACAAATTTTTGGCTAATAACTGTGCATTTACTCTTTTACAATGTCGCTGGTCTCTCAACAAAAATTCTTTAGCCAGTCTTGTGTCTACTTCGTCCCGAACAAGAGTGTGCTACGTGATTCTGCGTGGCTTCCTGGAGAAGCTGCCTCGGAGACACTGGCCCCTGGGATACCTCACAAACAGTAGCTGATACGACCAGTTACTCCACATCTCCCGTGGTTAGTCATCATTCCACATGGCTCCAGGGCGGGAAACTCTGTCTCCCAGCATACTCCTCCCAAAGACGCACAGCCACTTACAGCGACCACGACTCCTNCTCCAGGGCGGGAAACTCTGTCTCCCAGCATACTCCTCCCAAAGACGCACAGCCACTTACAGCGACCACGACTCCTCCACTGCAACAAATCATTAAAAGCCTTAAACAATGGAATAACAAAATGACCTTCACACCTGGCAACACAACAAAATCACCCCTGCTGGATGCCATTTCGAAAAATTCAAAACTCAAACAAATAAAACAGAAGACCCTAACCTGAAGCATTGCATTACCTTAAATAATCATTCATAAAAAATTATCACTCAAAACATAAACATTTAAACGCGCCCACCCCAACACAAAAAAACAGGTCAAAGAGGTGGGGGATAAAATGACCTTACCCAGGGTTGGGGGGGGGGGATTCCAAAAATGCTACGAACTCCGCGCTGACAACGTCCTCCTGCTGCCTCAGTCATTTCCGACGTCCGACCAAGACAGCCACCGCTCGTCCTCTGTGAAGCGATGTACACTAGGCCCTAGCCTGACCAACAAGAACACCTTCCTTGCTCCGCGCTGCGAAGGAGGGTACCACCGGCCAGTCAACGCCATCACTCCCATTCACACGTTTCCTTCTTGCTCCGCAACCGCGACCTGGAACATATGGGTGGGAGGGGTACCTCCTCCTACCACCCACTCCCAGTAGCTTCCTTGGCTACACTTCCCTTTCCAGAGTTTACCACTATAAAATTACTAAATCTTCGTGTCGCCACACCTCTGGGATAGCACAGTTCGAAAATGGTCTCCAAAATTGCTTAGTACAATTTATTTTCAACGCAGCGGGCGTTCACTCTTCGTTGTTTCACCGAACAGTTCCCAAACATGTAAAGGTTTACAAGTCCACGCAATTAAAAAAAAAATNGTTCACTCTTCGTTGTTTCACCGAACAGTTCCCAAACATGTAAAGGTTTACAAGTCCACGCAATTAAAAAAAAAAACTCTTCGCGCACTACCCCAATGCATGCGACACTGAACACCAATCTTCGTGGGGAGGGGGGTTACAAACTACCCACCCGCAGCAAACATCATCCCTCAGCGACAAAAACAGCAAGTTAAAAAATCTCCAATTACTCATTAAATGTCACTCCGAAAAAAAATCTCATGGTAGTCTCAGTTAACAATTCCTAATAATTTACTTGGCCATGCAGATCGGTGGTTATTTTGCAACTGCCACCTGATTAGTCCTACAAAACCACACACAAGCACACACACACGGACGCACAAGATCAACAGAAAAATGCAACATCACATTAATCTCTTTCACTTTAAATAAGCCTGCAATTATACTATTTTTATTTTCCATTATCATTATAAATTAAAAGTTAATTCAGTGGTTCAGGTTAGCTCCTAATTTTCTTCTCTCAGTTTACAAACAGTGAATCTTTCTATTTTTTTTTCTTAAAACTCACATGTTTACAAATACACGAACACCTTCTCCGTTCCAGTCTGCCTATCATAACAAGACCCGTTTTAGTTTTTTAAACAAGACATTAATGTTTTAAAAAACCAGAGCTCAACATGAAAACCATTATGGTCGGCGCCTCGTCTCTCTCTCTCTCTCTCTCTCTCTCTCTTTCTCTCTCTCTTTGTCATCTTAGTCACCAGGACCCTACAACACTCATAAGCAGATACACGCACTTCCAGGGCACTANTCTCTCTCTCTTTGTCATCTTAGTCACCAGGACCCTACAACACTCATAAGCAGATACACGCACTTCCAGGGCACTAGCCCTGTCTCAGGTTAAATAAACCGAATCAAACAAACAACAAGAATTTACCATTTTCACACTGCCAAAAGAGAAAACCATATAACACTCAGTAGTGCTAAGTCCTGTCGTCTAGGGTGCTTCTCGCTCTGGAGACGTCCACGAGTACACTTCCCCCAGGTACCGGCAACTTATGCAACTTCTAAATCAACCTAAATAGGTATTGGAAAGAAAAAAAAACAAGTCACCAACTCAACAGGACCTGTAGTTTAAGGTCGTCCATCGCTCTGGAGATTTCCAGGGGTTCGACCAGAGAACCACGAGTACCAGTGACCTAAACACACTGCAGAGCCAGCCGACCGCTCCCATATCCAGCTGGAACCAACGCTAAAGTGGTATCGTCACATTTCCTCTGCCACGCTAAAAACAGAACACCATCATCCTGTTCATATCTATCATTAGAGGAGGTGGGGCTCCGTCTGCCCATATGCCACACTCTGACAGTACAATCTCCCTCCCTCAGCGCGAGAAACCGATGTGCAGCGAACCTCGCACTCTCTGGCCACCCATGTGTATATATATATATATATCTGGGTGGGTTAGGTCAGCTCCAGTAAGCCGTCTCCACCTTTTGTACCACAAACCTAAATAAAAACCTTACACCTAAAAAAACATTCAGGGTCTCGAACACAAAGAAAAAACAAGCAAACGAACACTCTCTCTACATGAAAAAAAAATATCATTTCTACGAATTCAGAGTAGGGCAAAAGTTCCAATAAAAAATAAATTCCCTCATAATTTTTGTTAAATTTCCTGTCCTGCCTGACAGCTTTTCTTCCAAACCGACGACGCCGTGTGCCGACAGTATTTGATGATGATCGAGTTATGATGAGGGGGGGGGGAGAAACATCCCTCGCACTACGCCGCTACACTAGCGACATCTTCATCCAGGCTCCTGACATGCTCCTCTCTGGCCAAAGTGTATTTCCATTCCCCTCCTAGAACAGTACTTGTACAACACGCGTTTAAACACTGGCATCCAAAAGATTATCACTTCAGCAAATAAATGTCTCTACTTACTCAAAACAAATAATATTCTCTACAGATATCACATCATGCATTATTAACATACCAACTACCAATGCCACGAATTTACAATTCACTCTCTCTACAAAAATGTCCAACTCCCCGGCGAGGTTGAACTACAAATTTTGGATGTGTTAAACATGGCGGACGTTTCCGTTGGCCGGTCGTGTTCCTGCGATTCTCTCGTTTCCCGCACCACTTCATACCGTTGCTACTCTGTCTCACATTCACTCCACACACTAAGGGCTGTTACAGGAGAGCATTAAGGTAGCCGCCTGGTTGAAGGAATTTTTAATGAAACGTTTTCTACTGGAGCTCTGCACAGAGTTCGGCGACCTACCCAGGTGGCCGGCCACCTTAAAAACGCTGCCGGAGAAACGCGACGAGTTACACGCTATAACGTAACCCGTGTGGCCGACTGCTGCAAACTAAACATACGTTTTACACGCGCCGGTGACGACGTTGAAAGCAGGTCAGTTGGGTTCAACGCAGCATGTTGCGTTAAACACGCACCACGTCCCAACTTGAAGANGACGACGTTGAAAGCAGGTTAGTTGGGTTCAACGCAGCATGTTGCGTTAAACACGCACCACGTCCCAACTTGAAGACGACATATACGAGCGGCTTACCCGACAGAGTGTTTTCAAGTCAGTCTGCTCCATGCTGTGTCGATGGGGTCACGGTGATGTAGTGGCAAGGGCACCCGCCTTCCACCACGGTGATCATGTTTCGATCCCCGGTGGGCCCACTCCCAGATTTTTGCATGTGGGGATCATGCTGGACGATGCCGCTTGGCGGCGGGTTTCCTCGGAGTACTCCCTTTTTCCCCGCCCTTGCATTCCAGCGCAGCTCCATCCCAGGATCTCATTTCATGTAATGTCCGGGGATGACGGGCACCTACGGGTCAGCTTGAAAGCCCGTCATTAGGAAGGTGTTGCCTCGACCTGGGTGCACTCCCCACACGACATTCATTTCTGTGTGGTCAATTGTCACTCAGTTGCTCACCATGTTTGACGTAGAGAACTTTATCCGTAAAATTGGAAAAACATCTGATCTTTACAAAGTACAGACGTACGGTAGTATGAAATAAATGTCTGCGGATATTCCCGATGATCGCCGAATTTTAAATGAAATACACTACTAGTGAGTCTGGTAGATAAGATCGGCTGCACCTACGAACGGCGATAACTTATTCCGAGGTTTCATTAAGCAAAGTACATACAAACCTCAAGGCAGTGTTATTTCTGCTCCACGTTTCATAGTCAGCGAATAAGGTGATCTTCGTGAAGACGGCGTCCTCAAGAGAAATGAATGCTTCACTCTGGTCAAATACTTCTTCTAAAAGTTACCAAAACCTTTTATCTGGGATTGTCGTCTCTCCAATATTCTGTATTGGCTCCGTTCAATTCCTAACGAGGTCACGTCCAGTTTTCGNAAATAGTTTGGTACTGGCCACGAAAATGTAGTGGTTATAAGTAAATAATTTAGTGTTCACCACAAAAACTATTTGGCAAGGTGAATACTAACAAAAGTTTTTGTGGTTGACAGAAAATATTTTTTTTTCAGTGTAAGATTTAAAATCTCTTCATAATTTGACTTTAAATGTTATATCGTTGTAACATTTATTTATTACGTGTGAATTTCACAAAAATTTACAAGATAAGTTTTTTACGGCATTTTAATAGTAATTATTTTTGGATTTTCCGATTTATAAAAACAGAAAGATACATACAGAAAACCTATAGCTTGTTTGAATATTTTTTGAAACGTCATTTTTCTTCACTGTCATACTTCTTGCAATGGATAAGGATGCAATATGCTAGAAATGTAGAGAATTATTTTAGATTCTTGAACGCCTTAAATGTGTCGAGGCGCTCTGAACCACTGCCCTACCAAGGACTTCTCGAGCACGCGCTATCCTTGGGCAGCGCAGTGCGGCCTCAGAACCGGTAAGCATATAAACGTGAAATGACGAAGTGGTTAATTTGATGTGGGGGTCCAGTGACATCATTTTGCTGGCACGTGCGGTTCGAGTTCGCNGTGAAATGACGAAGTGGTTAATTTGATGTGGGGGTCCAGTGACATCATTTTGCTGGCACGTGCGGTTCGAGTTCGCGATATGAGCCGCATTTTCACCATTATACATTTAATTACTCTGTTGCGCGGTCACAGAATAGCCGTCGCTATACCGCGATGGTATACTTATCTCGTTTCCCATTTCCGTTGATGAAGTGAAACTGTAAAAATATTTGAAAAGTAAATATTTTACAAATCTGCTAATTTTGTACAATTGGATGCATTATAAAAAACAGATAGCGGAAGATCGCTATTTCAGAGTGTATACACTTTTAACAGAATAGAAAATCATACAGAAGTTAAATAGCGTGGGTTTTCCTGCGATGAGGGTGATTGGCTATGCGAGGCTTTGGGAATGGGCATTGGACCTGATTGGCTACCTCCAGCTGCTAAATGTTTCCTATTAGCTTGCTTACCGACGGGCGAGTACGTTATCAGGCGCTCGTGGGCGAACGGCGTATCGACAAGTTGATGGTCCAGTGGCGCCATTTGGGGGAGGGGGTGCAGCTGGAGTTCGGGTCTGTTTCGCCTCTGTATATGTAGTTGCTCTGTACGCGGCGCTGGACGGGCGGTGGGCGACGGCAAAAGCCGAGCGAGATAAGGCTGTAAATTAGCCGGGCCTGACCGCCAACACGGTCAATGTATTGTTGTGGATCCTGGGGACGCGCGGCATTAAAAACAAACACCCCCTGCGGACCCACCGCTAATACATAAACATTAGGCGGGTTTTTTTTCCCTGCGGCGAAGAGAAATGCGCTCTGCTGCTGGTTACAAAAAGACACTCCGCCGGGCGGTTCTCATTTCACCTTCAGTAACATTGTCAAAATGTTCTAAAGCTGTATTCCTGCAAATTACACATTTGAAGAGAAAAAATGTATCATGATTACATTAATAATTAATTACCTCCATGAAAGTTTTGAACACATTTCACTTAGAGCTAACAGGAAGTACAAGTAACAGTCTCCGCCGGTATTTGCACTGCAGTTAGGTGAAGGGTCGTAAACGATGATGAGAAAACCCCAACACTTACCGAATACCAATCAAGTATCCTAACCACATACCTGTAATCGTCCACGTTATTTTTAATAACGTAGCCTATAACACAATTCCCCATGGAATTACGGTCGAAAAATCGTGCACGTAAATTGAGTTAGGATTTGTGGTTAGTGGTATTGCATAGAAATTTTACATATCTAGAATGGCACATAATATCCCCTACTTATTTACGATCGTTAACAGCAGTCACCGTTTAATACTAGACACTAAAAATTAAGGATTAACTTTAAACGCTGAAAACAATTACGATACATGTCTACTGGCATCCAGGAGTTCAGCGTGGACAAACCTGAGCTCGATTAAAAATCAGCGTGATTTATTTCGATTTCTATTAATTCCCTCAAATTGCCTTCTCTGTTTGATGATCACTCCTGTAGTAGAAATCACACTAAAACATTTTCATCGCGGAAATTTTATGGTTAAGCATTACATTAATATTCTGTTCTTGCAAAACCGCGAACGATAATCTAGTGAGCAATATATTGATATGGCAGATGCTTCATGAACTAACAAACAGGTTGAGTATATTTTGCGGTTTAGTATGTGCAAAAAAAAAACATTTCGTCAATAGTTTAAGGTGATAAGTTAACAGTAAAATAAATAAATTTAAAAAAAATCAGGTTTTTTTATTAGTATATGTGAACTTAGAAAATACAGTGTATGATAATGGCATCCCCTAAATTTGTGAGCAAATATTATGAGAATAATATTATAAGAATTTTTCCAATTTCGTTTACAAATATTTTGCAATCTTTGTGAGANTGAGCAAATATTATGAGAATAATATTATAAGAATTTTTCCAATTTCGTTTACAAATATTTTGCAATCTTTGTGAGAAACAGTTGTCAATTATTTGGTAAAATTAGTGAGCAAATATTTCGCTGCTGCAATTCATTTATCTCGAACTGTTTCTTATGCTGTAAATTTGTTAATTTAGATTCCCAGTACAAGATATGATAAAGGATTGTGTTTAGACAAAAGTGTGTTTAGTAATATTCTTCTACAGTGTATTTCGTAAAAATGTCCCAATATCCGTTCTACTATCTACATTTAACATTATGTTCTATGTGGCATAAAATATTTACCATAGACTTTAAAGAATTTAGAGCCAAATATTCAGATTTTCCGAACGTCGTGTATTTTTCCGCGTTATGTAAAATGAACGTTGCCATGAGTCTCATCACTTTATGCATGCGTCGATGAAGTGGAACTGGGAAATTATTAGAAAAGTAAATATTTTACAAATCTGCTCATTTGTTACACTTGGATGCATTATAAAAAAACNTGAGCAAATATTATGAGAATAATATTATAAGAATTTTTCCAATTTCGTTTACAAATATTTTGCAATCTTTGTGAGCAACAGTTGTCAATTATTTGGTAAAATTAGTGAGCAAATATTTCGCTGCTGCAATTCATTTATCTCGAACTGTTTCTTATGCTGTAAATTTGTTAATTTAGATTCCCAGTACAAGATATGATAAAGGATTGTGTAGTAGCGAAAAGCTGTTTAGACAAAAGTGTGTTTAGTAATATTCTTCTACAGTGTATTGCGTAAAAATGTCCCAATATCCGTTCTACTATCTACATTTAACATTATGTTCTATGTGGCATAAAATATTTACCATAGACTTTAAAGAATTTAGAGCCAAATATTCAGATTTTCCGAACGTCGTGTATTTTTCTGCGTTATGTAAAATGAACGTTGCCATGAGTCTCATCACTTTATGCATGCGTCGATGAAGTGAAACTGGGAAATTATTAGAAAAGTAAATATTTTACAAATCTGCTCATTTGTTACACTTGGATGCATTATAAAAAAACNAACTGGGAAATTATTAGAAAAGTAAATATTTTACAAATCTGCTCATTTGTTACACTTGGATGCATTATAAAAAAACAGATAGCGGTAGAAATAGTTTAAGATATCACAAATTGTTACCTAACACTTTTAATTCGACGTTAAGACACGGAATTACTTTATCTCCATTCTCGCCAACCTTACTGGGCGCGTGTCACTCAGTGCGCCCGTTAGAATATATGCAGCTAGGAGCAGTGACATTTTTATAATGTCAGTTGTAAAAGAACTCACTTTATCGTGAAAGGCATTTAGCCAGGCAGACATTTGTACGACCTACATGTTTGTTTCCTATGACGTTTTCTATTGTTGCTACCGAGTATGAAAGGCCATTGGTCGCGGGTTCGAGCCCTAGCTTCTTCGCGGTGCCTATTACGACTTAATACTTCTCGTGAAACAGTTTAATGACACCGCAAAGGTTTTTAATGGCAAATTAATGGCATAAATTAACCCAGACGACAGTAAACAATTATAATGCTTCGCAATGCTCGGGTTCCGGTCATGGCCAGAGTTCAAATATTTGATTTGTACTTATTAAAACATATTTCAAAGTCATGCATAGTTTCTTTTCACCAGTGTATATTATTTCGCTATATGTACAATTTAACATTATCGTGTGCCAAGAATACACGGATGGACCAGGTTGAATACTTTGGAATAGTTGTTATAAATATTAAGCGTGTTATTTTAAGTCCATTTTTATCTGGTGTTTACAAGCTAAAAATGAAAGTAACGTTCGTTGTCCTTCCCCCNAGCGTGTTATTTTAAGTCCATTTTTATCTGGTGTTTACAAGCTAAAAATGAAAGTAACGTTCGTTGTCCTTCCCCCTTGGGTTTTAATTTTTAGCGACACGTGTCCATCTAGGTTGTTGCCATTTCAAAGACCAATTTCAATTCCACTATTTATTTACAAAGTGAACCTAAAAATTACACACATCGTGTTTTCTGTGGTATTTTCTGCAAGCGCAAAAGTTGATCAATCATTTTTAAATTCGAAAACTAAACAAGAATTTACTGATATTATTTAAGAGCCTACTTTCCTCTGAATAGGTGAAAATGAGTTTTAATGAAGTCCTTGAAAGCTTAGATGATAAATAGGCCTCAACGACATATTGACAGCAATGTCATAAGAGATCGAACGAGAAACACATGCAGCAAAAACTTAGTGCCATAAGCTACCGTGCAACCGACTGTTTTATGGAAGCAAAATGCAGAGCCTCAACTTCGGATGTAATCAGTCTAATGTTTTGAATGATGGGGTTTACTATCCTGAAATATTTACATTGGCATCATTTTGAAAAAAATAGTGTCTTAGCCATTATAACAATTATGTTTACATGGCCAACCGTAACGCTAATTGTGTGTAGAATTTGGNAAAAAATAGTGTCTTAGCCATTATAACAATTATGTTTACATGGCCAACCGTAACGCTAATTGTGTGTAGAATTTGGTGGGAATCGGCTGACTGGTTCTCTAGAGATAGAATAAAAACATTATTATCTTATTTGGTGCTATCGTACGAAATATCTTTAGAAAGAGGTTCTTCGTACGATGATTCTAATAGCTACTGTCAGCATACGAAGTTTCGTTGAATTTTGTTAAATCGTTTAGTAGATATTACAAACATTCCTAAATTATTTATATGGTGGCCATTTTGAAAATCAGTACCGTACAAAACTTAAATTATATAAATTTTCATGGACTTCTGCATTACTACTGGTGTGCGAAATTTGATGAAAATTAGTTGAATGGTTCGCGAAATATAGCAAAATGTTCCATTTTCACACCTGCCACTGCCTTACAACGTCTTCAAAAAAGGATGTATGCGATATGGTATGCATGATTACATGCATACTTGCATACATACTTACCTGTAAAATTAAATGGGAGTCAGTTAATTGGTCACCAAGATATGGTATAAAACGTCCATTTTTTAAGATGACGCTCTTCATAAATGGCATGTTATTTATTAGCATATTTGATAATTACCATAGACACTTCCAGCATATAAATTTTGGTTCAAATTTTTTGGGACATGTGGCATGCAAAGCAAAAATATTTCATAACTGTAATTTTTTTAATATATTTGATTGAGCCCGTAAATTGTAAAAATTTAGGACTACAAAAGCATACCTTGCCGCATGAATTTGGTGGGATTTATCAATTGATTCCCGAGGTAGGACATGAAACTTCATTTAACATGAGGCAATATCTTCTAAAGTGGCGGAGAAAAGAGTTTATGTTTTAGCTCATTTGATGCTTTCATAGATACTGCCACCAAACAAAGTTAATGTATAATTGGTTTCATTGCTTCGTTAATATCAGCTAAAATGTTTATAANATAGATACTGCCACCAAACAAAGTTAATGTATAATTGGTTTCATTGCTTCGTTAATATCAGCTAAAATGTTTATATAGTTACCATTACGAACATAATTGTCTAGTCCTATTAAAATATATAAAATAATTTCAATTACTACAGTAAAACTTGTTCGCCATATTTGGTAGGAATTGGTTGATTGTTTCCCGAGATATGACATAAATGTTTAATTTTTCATGTGGGGATATCTTACAGAATGGTGAATAGATGAGGTTCTCTAAAGCCATATCAGATGGTTGTCATTTTAACTGCCAGCATACGAAGTTATGTTAAAATTTGTTTCGTCGTTTCGTAGATATAGCATATTAAACTAAAATGCTTATATGGCTGCAATTTTGAANTTCGTCGTTTCGTAGATATAGCATATTAAACTAAAATGCTTATATGGCTGCAATTTTGAAAAACTAAAACATCCACACTAAAAACATTTGCATTGCGATGGCCTGTCTCGTTTGAAAATTTTGGAGGAATCTGTTGGTTTTATCTGGAGATATGAAAAAAAAGTTTTTTCNGCGATGGCCTGTCTCGTTTGAAAATTTTGGAGGAATCTGTTGGTTTTATCTGGAGATATGAAAAAAAAGTTTTTTCGTGTGATTTTATGTCACAAAAGTGGACAAAAATACTTCGTATAGCCAAATTAATAGTTGTAATATATACNTTTTTTCGTGTGATTTTATGTCACAAAAGTGGACAAAAATACTTCGTATAGCCAAATTAATAGTTGTAATATATACTGACAGCATACTAAGTTAAATAGAAATTGGTTACATGGTTCCGTAAATTGGTTACATGGTTCCGTAAATTAAGGATTGCAAGCTATAATGTTTATATGGTCACCAGTTTGAAAATAAGTGCTTGTCCCATTTATAACATATGTTTACATGTCCTATGGTAGTAATACTTTTTTGTCAAATTGTTTCCTGAGAATGAGTGAGTGTGTGAAGATATTTTGGTAGGCTCTTAACTTCAAGGTCTTAAGAGCCGATGAGGATGAAGCGAGGTGAGAATGGAGCAGCGCCGAAATGAAGAGGCGGGGGAAATGGGAGATCTCCGAGAAAACCGCCGACCTGTGGTATCGTCCGGAACGATTTCCACATGCATTTTTCCTGATGTATGACATAAAAACTTCGTTTCTTCATGTGGAGCTAGCTATCTTACAGAATTACTGACAAAAGTGACTATTTCTTGGCATACTATATGTTGCGTGTAGTAAACACTTTCAGCAGAAATAGGCCGAACGGTATGGTAGATATATTAAATGAACGTATAATATCAATATGACAGCTTTTTGAAAATAAGTACTTTATTGACTTTATTCGCATATGTTTACATGACCTGCCATAATATTATTTACGTGCCGAATTTGGCAAGAATGGTCCAGTACTTTTCTAGTTATAACGTAAAAGCTCTATTTTTCATGCAGTGCTATCTTCCAAAATGACAGTTCAACAACAATGTCCATCTCTAAATTCAATACTTACTTCATGCACTGTAAACATACAAAATTTGGTTTAAATAGATTGAATGGNCAATGTCCATCTCTAAATTCAATACTTACTTCATGCACTGTAAACATACAAAATTTGGTTTAAATAGATTGAATGTTTCTTGAGATATGACACAACACCCAAAACTTTCTAATAGTCACCATTTTTTAAATTAAGGGCTCGGCATGGTCGAAAAATATAAAATTCGGATGTCCTTACCAAGTACTATATGTTCACCGAGTTTGATGAAATTCGGTTCCGCGTTCAAAAGTTTTTAGGGAGACTCCCACACATTACACTCACGCATAGACAAACGCACCAACACACACAGACACACAGGCAGGAAGTGATCTTAAAAGCCTCACTTACCTTCGGAAAATAGGCTTATACCTATTAAAAATTAGCGGAGGAGGAAAAGGGGTATTAGGGAGATTCATTTTCAGTAAAAAGTTTTAACTAACGATAAAATGTTCATTGCTTAAGTATCTTCTTTCTTCATACATGAGTTAAAAGGATACAACAATGATCTGCTCAAGTACGTCGTATAAAGATTGCCTTAGGTTCACAATTTATTAAAAAACAAAAGACAGCTGAAAAAAATGATAACACGTATTTTGGGAGAGGGTTACAAAAGTTATGCTGAACATCGCCCACAAAACTTGGTGTGAGGTGCGAGTTACAATATACACAACATACTCCTGTACCTTTTCCCCTTATTCCTCCTTCTCCCCTTATTGTATAATAACTCTCTAAATGTACCATGGATGCACCATTTTTAGTCTATTTGCGGTTTCTTAATACTTTTTGAATAAAACTTTTGAAAAAACACCCAATGTATTACGTGTTTGGTTGTTTCCTAAATATGGCATATATCACAAGTGTTGTATACTTGTATTGACACAAAAGTACCTTATTATTGGTTAAATTTAACTTTNCAATGTCCATCTCTAAATTCAATACTTACTTCATGCACTGTAAACATACAAAATTTGGTTTAAATAGATTGAATGGTTCTTGAGATATGACACAACACCCAAAACTTTCTAATAGTTACCATTTTTTAAATTAAGGGCTTGGCATGGTCGAAAAATATAAAATTCGGATGTCCTTACCAAGTACTATATGTTCACCGAGTTTGATGAAATTCGGTTCCGCGTTCAAAAGTTTTTAGGGAGACTCCCACACATTACACTCACGCATAGANACTATATGTTCACCGAGTTTGATGAAATTCGGTTCCGCGTTCAAAAGTTTTTAGGGAGACTCCCACACATTACACTCACGCATAGGCAAACGCACCAACACACGCAGGCACACAGGCAGGAAGTGATCTTAAAAGCCTCACTTACCTTCGGAAAATAGGCTTATACCTATTAAAAATTAGCGGAGGAGGAAAAGGGGTATTAGGGAGATTCATTTTCAGTAAAAATTTTTAACTAACGATAAAATTTTCATTTCTTAAGTATCTTCTTTCTTCATACATGAGTTAAAAGGATACAACAATGATCTGCTCAAGTACGTCGTATAAAGATTGCCTTAGATTCACAATTTATTAAAAAACAAAAGACAGCTGAAAAAAATGATAACACGTATTTTGGGAGAGTGTTACAAAAGTTATGCTGAACATCGCCCACAAAACTTGGTGTGAGGTGCGAGTTACAATATACACAACATACTCCTGTACCTTCTCCCCTTATTGTATAATAACTCTCTAAATGTACCATGGATGCACCATTTTTAGTCTATTTGCGGTTTCTTAATACTTTTTGAATAAAACTTTTGAAAAAACACCCAATGAATGACGTGATTGGTTGTTTCCCAAATATGGCATATATCACAAGTGTTGTATACTTGTATTGACACAAAAGTACCTTATTATTGGTTAAATTTAACTTTNAAATATGGCATATATCACAAGTGTTGTATACTTGTATTGACACAAAAGTACCTTATTATTGGTTAAATTTAACTTTTACCTATATTTTATCTATAAATTATAATATTTTATTTATATCTAAAACGAATACAGACATAGAGAAAATACGGGTGTTGGTTGTGCCTAGTAATAAATATTTCTTAGGCAGAATATTATTATACTGAGTGCGCACGAATACGGTGTGTTGGCCCTCTAGTGTAATTTTCTAAGCTTTGTTTGTACGAGGTGGAGGAATATACTGTAAGTATAACTTTAGCATGGCTTCAGAAAAGTTGGAAGTAACCGTGAATGGAGTATAGTTCTGCTTTCTTGATTGGAACCCCTNAACTTTAGCATGGCTTCAGAAAAGTTGGAAGTAACCGTGAATGGAGTATAGTTCTGCTTTCTTGATTGGAACCCCTATCTAGCGGGTTGACTTCTCGAGTGTGAGAGTGTAACTAGTATAAGAGCGAATGGCTTCTGTGGTCCGCGGAAAGCTGCCTACTTGGCCCGGAACGTGAGCAACTTAAAAAGGGGTGGGTCATATATTATTTCGAAACCTTAAATTGAAGTCCAGCCCAAGGTTTTGAAAGCCAATATGGGAAAACAGAGAACGGCCTATCCTAGATGACGAGTTTTCCCAACTTTGTTGAAAAATAGTTTGTCAGACAGATACGTTCATTTTGCGTAATATCTAGTGACACAATGGTGTGTGTATATATATATTTATATATATCGTATCACAAATATCTTGCCAGAAATAAATATTTGTGAATTATTTGTTTACAGAGAGAAAACACAATTATATATTTTGTATTTTGCCATTTCTTGGTTATTGTATTTTAGATTCCATAAAATTGTAGAATTATATTGACGTTTGTAGCATTAATATATGTCCCTTCGCCTCCTACAACAAAACAGACTCCTATCGTACATGACTCCTAGACGCGCCAAAAGTACTCCATCAATTGGATTCTCCCCTTACAAACAACAGCAAAAATTCCTTTTTTCTTCGAGGGGTCCGGTTTATCGCACGTCAATGAAACTTTATAATTTTTACATAAGTAAAATTTTTGGACATAGGCCTATATTATGAACTGTAACGACGCTCCGATGTCACGTATCGCAGAATTATTTACTTCTTGTTGGGTCACATACCATACATTAGTCTGTGAGCCGACCACAAGACAGTCAGGGAACACGTTCTAGATGGAAAGTTTTCCACTTCTGGAAATTACGTATGTTGTATACTTTTAGAGTACTTATAAATACCTTCTATACTGTGTCACACGCGTAACTTCCATTATTCGGTGCGCTATCCTAGCAGTTTATTCTCCGTGCGCAGTTTTCGAGTAGTAGCTGCTGCTCTCACAAAACATCATTGCTGGCTTTTTGAATGAAGACTTTCATTAGTGATTTTGATTTTCTGTTTTACTCAAGCTTCACTTTCACGCCGTCGTCTGCCTTACCCTAGTGGTCATATAAATCAATGTATTTTATTCGAGTATCATTCACCAGGCATTTTACTGGGCTAGATAAAGGTGCCATACGTAAAGCGGGGGATATGGAGGAAGACACTTATTGTGTTTTTCTGATAGTCGTAATATTTTTTTATGGCATTAATATTAAGCGTTTCTCTTTTGTGACGGTACAAAGTCGTTTCGTGATAACATCAATATTCCGCATATAAATATTTAATATATGTGGGTGAGGTCTTTGCTTGGATTTAAATTTTCTCACTGACCACCTAGAAAACTGATCCGGTTTGCCCATCCTAATAAGACCACGCGAGATGACCTTCCATACAAATAAAAGCGGCTTGGCACCCGTGACACTAATCATGGTGTCCCTTCTCGCTTTTCTCATCCTGCCTGATAAAAAAAATATAACACGCATTGAATTATACCCGATAATACATGATGATAAACTAATCGATTCAAATAAATAGAAATCTAATTAAAGTTCTGCTACTTTTTCTAACATTGTAATAAATTGATATATTATCCTTATCAGAATACAACCGTGGCTGAAAATGACCTATAACAAAATTTATCAGAAACCGATTTCAGTGGAAAATAAGAATAATATGTTTATACATAGAACTACCTTTCCTAATTCTTTGCCAACATTCTTGTAAAACAAAACCTCTCGTTTTTAACATTTAAAATATGTACAGTTATAGAAGAGGATTTAATGAAGGGTGATTTCACCGGCATTCAGTTAATTGTTAAGAAACCAGATACAGTATAATTAAGCTATGTTATTTACAAAAAAATTATGGAAATTAATATAAGGTGTAGGGTTGTGAGGGGCTGGTGAGACAGTCGTCAACAGGTAGGTCATTAAATCAAAGCCATTAACAGAAGATACATATTTTTTGTCCTTAAATTTTTATGACGATATGTATGTCGAAATAATCTTTACGTATTGCTGTCTAGAAATAAAGACCTAAGTATAAATTTGTACCCGTTGCCAACGAAAACGAATTGTTAAGTCCATATTGCTATGAAGATCAGAACGTCATAAAATTATTTGTAAATCAACATTTTCGTTCAATGTGAATGCACAGGATAATGTAATGCCTTACCACAGTTCGCAGAGAGTTAAACATATTTTACTTTATAGTGGCTTTGGATAAAACTAGCCAGGAAACATTTCATTCTTTCCTACGCCATACACTGCCGGACAATAAAAATAGCGCACACAGTAGGATGCATTGTATGGTGTTGTATCATAGAGACAGTGATGCAGATAAGCAATACACATGATAATAAAAACAGAGCTGTGGGACAGTTACATATGGATTGAGGAGATGTCAGAGAGGCGGGCAGGCCATGATAATGTTTGCAAATGATGGAAGCAGTCCTGGGTGACCCATTCTGTGTGCAGTCGGGCGTTATCCTGCTGGAATATCGTACCTCGAAGCCCGGCCAGAAATGGGTGCAGGTGAGGGCATAGGATTTCATTCACACACACACACACTGCTAGGCCGTCAATGATCCACGTACCACGACGAGAGTGGATCGACTATCGTAGGCTATTGCTCCTCAGAACATAATGCCTGCCGTGGGGGAAATGTGCCGCTCGATAGCGAGATTAGGATTGCGGCTTTCACCCGGGGCTCTCCCACACCTGTGCGCGATGATCATCAGTCCCCACAACGAAGCGGCACTCATCACTAAACACCACACATCACCAGTCTGTGATGTTTCACTTTGCTCTGGCATGGCACCTCTGCAAATGGAGAATCCGCTGTGGCATGGTTAATGGCATTACACACAATGGGCGCTGGGATCGCATATTCGAGTCGGGAAATGGTTCGTTGGCACACATAGGAGCCCCAACACTGGGCATTATCGAGTACTGGGTAGTACGGGATCCCTCCGCGCCTGACTCATGATTTATCGATCTTTTCCGACTGGTGGTTGACCTCGTCCGTCCTGAGCTGGTCTTCCATGTTTTAGTGCCTTCACGTATGCACTGCTCCCGACAGCATTGGCCAGTATGGTCCGAATTGTCCACATATGACAGATTATGAGTCCGCTCTCGAAGTACGTCAATTGCGTAAAGCTACGTCTTTGGTGTCTTCCCATCATTCTTCTTCTCTCTGTATACGCTTGCTTGGCATCATCTGGGGTTTCTCGCATTAATTTGGCTTCGACCACGCGCCAATGTCTACGAACACTGGTACGTGTTTGAAGCACCACTGCCGGGTGTGTGGTCATATGCAAACACGCCAACAACGTGGGATCATGTGTGTATACCAACCCGTAATTTCGCTATTTACATAATGTTGTGGGTGTTTCACGGTTTCATTGCAATGGTTTTTTTTTTCTCTGCTGTGCAGTAGTAGATAAATGATTTAAGGGCCTAGGAAAGACGTCGCCAGAAGGCCTGCTCTCGTCAGCGCTATACGCATTGTGTATCGAGTCAGTCAACTAAACATACGTCGACCAAGCCAGCGAGGCTTGCTATCACCTGACGTCATTGAAACCATACTTTGCCAAGTCGCACTGTGCTTCCGCACGCGACAGCGAGCAGTGCCAGCTGCCCCCGGAAAGGTACGATGGAAGGAGTACTATTTCTAGCAGATTTTTGTGCATCGGTGGGCGTTATCGACTCCGGAAAGAGGGTGTTTGGGGGGGGGGGCACTACTGTTAAAATTATGATGGATTAAGACAAAATATAGCAAACGAGCACTGTTCGTACCAAGAAAACTGGAAATACATTTATCCTAGTGTACGTCCATTCTTTATGAAAAAGGTATGACAATAACTTACGGAAAATAACACACATTTAACACGGAATAAATTTGCCGAAAATAATTTTGTAAAAGTTAATAATGTTAAGTATGATATCATTATATGTGAAGATTTCATACTATGGGAAGAAATGTATTGTAAAAAGTGATGCAGCGAATATTGCACCTGTCAGTCATGAAATGAATTTTGCGAGCACTCATGACACGAACATGCTAAGGTCACGACAGCAAAGATGTAGAATGCATGCTGTAGAATCCACAAAATTTTGTGGTATAAGTACATCAATTTAGCGGTTCAACATAAAGAGCTCAGAAAATATTTGATAATAACTGCAAGGGACATACACTGGAGAGCCAAAAAAACTCGTATAGGCGTGCGTATGGAAATAACACAGGGATAGAACAAATCAGAGTAACGCGATGCGGTCGGCAGCGCCCACAGAAGACAACAAGCGTCTGGCAAAGTTGCTAGATCGGTTACTGCTGCTGCAATCGCAGGTTATAAAGATTTAAGTGAGTTTGAACGTGGTGTTATAGTCGGCGCACGAGATATGGGACATCATAACATCTCCAAGGTAGCGATAAAATGTGGATTTTCTCGTACGACCATTTCATGAGTGTACTGTGAATATCGGGAATCCGGTAAAACATCAAATCTTCGACAACGTTGCGGTCGGAAAAAGATCGTGAACGAACGGGACAAACGACGACTGACGAGAATCATTACAGGTGATAGGCGTGCAACCCTTTCTCAAATTGGCACAAGTATCAATGCTATGACATCAACAAGTGTCAGCGTGAGAACTATTCAACGGACCATCATTGATATGGGCTTTCAGAGCCGAAGGCCCACTCGTGTACCGTTGTCTATTGCATGTCACAAAGCTTTACGCCTCGCCTGGGCCCGCCAACATCGCCATTGGACTGTTGATGACTGGAAACACGTTGCATGGTCTGACGAGTCTCGTTTCCAATTGTATCGGGCGGATGGACGTGTACGGGTATGGAGACATCCTCATGAATCCATTGACCCTACATGTCATCAGGGGACTGTTAAAGCTGGTGGAGGCTCTGCCATGGTATGGGGCGTGTGCTGTTGGCGTGAAATGGGACCCCTGATACGCCTATATACGACTCTCACAGGTAACAGATACGTAAGCATCCTGTCCGATCACCTGCACCCATTTATGTCCATTGTGCATTCCGACGGACGTGGACAATTCCAGCAGGACAATTCGATACCCCACACGTCGAGAGTTGCTACCGAGTGGCTCCAGGAACACTCTTCTGACTTTAGACAATTCCATTGGCCACCTAAATCACCAGACATGAACATTAGTGAGCATATCTGGGATGCCTTGCAACGTGCTGTTCAGAAGAGATCTCCGCCGCCTCGCACTCGTATGGATTTGTGGACTACTCGGCAGGATTCATGGTGTAAATTGCCTCCTGCATACCTTCAAACATTAGTCGAGTCCATGCCATATCGTTTTGCGGCACTTCTGCGTGCTCGCGGGGGCCCTACACCATATTAGGCATATGTACCAGTTTTTTTTGGCTCTTCAGTGTATATATATTTTTTTTTTTTTANTTTTTTGATGAGACTGGCTTTTTGTCAAATGAGGCACGAAAACTGTTATATAAATATATCCTGTTGAACTGTTGAGAACTTCTATCCAGTATTATAATTCATAATTTATATCCAACTTTTCAAGATTCTTCTTGAAGACACCAAAAAATCTAACTAAGGGTTGAATGGAATTCCCCCATTTTGGGTAGAAGATAGTTGCGTTCTTCACAGGCGTTGAATGAACAGTGCTGATATACATTGGTATATATGTGTGGTTTTGCTTCATTCCTATATAGGGGTAAAACATTATTGCAGTCCATTCACATACATATGCAGTGAAGTTTTAGAATGATCAAGCACAAGTTGTGCTGCCTATTACTTCATGTTCACACTTATCTTTGACTACGCATACGAGAAAAACAAGTTTTCAAATCGTACGAACCAAAAACATGTACTTTTTACATGATAAATGATAACAACCAGATAATTGTAAAATGGCACAGATATCTTCATGTGTATAGCAACCTCAAATACTGCAAACCGTTTCACAAAGATGAATGAAGAGATTTGGGCGGAGCTTAACATTGAGACCTTGAGAGCCGATGACGGTGAGGCGAAGTGAGTATGGAGCAGCGCCGGAATGAAGATGTTGGGGAAACGGGAGATCCTCGAGTAAACCCGTCGACCAGTGCCATAATCTGGTACGATTCCCACATGCGAAAGTGTGGGAGTGGCCCCGTTGAGAATCGAACCCGGTTCGCATAGCTGGGAGGCAAGTAGTTTAACCATTGCACCACCGCGGCCCTTTTCACAAAGGTTATGTAAGTGTGGAGTTTATCCTTCGATAATTTGCAGGTGGTGCGTTCGCCTACTTATTTACGCCGACGGTTCCAATTTTCTAGATTGAACTACATTGACCTTAAAATGTCCCATATTTCACAAAAACAAACAGGTGAGAAATTAATGCATTTTATGCTTAAATGTATATCTAGATAAAATAAATTGAATTTATAACATTTTGCGTTTCCTTTAAAATGAGATTGCCAAAATGTTCGCGTTAGTATTGTTTATAAAGATGTTTTATTGCATTTACATATTAATGTCTTATATTTTTAATTGAAACCCTCTTTCCATCGAAAACCTTTCTCTTATCACTCTCTTCGCGAACGAAGCAGTGAAACAAATTCTTTCCCTGAGATTTGTTAGAATATATCGACCCGGGTTTCTCAACTTGATACATTTCAACGTGTTAATGCCTTGTTTATTTTTCTCTTAAACTTTATAATGAAGTGAGAATATCAAAAAGGTTTTATCCACTAACACACCTTCTTCAGCTACTTAAGAGGTTTGAATCTTGTGTATAACTGTCGGGATTTGTTATTGTATCGAATTTTTTATATTTTTATAAAAGACTAGCCCCGAGTTAGCCACAATTTAGAATGAGTGTAAATATAAAATACATTTACAACAGTTTGTTTTAATATTTCACAAGCTTGCTTACTTGTAATTTTTACGATGGTACGATAAATAAAACCGTATTTTGACCAAAGTTCTTTTAACATTATAAAAATTGAATAAGTGGTAGAACAGAAATGTTTAAGACCATGATTACTCAGTGACAGTCACTTTAATACCGGACCTTAATAACGGTGAGTTACATCAACAAACTTCACAGCGTTTTGTCTCCCCGCGCTCGTACCCAAATCTAAAGAGAATTTATAAAATCGAATATGTATAGAGAAGGTATCTTAACACACCCAGTGCTCCTACGAGCTGGAGTAGTTTCGAACTTGCCCTGCTGTTTCACACGGACTCTGCTATTGTGTACTTGCTATCGATCTCTTATGTCTACGCCAAGGGGGATTTGCTTAACGTATTTTTCCAGTGTATCTGTTTTTATCCGTATTCTTATTCCACTTTCTTGCACATTCTTGCACACTGGGGCGCTAATGGACTTGCTATTTCTAAAACCCCCATAGAGACTACCATCTCCAAGCAGGATATGTTTACTAAGTATGCTCGGTGTACATCAACCTGAGCTTCGTTATAAATGGAAGTGTTCTATAACATGGAGAAATCTAAAGGCGACTAAATGTGTCGAGTGTATTATAATAAAGTTTAAAGTAAAAAAATTTCGAACATTTTATGAATGGTGGCGGATCAAATTGGAATTGCATGTGTATGAATCAAACTCAGAAATTTGTAGGATTTTATCTACTACCAAAGCAGATCACGGAAAAATCTTCTTAAGGTAAAGTAACTTAGAAATGAAAAAGTAAAAGTGTTAGTAATGTTAAAAATCTAATACCAATCACAAATAATTATGAAATATTAAGCAAAAATTAAAAATCAATATTTACGCAAAAAATATGGCAACAATTTTCCACAACAAATAATTGACAACAACTCAGTAAAAATTAGACTGAAATTCGCATAAACAGGCAGAAAACACAACGTTAATCTGAATAATAAAATCCCTGTCATCAATTTATCAACTAAAATATACAAGAACCGAAATTATCCAAATACTTCATAACAAGAATAACATCCCCACGATTATAACAATATGTGTAATGGTATTTTTAAGCATTCTTGAAACCTGTATACAAGTTAGTTGAGGTCAGGGGGAACATTTGCCTCTTAAAATGCCTGCGAAAAATAACAAAATTTTAAATTATTTTCGAGCGGATCGATTTAAATTCTTTGTCACCTGTAAAAACGTTTTGACATTAATTTCGTTAGAGAAGTCAGTTTTTCGCATATTTTTTTAAAGCACTTTTATTTCCACTTAAGAAATCTAAAGTACAATTCAAATAGCTAAGAGATTGTTACTACGAATACTTTGTGTAACCTAAATAACCGTGCAACGTTATAACCCAAATGACGACGCCATACAAATGAAGACGCCATACAAAGGCGACGCCATACAAAGGACGGTGCTATTTATTTTGTACGAGAAAATGAATTTGAGGCTGTAGTGGTGTACGAGCGATTACTAAAATACATCAATAATGTTTCGCCCCGAATGGGCTAGACAACAGCCTTAATGCCACTGGATACTCGCTGGCTTTAATTAAAAGTGTCCTCTCACAAGTGTCAACTTCGTAACATCTTCCTAACGCATTAATTTTCTTATAATATTTTTCCCCGCTGTAAGAAAGAAGAGGAGGGAGATGGAGCAGTGCTCGGATATGTGTACAAATAATGGGCGGCGGCCGCGCACGGAATTTAAACATTCATGTTAAGTGTCAGAGCTGGAAGGAAGGGCGGGGGGTTATGGAGGGGGCGGGTTAGCTAGGAGAGGGGATGGAGCATGCCTGAAGTTATATGCGGTGCGCGCGGGGAGGAACCAGCCAGTGGCCTTAATAATGCACCAGGTCCCAGAGTGTTTTCCGGCAGAGTAATGAACCTTGCGTGGTGCCTGGGCAACTTTAATTATGCCTTGTTTGCAATTTTTGGATCCCCCTGGAGGAATTTCCCCCGTGCGCCAACGCTCAAAGGTTTTCTTCTTTCTGTTCGCCTGCCTTGATTGCATTAATTATGCGAGTGATTTAAACCGAGCGTTTGCGTGACAATTAATATTTATGTTTTTTAAACTTCTTGCTTAACGAGCCGAAGTGCTTCAAGTCTTGCTTGACCTCGCTTGCCTCAGCAATAACTCGAACACAGAACCTTCGCCAAGGTCGACCGAACCAAGGAAGTGGCACTAGATAGGGCCTACAGTGTTTTATCGAGCACTGGCGATTGGGTGTACGCCATTATTTGTGTAACATATATAATGGCATAATTTATAAATGTAATTAATTTCCAAGCAAAATATTTGCCCTTGCTATTATTTCTATAAAAAAAATTTCACTTATGCAAGTTAATACTATTGAGAAAATAATATGGTATGCAATTATCGGTTTACGATAAATGCGGCCATTTATGATCTGTTTTGGTGGCATTCCTTGTTATTTGAACTTTCTTCACTGCTACCAGACGTTAAATGCTATCGACTCTGCTATTTCCCATTGCTTTCAAAGTCGTTACAAAATATTAGTTATCAGGTCTTAAGTGTGTTTGCTATGCAATGGGTACACGTTTTATGTTAACTATATAAACATTTTAATTAACGAAAATACACGAGTAATGAAAATATACGAGTAATCAAATTTTGAGGTTTAATTTCGAACATTTTCCCTCCAAAGTAAGTGTGAAAAGTGAAACCATCCCCAACAAGTACTCTTACAAACTCTTGGCTCATTAATGGTTTCCTCTCATTATTTTCACAAATATAACAGCAGTTTCTCACTGTTCAGAATATATAATTAATTTTCTAATTTAATCAGTTTAGCGTAAGTATATATATCTAATTACGTATGCTCTGGTGTAGGGGCAAAAATAGTTGCCTTATAAAAACTTTGAAATTTTTTTTTTCAATATAATAAATAATGTAATGCATTCAAATGAGTCCATAATGTTTCACTCTTAGTGTATTCTTTGATACCTCGTGTTATAAATAAAATCTGGGTAAATTATGAAGAAATGGTGTTGATGCTGTATGGTTGGCAATTAAATGTTGTTCACGGTAGTGAGCACTTTTGAAATCAACCTTTGAAGATGCACTGCCCCTTGACTACTTATATGCTACAATCTACACTAGAGCATGCAGACTCTCAGTTAAACTGGCATTACGTCAATAAAAATAGTTCCAAGTCTTAACGTAATTTTGATAGTAGTATTTAAATCTATAATCAATTACTTCAGAGTATGCTTTATGTATTTTACAGTACGAATAATCATGTTACTAACATGTTTACTTCCCTAAAAATATCCGTGCTTTTACTTGTATTACGCATGAATAAAGCGAGCAAGACTGTGGCAACATTAATTTTACATTTGGTGAAACTATACAAACTGAAGAGAAAACTATATCTTAAGCAGGGCTCAGTTAATCGTGATCATTTATAATAACCATTAGTGGCTCCAAATCCGACCAGAATGTAAGACTCAAAATCTAAGGCTGGGTTCACAATAAAAATGCATACGCACAGAGCACAGGCCATAAAAGTAGCGTGTTGACGCGACAAGCTTGTGCGAAATTGTTTCACAATTGAATGCTTATGCATTATTTTCAGGCAATGAAATTTTGAGATGAGTTTCGCGTCATTTGGCATTGTTGGTAAATAATAAATTTTCGGAACAGATTGTGTTATTGTGTTGAAAATGTACAGTGATTAGAAATACTTAACGATTATAACAGTGTGAGTAACTTTTAAATAATTCTTGTAGTAAACTGTCACGTGTTATTTTTTCTAAATTAATGTCTTGCAAGAAATACTCGTTTCTACAGCATAACTGTTCTTCCATTTTAAATTAACAACTTTTTCGAAAATTTTATACTCTGCTCTGATTGGTTGTTGCTCCTCGCACCTGCACGAGAAATGAAATATAACCCTTTCCTTTGTCTGTTTAATATCAGGACCTCTCATGCCATGACCTGCTATTTGCAGTTGTGAATCAATAGGTTAAAAAGCATGGGGGTCAATTCTTGTGCACGCGACCAATGTTCTGTGGTTATTGCCATGTTTTCAATTGTAAACCAAGCCTAACCTGAAAATACCAACTCTTTCTCTCTTTTTTTAAGCTTTAGGTGGAACATCTGAGCAGCATACATAAGAACATTAACTTCACGACTAAATCAGGAAAAGAAGGGGGGCTACTATTCGTGAATGTTCTGGTAAGCAAGAATCCAGATGTCCGGCTGGTACGCAGTGATTACAGCAAACCCACCTACACTGGCAGACATAGCAATGCTAGTTCCCATCATCATGCAGCTCAAGAAATAACATTCATCTCCTCCATGGTTCACCGAACAAGAAACATCCGTGAAAACTCCAAAATTCGTGAGAAATTGAATCACCTTGCTTCAGCTACACACAACAATGAATATAAGAAGAGAGTTACAGAGCGAGCCAATAGCAAACCTCCAACAACAAAGAAGAAATAAAAATCGGAAACCATAGCTGTTATACTGTTTGATTAAGGAATATCGAGTTTTGAAAGATAAATATTGTGTAAACACAAAATCCGCACCATAAAAAAAAACTTTACAGATATTATAAACCATTCTAACTTCTGTCAAAGACAAAACTCTAATCAAACACCTGGCAGAGGTCTACAAAGTGTGGTTTAGTAGGACAGACTGGGAGATTTCTGCAAGAATCCATTGCGCTTTTTTCAATAATAATGCCTGCATTGCTATATAATATATAAAGAAAGGGCTATTTTCCACGGCAAATGTTCAAAAAATGCATAGCTCTGATCTTAGGTGAGAGGTATTTTGAAGCATAATTTTCGAAAATGCCATGAAAATATTTGTTGCTAACCTAAAAGCGTCTACTATATAAAAACCATTGTCCATTTAAAAAACCTTAATAACTGAGTTTTAAATATGTAGTGTAAAGTACATTTCACTATTTGTTGATATTCAAGACAATCAGTGATTTTCAAAAGTCGGTCCAGTCGCAACCCATGTATTATTTTTGGTTGGGCCGACGTTAATACAACCTTTGATTGAAGGTTGAGCCAACGTTGGAAAAATAACTTTGGCTGGACATCAAAATGATAGTAATATTTTTTACAGCATGCAAACTTATTATTGTCTACCAGTTTCCAACATATGCAAATCTAATATGACAGAAACCCAACCACTAGTTAACGTTTTTATTGCGTTCGTTATTCATAGTATTTTTATCATTTGCTAACAAATATTCTACGTTGTATAAACTATCATTTTTGGTGTGTTATACACAACCAACCATTTATATAAGTTAGTATATTGTTGGTCACTATCCCAGTAGCAAAATTTGGTTGGGCCAACATTGGCAAACGTTGGCACGATGTAATTTTATGGTTGTGTGCACACTGGTAAGAGTAGTGTCTTTTTCTCTTTCAGAAAGGCATTCACGCAGTAATTTACCCACAGTTGGCAATGTTTTGCTAAGATGTGTTATTGCATACATAATGCCAACCAATAAACAACGTTCTGATAACGTCAGTTATCAGTGTTTTAAATAAATTTTACCCATTATAAAAAAATGTATAAATGCATTAATTCCATTATTTCTTATATGTCTCACCTTACATTACGACCTGAAAACCCCAATGGTGGATATCGGTCCCAAACTCACGCTTTTGAGTTACAGTAGTTAATGTGTTATCCACTAGCTACTGTAAATTCTTCTAATTTGTGAAGAAAAAGGTAGATATATTTTATTCGGTTCGATATACTGTGTTATAATTTGATGTTTTTAAGTGAGATTTTACTACTCGCAAACTGAATTTAAAACACACCAGTTACAAGAAAATATTATCCTACTTATGCAGAGCCAAAGACAGAATCTCTCTGCTAAATACTATAACAATTATTAAAGTAAACTAATTATATACGTATTGATTAAGAAAAAATTAATAATATCCTATGATGGGATAATGTCTACAGTGCAATGTTGTTCCAACGTAACAAAAATAACCAGTCGCTGACTGTTTGTTCACAACATTATCTAAACACGTGAGCAACAAAACACAGTTTATTGAAAATTTGCATTTTGTAATTATTTTTATGTTGTGAAAATTAATGTTTTATTATGTTGAAACAATTATTTTATATTAGTGAATTTATTTTGGTTGTGCAATGTCGGCCCAACAAACGTATACAGTAAATACCAAATGCCGATGGTATGTTTTCCGACACGAAAACAAGACATTATTAAATAAGACATGGTTTGTGTGTTAAAAATATTTCTTGTAAGCAACCATACGAAAATATGCTGTTATTTCATCCGATACATGGAAATTTCCTTTCTTGGCATAGTGTTGGTCAGACAATGTTGGCCAAACAGAATTTACATACCAATGAACAACAGTATGTTTTCCGACAAGTAACCAACACATCACCATTGAAGTCAATTTTAAAATAAGAAATTGTTTGTATACTAAAGATTTTGATTTTAAACAATCAATACAAAACTACGGTGTTATTTCATTCAAATATGGCAATTACCTTTGTTGGCATAGTGTTCATTAAACAATGTTGGCCCAAAATTGTAATACCAAATGCCAACAGTATATTTTTCAAGTAACCAAAACATCACCAACCGTGTAAATTCAAAAATAAAGCATGAACTGTGTATTAAAACATAAATTTTACACAAAAACACGAAATTGTGGTTTTATTTAATTAGAAACGTGGTAATTACCATAGTTCAAATAATGTTTGTTACACAATATTGGACCAACGTAACAATTAGTACCAACTACAAACTGTTGTGTTCCCAACAATGACATGACATATAACCACCTGATTATATTTTAAAGATAAATATCTCGGGTGATGAAGAAGCATCACACAATATAAAATACAAGAAAGTGGAACTGTTTTCATTCAAAGAGGCTGTTCTGTAGTCCTACGTAAAAAGTTGGTTGCACAACGTTTGCTAAACACAAAAATGCACACATATTATCAACAGTTTGTTTGCGAAATCGTTACTAATCAAAAGCCAATCGTTTAAAATTACAATTGCAATAAGTTATGATTTTTTCTGATTATGTTACATCATTGTCTAGAGGATGTTAAGTAATCTCGTAACATTTTCGTAGTAGGAAAATTTTTTTGGCATTATCGGTTGAGCCAACATTGTATTGACAAGTGTGCACCAATCCAACAGCCACTGAAGAGCCAAAAAAACTGGTACATCTGCCTAATATGGTGTAGGGCCCCCGCGAGCACTCAGAAGTGCCGCAAAACGATGTGGCATGGACTCGACTAATGTTTGAAGGTATGCAGGAGGCAATTCACACCATGAATCCTACAGGGCAGTCCACAAATCCATACGAGTGCGAGGCGGTGGAGATCTCTTCTGAAAAGCACGTTGCAAGGCATCCCAGATATGCTCAATAATGTTCATGTCTGGTGATTTAGGTGGCCAATGGAAGTGTCTAAAGTCAGAAGAGTGTTCCTGGAGCCACTCGGTAGCAACTCTCGACGTGTGGGATATCGAATTGTCCTGCTGGAATTGTCCACGTCCGTCGGAATGCACAATAGACATAAATGGGTGCAGGTGATCGGACAGGATACTTACGTATCTGTTACCTGTGAGAGTCGTATATAGACGCATCAGGGGTCCCATTTCACGCCAACAGCACACGCCCCATACCATGACAGAGCCTCCACCAGCTTTAACAGTCCCCTGTTGACATGTAGGGTCAATGGATTCATGAGGATGTCTCCATACCCGTACACGTCCATCCGCCCAATACAATTGGAAACGAGACTCGTCAGACCAGGCAACGTGTTTCCAGTTATCAACAGTCCAATGGCGGTGTTGGCGGGCCCAGGCGAGGCGTAAAGCTTTGTGACATGCAATCAACGGTACACGATTGGGCCGTCGGCTCCGAAAGCCCATATCAATGATGGTCCGTTGAATAGTTCGCACGCTGACACTTTTTGATGCCCCAGCATTGAAATCTGCGCCAATTTGAGAAAGGGTTGCACGTCTGTCACGTTTAATGATTCTCGTCAGTCGTCGTTTGTCCCGTTCGTTCACGATCTTTTTCCGGCCGCAGCGATGTCGAAGATTTGATGTTTTACTAGATTCCCGATATTCACGGTACACTCGTGAAATGGTCGTACGTGAAAATCCAAATGTTATCGCTACCTTGGAGATGTTATGATGTCCCATCTCTCGTGCGCCGACTATAACACCACGTTCAAACTCACTTAAATCTTGATAACCTGCCATTGTAGCAGCAGTAACCGATCTAACAACTTTGCCAGACGCTTGTTGTCTTATGTGGGCGCTGCCGACCGTATCGCGTTACTCTGATTGGTTCCATTCCTCTGTTATTTGCATACGCACGCCTATGCCAGTTTTTTTTTTGCTCTTCAGTGTTTAGCCAATATTTTCAACCAAGTGACTTAGTATTGTAATACTGGGAAGCTTAGGTTGGGTTTTGGTTGGAAAACAATGTTGGCCCAACGCACCAACATTTACAAAACACCAACCGTTGTCTTTCACACGTTTATCGAAAGTTCTACCAACAAATTAAAAATCACCACATTCTTTATTTTATTATTTGTTTAGAATTGTATACATTTTTTTATTTTATGTTTTGACATTATTTTCATTAAATATATAAGGTTAGATTTTGGTTGGCAAACAACGTTGGCGCAAAGTCAATTTTATCATGGATTCCTGCACAACATTTGCCAACTAATTTACATTGTTGGCCCTACATATGTTGCTACTGGGGACTTGCTGTATGTTCTTGCTTTTTCTGATTTAGTGACATCATTTCCTTGAGAGTGCTAAGTTACCTCACAAAATAAGTATGGTAGAAACTGGTTGGCATAATGTTCATTTCAGAATGTTGGCCCAACATAAAATATCATACAAAACACCAGCCGTTGAGTTTCCACCATTGAAACAACATATAACCAGCTAAACATATATCATAGAATAATTTTGTCATATCTTGAAAACCGTTATATTATTTAACATAAAGGAAAGGGCAATGTTTTCATCAAGAAATATATTTTTTTCATAATTACATTATATGTCGGTTGCACAACGTTAGTCCAACAGAAGAAAACACCAATTAACAACAGTATTTTCCCAACTTGTTACCAATAATTCACCAACCATATTCAAGTTTGAAACATTTACATTTGCATTATGTTCTGGCTTTTTCATATTTAGTCACATAATTTTCTTGAGGGTACTAAGTAATCCCACAAAATGTCCATGGTAGAAACTTTTCATTGGCACACATTATAGCATAAATACAATACACAGTCGAATCACATTATTATGACCACCTGCTAGTAACCAGAATAACCGCCCTTCGCAGCGCGGAAAGAAGTTAGACGAGCTGGTAGTGACTCAGTCAGGTGCTGATAGGTCTCCAAGGGTATCTGGAGTCATGCAGTCTGCAGTGCGTACCACAACTGTTGAAGGGTGCGTGGTGAAGGAGACAGATGGCAAACACAACCAACGCTCGAGGTGGTCCCACAGATGTTCAACTCGATTGGGATCGGGGTTGTTTGGGGACCAGGGAAGAACTTTTAAGTCTTAATCGTGCTCTTTCAGCAACGTGCGCACACTTCTAGCCGTGAGGCAAGGCGCATTATCGTGCTGGAAGATCCCATCCTTCCAAGGAAAGACAATAATCATGTACGGGTGGATGTGATCGCCGAGGATGGGACCTAGAGAATTCCTCGAGAACATTCTCCAGATCATAATACTGCCCTCACCGCCTTGTGTTCGTCCAGTAATGGATGCAGGGTGTTGATTCCCCGACGTTTTTCGCCGGACACGCTGACGTCTATCCGTTCTATGCAACTGAAAACGTGACTTGTCGAAGAAGGCTACCCGTCGCCAATCAGCAGCGGCCCAGTCACCATACTGTCGAGCAAATTCCAGTCGTTTCGTCGATGCACCTATGTTACAATGGGTGCAGTCACCCTTCGTCTACTCCGGAGCCCCATTCGCAGAAGGGTTCGCTGAACTGTTGCGGTAGACACGTTTATGGATGCCCCCTGGCTCATTTGGACGGTGAGCTGTTCCACTGTAGCCTGTCGTCTGGCCTTCACGCACCTTCGTAGTCGACGTTCACCTCGGACATCAATGGTGCGTGGAGCTCCACAGTTTCCACCACGGTTATTCCCAATGATACCATTCGTCCACTCAAGATACACCTTTACCACAGAGGCACGTGGACAGTTCACAAACGTTGCTGTTTCCGAAATGCTGCCCTCCTTGCCCCGAAAGCCGATACTCATCCCTTTTTGCAACTTGGTTAAATCGCTTCCCTTACCCATGACAGCAGAAAGCGCACTGCGTACAGTTAGCGTGTCGATCGCATTATATACCCGCTTCACCAGCCCACGTCGCGGGACATACATACATCATGGGCTACGCGCTGCAGATGGCACTTCTAGCCGGTGGTCATAATATTTTGATTCGACTGTGTACATCTTAAAACAAGTCCACAGCTATGAGTCTGAGCTAGAGGCAACATACAAGCATAAGGTATGTGGTGAGCTGAACACCATAAGTAATAACTGCAAAAGTGTTTGTGTACTACAAGCTCTTCAACAATTTACTGAGAAAACGATGCCTCGTTTCACAAGCTGTGCCTGTCTATATCGTTAATGACGTCGAAAATGAGATGCTTTATTTGTCGCACATTTTTAGATATTGCCAATGAGAAATGTTTAACTCTTTCTTGTCTTCGAAGTTTTACTCTCTGCATAACATATTGTGCTTCTTTCTTTGCACTCACTCCTCTCACGATCTGTTTTGAAATGTTCGCATCGTTCTGATTGATAATTTGTGTTATTAAATTTTTACTGCTAATGTAACGAAATTTTATAGAAATTTAGGGTAGTAACCTACAATATTTAAATAATATGATGATATTAGCATTCGCGGTATCACATATGTAATATCTCCGTTATACATACTAAAATAATTTCAAAACACAATTTTTGTGTGTGCATGGATCTCTTGGTACATACGCTTTCGTCTTACGTAAGTAATAACCTACCGGAGTTTGTTGCTGTTGTTCATAAACATACTGCATAAAATTTGTCCAATTTAAAGAATATTGTGTTTGGTAAATTAGTGTGTAATGAGATTAAGCATTTTCACTGGAATGTCGGCACTTTAATATAACACATGTAATGTGTTATATCCATTCCAGCACCGGAGTCGAGACCTTGTATTGTGATGCAGCCTTTCTTACTATACAAATATATTACTGTGCTTTATCTGTTAGAATTATTTATTGTTAAATTGTGATTATGAATCTGAAAAGTTTACATAATAGACTTTAATATGTACATGTATTTATACATATATATTATAAATTGTTTACAAATTTAATATGTGCTTTATTTGAAAAAGAACTGTTTTAAGCAAATATCGTTAAAATTATTTCTTATATCAGTAATTTAAAAATGCAGGCTTTATATAATANCATGTATTTATACATATATATTATAAATTGTTTACAAATTTAATATGTGCTTTATTTGAAAAAGAACTGTTTTAAGGAAAAATCGTTAAAATTATTTCTTATATCAGTAATTTAAAAATGCAGGCTTTATATAATATATATAATATTAAAATGCTATTAGAATTTTTTTCCGTGCTAGGATGACTGTAATAATAGTTAAAAACTCAAGTTAGTAATTTTTCAATTATTTCCTAAATACAAATTTTTGTTTTTGTACTTTGTGTACAGTGATTCTGTGGATAAAAATAAAACACTTCTGGAAAATGAACAAAAATTAAATTTTTTAAATACAGCAAAATCTCGACAACTGAGGCAGTCAGCCAATGATATTATTTTAAAAGATATATTCCTCATGGCGACCCCTACATGACCGTTCTGACCACAAGTGCACGATAGTTATATCACTTGCCTTGTTTGTAGATCATTTCATTTATGGCAAACATCCATTAATATCACAGTTTTTATGAATAGAGTGCGGCAAGGAGGGTTTATTTGTTCCTCAATATTCGTGGCGTGTTACTCAGCTTTCTGGTAACTATGGAACTTTCGACGCTGCGGACTCTAGTCAAATTTGTTCTCGGTAGGATTCAAAACAACTACTGCACCCATGAGACATTGCAACTTCAGTGGTACAATTATACATTTAAAACCATTTTTGATAAATTTTTTGTATATGTATTATAAATTTTTTGTTTTTATCATATTAAGTTTTTACTCTGGTTCATAATTTTTTTATTATTTTTGTTACGATGAGTAAGAATTTAAAGAAAGTGGCTTTCTGGATTAGGTGTAGGGAGTACCGAGAAAAGACATAATTAAATAATATTTTCCAGAGATATTAATTTTTTAACTTATGACCTTCCTGGAACTTTACAAATTTTCTGAAAATTTCAAGATCAGAGTCAATATTGAATAAACAGATTTACTGTTGCAAAATACACTCCTGATTCATGTGCTTGGAAAAATATAATTAATTTGTTCAATTTAATTGCTTTCCTTATTTTCTTCATTTATCTTTAAATTACTTTGACTCCCGGATAAGGCTGCATAAGTTAATCTACATTTATATGAGTGGAAACTCTAAAAACTTAAAGAAAAAAAAATAGTTGTCTGGTTCTTATATATTCTATTGCGAGGATTGTTTATTTTGCACTTTGTGTGTTCAGTTCACTTTTCATTAAATAACAATAATCAACCCTTAAAATCAGTATAAACTAAGTTGAGAAAGTACTATTTTACATTAAAAATTTACACAAAAATATGATTAAATTTTTGTGTGATGTCTGCCATATTTAAAAATTAAGCTGGCCGATAGTGAGCTCTTTATTTTTTAATGAATTGTAAGGAAAGCGAAACAATGTAATCAGTTCTCTTCTTACATTCATTAAATAATTAATAAATAACTCCATTAGTTTATAAGTGGTCTATAATCACAGCGTGAAAAACACACGCTAGAAACGTCAAGTTTAATTAAATTAATTATATCATAACTATGTTAGCTATCGGGGTTGGTCTCAACTTTACGTTCAAAGAAAAACAAGTGTTTAAATTTTTGAGGAGTTCTAATGAAACTTTTGAAACGCTGCCTCGAAAGTTTACTTTGTTCGGCGCCAGCTTCTGAAATTACCAAAGGAAATTCCAGGTGAAATTAAAACACAACTTTCCACCTGAAATGACTTTATTTTTCTTTCTGCCTGCTGTAAAAATTAAATGAAAAACATTAGTGTATTTAATAGCTCTCAGCTTTTCTTACCCGAAGCAAGACAGACGAGATTTAAAGCGTAAAAGGAGGTCGAATAAATTCCGCGGGATAAAAATTCAGTTTTGTCTGAAACTTAAAGTTCCGAAGCACCGCGTTGCAGAAGGAAGTCGAACACTTGTAAGACGGGGGAAGGAGAAATATTTCAGGAACTCTGCTTGAGGCATGAAACAATTTAACGTAATATACTGGCAACACGAGAAAATGAGTGGAGTCAAAAGTAGAGGAGAGGATAGAAAGGCAAACCTTCGGAGTCTTAAGCCTGTATCAGTTATTGCTGTTCATTGACGTCCTTCGAAAAATGGCCTGAAAGCGTCTGAAATACCTTCTTCCAAACACGCCCCCTACGTGCCACCCACTACAACATTATAACACAGTATGGCCATAAATCAATGTTTGCTCCAGATGCGTTCTCACTTCAATTAACTTTTATGTGTAAAACAAAATATTCTTAAATTTCATGTATTGTCGAAGTTCATCTTCCTACACATTAATTGTAATAATGCAGCAATATTGTTACGAAAGAATTCGTGGGCTTTAATATTATAAATGTTGGTTGCGGCCAGGTATTTGCTTTTCGCTATAAAATGTGTACTTCAGAGAGACCTGCATAGGATCTATTTTTCTCCTCATTTTGTATCTTTCCGCAATAGAAAAATATAGAGAAGTCGGGAACACTGGCACCTGGCACCGGCGCGGCAGCCACCATGTTGTGACGTCACCCAACCACCATATTGTTATCTAGGTGGCCTTGACCTTTTACCTTGAGCTAGACCTCGTGCCCGTAACCTTCAATGACCTTGAAACCGAAAAATCATAAAAAATTGCAAAAAATATATAAAATCCCAAACAATTTATCACAAATTGAAAAAAACAAAAAGAAACATTTAAATGAGGTGTATGAGGTCCAGGGTTCGATGACAGTTGGAACGACTAAGCTTCCGACATAACCGGCCCTCGCCAGGTCAAGCAGTATCCATCTCGTCAGCCGTGTTAGATGTTGGTGACCATGACCTTTGACCTTAACCCCGGTGACCTTAACGCCAAAAATTCTAAAAAAATTCCAAAATATTGTTTATCAAATTCCCAAAATAAAACACATAACACTCGAGCCAAGACCAAAGACCCAAGATCATTTGACCCAAGACCCATGATCCTGGATCCATAACCCAAAAACCCAAAAAAATCCTTAAAATTTAAAAATATACATAAATTAAAAACTTCCAATAATTTACAAAAAAAAATATGTTTATAAATTTCTAGAGGTTTCCTCAGAGCCACGTTCAACGTTCAGCAGAAGACTGTTCCTCGCCAATGTTTCTCATTGGTTAGTTAGTAGGCAGGCCTCCACCCCCTCACCTTTGCTCAATCTGTCGAATGCGTTCGACCCGCCATATTAATTTTTTCGAATGTTATTTGTTTACTTTTTCATCACCTAGGTGATGCTAGTGTTTTAATTATCAATTTTGCCTCCAGACGAGCTGTCTATTTAGCCACCATGTCGGTTGTTGTCGACCTTGCTCTTGACCCAATTACATAGAACTCGAAAAATCAAGAAAAATCACAGTCCATACAATTAACCATTACTAGCTGGTCACAACAAGGACCGATACTGACTAACCTTAATAGACAACAACTGACTCCACCTAACACAAACCCCACCAAAGACTGGTTATTGGCGAGATTGACTGAGCACAAGGCTAGCTCCTGACGAGACCAGTTCTTGCAAAACAGACTAGAAAAACCAACAAGACCAACCTACCATACCACCCACCTACACAAAATATGGTAGTCTATCTCGAAAAAAGTCACTAATAAGAGTCTCGTAGCTAATATCTTAGCAGAAAATCTTCTCAGAATCTTTGCAAAACATTTCTGCCAGAGTTGACCACACCAAAGTCTCATACTAACTTACCAAGCCCACTTACCAGACTAACTGACCAAGCAAACCAACTAGTTGCGAAACAATACTCAAAAATATTCCCCTTATGTCATGGGTCATGGGTCTTGGATCATGGGTCATAGGGTTTAGGTCTTAGGTCTTGGGTCTTGAGCCGTGGGTCAAGTTTCAAGGTTTTTTTGCGAATATGTTGGAAATTTATTGGGATTTTTAAAATTTTTCTGGCTTCAAGGTCACCGGTGTTGAGGTCTAAGGTCCTGCATTAATATATTTAAATAATTTTTTTAAACAATTTAACACATACTTTTAATTTTTAAAATTTTTAATTTTTTTTTTGTAATTTTACAATTTTTCTGCAAATTTTGAAAATATATTTGGTTTTAAGGTCATTAAAGGTCACGGGCACGGCGTCGAGGTCAATATTCAAGGTCAAATTTAACCTGGACACAACACGACTGACGAAATGGACACTGGTCAACATGGCAAGGGCTGTTCATGTCGGGAGCTTAGTCGATCCACCTGTAATTGAACCCTGGACCTCCTAAATGTACATCTTGAAGTTTTTTTTTTTTTTAACAATTTAGTAATTTTAGAAAAATGTAATTTTTAATAAATTTTTAGCTTTGGGAATATTTCTGCAAGCTTTGGGATTTTTTTAGTTTCAAAGTCATTAAAGGTCACGAACATTGGGTCATGGTCAAAGTCAAAGGTCAATGATAAGGTCACCGAGATCCAATATGGCGGTTGGGTGACGTCACGGTGCCCGTGCCAGGTGCTAGTGTGCCCGACTTCTCTATATTGTTCTACTTTCCGCTCTATGTGATATTAACATTGCCACGGACCACCTGACTATATTCAAGCGTCATTCAGGGAAATAGTGCATTTTTTTTGGAAAGTAAACATGTCAATGATATGCAAATCCATGTCATTGTGAGTATAAAACAAAAAAATCCCTGACTTCACTAGTCATTAATTTAAACATTACACCTAATATGTATTTTGTTATATTCTCAGTACATCGTCAAAGCATGGAACAATTTTTCGTAATTCACTGCCAACTTAACCCGCATGCTATAATCCATTCACGGTTAATTCCAACTTTTTAGAAGCCTTGCTAAAGTTCTACTTCCAAGATATTCCTCCGCCTCATACAAACAAAGTTTAACCGTATCTAGAAAATTACACCAAAGGGACAACGCGCCGGATTCGTCCATAATTATTCGAAGTAATTTAAATTCGTTCAAAAATTCACAAATAATTATAGCACTACCGGAATAATTGTTAGCTCATAAAATATGAAAATTTTTGTTACATGTATTTTCGCCACGTTGTAGCAAATCGACGAAAAATACGATACTTTGTCAGAAATCCTTATTTATATATTTCGTTGCCTAAAACAGTTGAAATTATTCACTTACAGATAAATGCGACGTGGTTTTGGACCAGAAAGCTGCTATAACAATGTTCAAATACTAAAACAAATATGGCGCTTGGTTAGAGAGTGCGAGAGAGTGCCAGCCAGTAATACAACTTCGTGCTCTCGCACTCTCTCTCTCTCTCTCTCTCTCTCCCGCACTCTCTCAGACGAATTGAGACGACCAGAGAGCGTTCTCTCTGACGTCATAATGACGCGGTCGCGAGAGCGAAAGCACGATAAAGAGCTTTCCGGGCCAGTTAAGATACGACCTTCGTTTTTCGCATAGCCGCTTACCAAGCGTGCTTGGAACGACGTGATGGGAAAACTGTGTTACACCGCTACCACAAAGGGAAGCCGTCATCTTGTTCAGAATGAAAATTCTTCCCATTCTGCGAAGTACGAGTTCCTTTTATAATTATGTTATTTACTTGGGGCAGTTATTACAGAGTTGGAGCCTCAAGGATTTTTTTTTTTTTTTACTTCTTTCTCCTTGGTTCCCTTTCGCGGCGCCAAAAGAAGCGTTTTCGTTTATTTCTGTTAGTCATATTATTTTACCTTCCTTCGTATTTTCCCCATCAGACAGCAAAATTACCAGCTTTTTACAAGTCTGAGAAAACATTTGTTTTTATGTGGCCTCGAGTCTCGAACTCAGATCCTATAGCACGCGTCTCCATGTAACTGATTAAAACTTTATGACAGTTGCTTGTAAAAAAGTACAAATTAAGACATTAGATCAAATGTTATGTGGTCTCCTGTGCTAATTAGTGTCTAGTGTAACATTCTTATACTTGTCATTGTTCTTGTGGTAATGCCTGCATATGGTTGGGGTACTACAGACTTGTAGCACCTCGATGACGGAAATTATTTCCCCCTTTCTTCGCCCTGGCTCCATACATTTTGAGTAAAATAAGTTCACGTGACAGATAGCACACGTCTATTTGGACATACTTTTTCAGTGGATGATTTCAGCTTATCAGGAAGCAATGTTTCCTTTGTCTGTTCAATGGTGTACAGCTTCATATAATAAGCGAAAGCATCCATTATAACATAAATATCGTAAGATATGCTACACAGCACCGGATTAACAGCATATGGGCCAAATTAAATCCACCGAAAGTACAGACAGTGGGGACTTAAGTTCTAACATGAAATTTTTATTGTGCTTGCTCTACAAGTCACGAAATCTCACCTCTGGTTTTATAGCCTGTCATATTATCTTCGAAAAAAAAATGTCACCTTCGTATGTATTGTTATTTCCTGTGTGTACTAACACTCGGTGAACTTCTCACATATATTTATGTTAAGTTTCAGCTGGCAAAACTTATTTCCAGTACCATTTTATTTCCATTTCTTCTTGTGGCAGTCAATCAAAAATACTTGCAGGTGATGTGAAAGTAAATAATGTATTACCGGTGTTCAGGTAGAATATATTTCGTTTTTAATTTAATTTATTTGCAGAATGAATGATTTTCCTGTTTTTTTATTTTAAAAAACTGGTGTTTGAACGCTGCGCTCCTTTTATCTGCTTTTGCCTGAGACCGAATGACTAAGAATTATCCCCATATGTTTGGGGTTGGGTTTCGCGCAAATTCCAGGTATTTCCATTGTCACACTCTGTTGGAACCAATAGAACGTGAGTGTACCCACATACTGTACATCGTAAAGGTTCTGGTCGACCAAGACACATTAAACTGAGGAAGAGTCACCGAATTGTGCACCAAGCATTACACAGTCACATGACAACAAAGAAAACATGTACGCAGGGACGAAATAGCGAGAGGGGCCGCGGTGGTATAGTGGTTAGGCTAATCGCCTTTCATCTAGACGAACCGGGTTCGATTCCCGGCGGGGTCGTTCCTGGATTTTTATATGTAAAAATCATGATGGACGATGCGACTGGACGACGGGTTTCCTCGGGGATCTCCATCTTGCATTCAGGCGCTGCTACACACCTCCTTTCACCATCCTCGGCTATCCAGATCTCGACGTTGAAGTAAGCGCTCACTAGTCCGCAACGGACGGACGGACGGCACGCATCGGACGAATCGGATGTAATTAGCGTGGTGCGCACACTGCATCTGGAGCGTCAGCATTTCCGGAAGAGGGCCTGCGCCATTCTGGAGGCGTCCTTCAGAGCAAGATGTAACCATCTCGTGTGGTGATCGGTAGTTTGAGACCTAAGTCGATTGTGCTCGATTGCTGTTATGGACAGCGAGAAAGAATTTGTTGTTGTCAGCAGTTTGCTGGCAGAAGAAGAGGAGCGGACACAGAGACGTACACAACATAAACAGGAATAGCCCGAAGTATTGTGAATATCATACATTGTACTCTAATTTGGTTGACGATGACGTCAGGTTTTCCCAGCATTTTCGGATGACTGAAGCGAGGTTAACAGCACTTTTAGGCATCATTAGACCACATCTACTAAGACAGACAACAACATTCAGGGAGTCAGCAGGACCTCAAGAAAGACTCCCGTTGTGCGTGAGTTACGTGTTAATTAGGGAATTTAGTGACAGGCTATGTAGTGGAGTGAACTACAGGATATGATTTCGTTCTGTATGTAAAGGTTGTAAATAAGTTGAGAGAAGTGGGTGACCCGTAACCTTTATGGTTTTGAGAGCCGATTAGGTTGAATGAGGTGATTATGGAGCAGCGCTGGAATACAAGGAGTCTGCAAACGAGAGAAACCCGGGAAAACCCGCCGTAATGTAGCATCGTCTGGCACAATTCTAGCATGAGAAAATACGGGAGTGACCCCGACTGATGATCGAACTGGAATCACCTATACACCACTGCGACCCCTGTAAATAAGGTAAGTATAGTATGATTTGGAGAGATCGGGCATAGCGCATTTTAAATGTGATGGTTGAAAAGCGGACAGGCAGCATCAAACACTAAGCCACCCAAATTCAACAAAGAGCTGGAGTTATGGACTCGATACCTTCATGATGAGGAAGAGAAGATGACAAACATCTCGCCGCCAGTTGGGTCTGTTGCAAGTGCTTTAGACGAATAAGAGGGTTCCTACGTAACTGTTCCTTCGACCCTCCAACATCCCGCACTTCGTCTGATATACAGGGTTCAGCCTCTAGTTCATTCTGGCGTATCCAAAAACGGGACTTCTCTATCGAATAAGAATTTTCGTTATTTCACTGTTATTATTGACTTTAGTCAATATAGAAATTTTCATGTTGATATACTCAAAATACTATTCACAGTTTTGGACGACCGTTTTGACCAACATGTGTTTGTTAATAGTTCATACTGTCACCAGTAAATTATGAAATGTCACATCCTCATTAGTACGAAATTTTCAAAGATAGCACTTCCTGAATACATAAACATTTCACGTGATCTCCCAAGAACTACTCGACTTATTACCGTCACTTTTGGCTTCTACGTTTTGCTGTTGTAGGTAGGTCACTTAATTCCATTGGTTGAAAGCTAATTTTCACACTGCGGAATCGTCATTTCTTCAGGTTGTAATGCCACACCGATTGAACAATTAAAACCATTTGAGCGAAATTTGTCATACTGGCAAAACTTATTGTGGGTGTTAAATTACCTCATTCGGAGTTTATTTTACCCACTGCTCTGCAAGCTTACGATATTTTAAAATTTAGTTTCTCTAACATATCTTTGTAAATACTGAACAAATTCCAACAAAATTTGGAATACCGATAACATGAAAAAAAAAAATGAAATGGATAATTTATTAATTTAAAAAATTTTAGCTTAGTTACGGCCTATATTTTGTTGGATACTTTATCATTAGACCCACTTAACCTACGGGTCGTTGCTTTTAAGAATGCATCGTACAATTCACGATAAGAACATTATCAAGAGGTGTCTTAATTTTAAAGTAAATTAAAATAATAAGTTAATGTGTTCCCATATCTATAATTTCATTGTAACTATTTCCAAAATATAAAAATTCTCATTAATTAAATTAATACCGTTATACAACCATCACATACACGCTACCCTTTACACAGGACTAGCGAACCGGCCCGGATTCGCCCGGTAACAATTTAGTTTTTATAGCGATGCTTTGAAAGACAAAAATGGTTACTGTGGGCCATCCTTAAAAGTTAAACATGTGCTATTGCGGACTTTTCTGTAGACCTTTTTGAGAGCTACAATTCTGTAGTACATTAATTTTATTTATCTCATATGGTTTAGTCAGCGCAAGCCATGTAAGCGCCCTAAAAGCTGTTTTTTACTACTTGAATACAAACGGTTCGACATTTCTCTACTATCCTTATATAAAATATTAATGTATTATACACCAAAAAATTCCTCAAGAAATTTTCTAAATTATGTTTAAAACCGCATCAAAATTCATCTAGTAGTTTTTTCGACGTGCTAAGCGAATATACAGACAGATGCGGATAAGCGACTTTGTTTTATACTATTTAGAGATATACACAAAGCCACATCACCCCCTCTCTATTGCATACAAACCCGCGAAATGTTATTTAATCAGAAAGCGTATGATAAATAAGACCGGTGGCCGCTATTTACTCGAGAGTATCTCTGTGCACACTGCCGTGTTCATACACATAACTATTCGCCTCCAGGGACGATATGAAATCCTCCATAACATGGCTGGCGTGACGATAGCAAATGTATTTATAACAGCTTTTTCAGGTTCCTCAGTTTTCCGTACTGCGTTTTGGCAACTTCCTGTTTGCTGTGCCCCCATAACGCATTATCACAGGATGTCAGATCCGGACATCAGGGTGGCCACTTCAGAGTAGCTGCAGCGATCAACTTTTAATACATTCGTCTCAGAACACTTAACTGAGGTATTTTCGTACACCTATTAACGAAATGCTCTGGTGCCCCATTCTTTTGGAATCAGATTTGACAAAGAAATCCCAAACGTTCCAATGGCGGTACAAACCAGTTTCGTAAGTAAATTTATTGACTGCTACTGTATTGCGATTCACGTGGTTCTTACAAATATATCAACCAATCAGATATGTAGCAGACATTGCAGCCCATATCATCGCACGAGGTAGATTTATTTCGATTTCTTCAAAGGAATCGGAATTCTTCTTACACCAGAAATAATATCACCTGAACATGAATAACACATATATTACAGAGTTAATTGGTGTGGGTGGACGGGGTAATGGGGGTTTGGTACTTTCTGTAGACTTTATTAATATCCCAGTACAATCTATAAGTTAAATCCTGCAAATATTTACTTCCTTTTCGCGATTTGGCGTGAAGTATGAGTGCAGGTTACGACGGCGAGAAAGCATTTATTTCACGAGTGAAAGTGGAAATTATCGTACGTTCTTACCGGGACAAGGAAAACCATACAGCAGCAGGATACGTTCACACACAAGAGGTTTTTTCCCCTACCTTTTCCAATTCCCTTACATATTTATTTCTATTGTTGGGAAGACATCTTAGGCGAAGGGAATGACTGTAACTCGCAGTGCCTCGGGTCCCGACGCGAGAAGCAGCGTGTCATGCCCGTAGGAAATGCCGCAGGCTCTAACTGGCGAATGAGGGAACGGAACGGAACGCGCCCGTGGCAATAACTTGTTGAATGTCGATATAATTTCTCGCCAGGCACAAATCACTCGGGGCTCCGGCGTTCGTCACTTTTCCCACGGACGTGGCTCGGTTGACATATTTACGACGCGGGGGGCGCGTGATTGCTATACCGAGCACGTGCGGCGGCGTCGTATCGTTCCCGCTCTCCATCGGAAGCCTATCTCACTTTCCAACTGTCTCTCTCTCTCTTTATTCCATTTCATCCGGTGCCAGCCCCTAGGAGGCCTGTCTGTCACCTGCGACATTACATTATATTTGACTCTCCTCCTCGTTCCTTTGTTGCGAGAAAAAAATATACTCTGCGAACATGTTACCCATTAACTAAAGACTGCTCACGGTAAATTGAGTGAGTGAGATCGTGTACTAATTCATTTATAGTATTGTTTTTCGTAATTTGTATTTGGCTTTTTGTAGGTTTTAGTCAGAATACCACGACATTCAATGCCTGGCTCGCCATGGCAGTGTTACTTTGGTGTTATCATAAGTCCACGAAGTCGTAAATTAAACAGTTACAATCCCCGAAAGTGGTTACAGGGCCATTTAAAATTTTAAATGACATAATTTAACAAATGTGATATAAAGATGTTACTTAACAAAAATTGATTATGAGAAAATACATATTTCGAAATTATTTCAGCAATTTGCGTTGTGAAATAATTATTGTGAGTACAATAGACGTTTGTTTTATTCCATAACTACGTGTATTAAAACATTTTGAACAAGCAAAACTAATATGGCGGTGGTTTGGTAATGTTATTTTGTAATTTGTCAACTTCGAAGCTGACAAAACGCAAGTTACAAAAATACGACATATATTTGGTATACAAAACTGGTCACGTGACAATTTAGTTAAGATGAAGTGCCATTTGGAACACGGCCTGAGTGAGCGAAGAGGATTTAGCGGCTCTTATGGCTCTGCTTTGCCCATTCTGAAGAAATTCTTCGTTTCCGTTATAATTTCCTATTCATAGTAATTACTGACAATGTATGATTATAGAAAATTTACATTTTACGAGTTGTTAAATATTTTTGTGTGTAATTTTAATTCTGTGTTATCTGCAAGTTGTTAAAGTCGAGAACATATTTTATATTTTATCAACAAGTTCCTACTTTTTGCAAGCTGGGAATAACACACATCGAAAATTATATATAAACGTATTAAACAACTAGTAAATTGTAAATTTTCTATAATCAAACACTTTCAATAATACCTCTGAATATGAAATTATGACACGAAAACGACTAACTCCTTGAAAAAAAACTTCGCAAAATAATCACTGCCACATAAACAAATAAATGCTGCATTACACATTATGCTCCCAGTTAGGTTGGCAGCTAATCGGAGAAAATATTTCGCAGACTTTACTTTGTATTGGGAGTGTAATGTTTTAGTTTATAGCCACTGAAATTGGTGTTTCTTGTTTAAAACGCACATTATAGTATGGATAAGAAAAATAGTAAGACATTTACACTGTTAACAATTACATGGTTTTACTTGGATGATGTATGAATTAATTTTACATATGACAGAAGTATACGAGATAAGAATAAATACAGATCCTAAGCAGGGCTTTCAAAAGTTCTCAACTAACCGTGAACAGCATTATGCCCAACAATATGATCAAAATACACATAGGCAAAAATATGTAGTGAATATGAGAAATTTACAACAACGTCCAATGAATTATTTACAACATCATAAATGTAAAATATGATAAGAATAAACTTGTGCTTCGGATATGTCATAATATTTTATTAATTGTTCACCACAACAAAGTTCCTTAATAACTACATTCTGCGAAAATATATTCATTTTTACTTGAATGATATTAACCCAGGAGATAAAAATATAAACTTCAGTGTAGTTCTCACCTGAGGCAATGTCGGTGCGATGAATGAAGCTGCATGGTAATGTCGCTTGAACGTTCTCGAGTCGCTAGTTCGAATCTCGAACAAATCAGTCCATTCCTTAACCTTCCCCTGGATCGCTTACTATGCGTATGATAATCATTTTTCAGAGCTAAAAAGAAAGTAGACAGAAAAAAATTACTCACATATGAAAGTGTAAGCACGCAGTCAAAAACAATGTTTCTTAAATACCAGGATATGTAATTGACGCAGTCACGAAGCAAAAAGGAGTTAATTTTTAGTTAATATAATTTATTTTATAGTAAACTATAAGAGTGCGATTTGTCGAAATAAGTTATATGTAAAGTGAAATGCATTGGCTAAAGACGTAACAAATATTTTAATTTCCTCTGCAGTCGTCCAAACCGTTTGCTTTTCAGATAGTTGTCTTATGCATGTCAAGTTTCTTTTCTCAAAATGAATACTCGTCAATTTCGACTTGTCGCGAATTGTTGCTGTTTTAAAGCATGACGTCACAGAACCAGTTTGGTACGTACCTATTCTATTACTAATTAATTAAAAATTTCTTGAAGGCATTTTCGAAAGTTTATCTGTTTTGAATCTACCAACTAATAGAGATTTTTAATGGAAGCATCTACATAGAAGAGGAACTGAGGAATCAAAAAAAGTATCCTGCCATCTAATATTTAAATAACTCCAGCACTGTGGAAAATTTTTGTGATTCCTACATTTTGTATAAAGATTCTCTATGAACATAAATCATCCAGTATACGTATTATTCTATGTTTTATTAGTTTTGTTTTCAAAAACTTATTTTACATTTATTTGACGTAATACCTGGAGACCTAAACTATTTTTGAGTCAGAAATTTTACGACAGTTAGGAGTTTATTAAAATGTTGTATAAACTGGAAAATTTATTAACCTGAGAGTTAACTGAAATTGTTATTTAAACGTAAATGATAATGAAATTCATTCAAATGGAAATAACATGCTACACACAAAGTATTTTAACATATCTGTGTGGCATTGTTATGAAACCTCAAAACACTAATTACATGCGTCTGCTTCCAGAACTATTCAGAGAGAAGTGGTGCTTCTTTGTAATTATCATTTCAACCCATGGTGTTTTCTTTAGTCATGGTTTTCCGTTTTAGTATTATGCTAAGAGGTTAGTTAGTCAGTGGTAGGCCTACAAGCAAGTTTTCCAGCCTAACAAACACGCACACATCCCAGGCTTATCGACATTCGTAACCTCGTGTTCCAGATTTAACACTTTAGAAACGCTGAACACGGGGTCGTTCATTAAAAGTAATAAGGATTTGAGAAGCTCAGGTGATTACAGTTAAAGTATCAGGATCATGTGATACGAAATTAATCGAGATACGAGGAATTTTACGCTTAGGGGATGTTGTGTATATTGAACTTATGATTTCTCGGGGCTCTCTTTTCCGTTATACGAAGACTTTATAATTAACAGTCCATCTATTCAGAGCAAAGAGGCTGATTTTCAGGATTCTCGTAAGGACTTCTAAATCTGTAGGCATTGCTTTGCTCACGGATCCCCCTTTGCTCCCCTCACTCCTAGTATTAATTGTGGTCTCGGATACGTCTTGTGAGAAGGTATGGTAAATTTTCCGCGGGATGTGTAAGTTAAAACTTCCATTACAGTTTAGGAAGTTCAATAAAAGTAGTATAAGTAGTCTACATCGCGGTAATAGAGAACTGGTAGGAATCATTAAAAACTTAGAATACGACGCATGTTTTTACACATTCAAGACAGCTTATAAACCACTCACCTATACCACTGCCTGCACTTGCATACATTTTAACAGGCGCACTGAGTGGCATGTGTCCATTCAAGTTAATAACAACGGAGGGAAAGTAGTTCCATATATTAAAGTCGAATTAAAAGTGTTAGGATAACATTTGTGAAAACTTAAATTATATTTCTTGCTTTCTGTTTTTTTTAATGCATATGAGTGTAAGAAATAGCATATTCGTTAAATATATACTTTAATAATGATTTTAAAAATTCACTTGACCGACGCATGAATAAAATGATCCAGCCAATGAAAATGTTAATTTGCACACGGTGGAAGAATACACAATGTTCATACACGTAGATCTTAAACAGGACATTCCAAAGTGCTCCGTTTACCATTAATAGCCTATACCACTGTCTTAATGGTTCACACTTCGCTGGACACACCTACTGCACTGTAAAACGTTCATTACCGGCCGGCTGTTAGCCAATACAATGCCGAGTCGACAGTGTCCCAGTGAAATGTTCCTTCCAGGGTATCATATCCATCAGTCTATTTTTCTATCTGAGTTGCTTTGAATTTCGAGTGCTGCCTACTAAAAATAAGTTTCAAGTGAACTTCACGAAATCTGCTGGGGGCCTAATAATTACTTCGTCACCGTGTTTAAAGACTGCGAAACGTCGTAAAATTACGGTAAACTCCACAAAACTCTGGTGAAATCAGACAAGTCACATGACGTGGATAGCAGTCAGAGTGTTAAATTCTAGTAGGTGGTTTTGAATCCTCGCGTGACTTCAATATTCGGCCTTAAGCGGAAACCGCGAGAATAGGCAGGGGAGGATTGTGGGCGCAGTCATAAAGGGAAGAAGGGCGCCACACGATATGAACACGCAGGTTTACACAGCAGCCGGATTTCCACATTGTCACTTCCTGCTCCGGCAGCGCGAGCCTCCAATACTTCGGCAAGCCTCCCCGCTATATTNCCCCCCAATCGAGGTCTTCGCGGGCAACAAGGTCGGCAGATCGGAATCTAAACTGTCGCCCCTCCAGTTTTATCAGTTCATTCAAGGGTTCGATCAGCGGTGGAGGGGAGTTCGTGTGCCAACTGTGGAAATATCCTGAATGCATCGACGGGCTTTTTGCTGAAGTTTTTTTTGGCACGCTAAGAAGCTGTGACTTTCACTCATATGAAACCCAGGAACGGTTCAGGTGTTATAGAATATTCACGGTTTCTTCACACTTTTTGAATCAAACCTTTGAAAAATCACCCCATGCAGACGTGATTAATTGTTTCTTAAATATGCCATGTATCACAAGTGTTTTATACTGGTGTTCATAAAAGTGCCTTATTTCTGGTTAAATTAAAATTGTATTTATATTTCCTCCATAAACTATAATATTTTAATTACAGTTAATATGAATAAAAACAGTGAGAAAAAAGTGTGTTGGTAATGCCTAGTAAGAAACACTGAATCCACACGAATACGGTGCGTTGTCCTTTTGGTATGATTTTCCAGACTTTGTTGAGCTTTATTTGCGAGAGGCGGAAGGAATATCATTGAAGTATAGATCAAGCGGGGCTTCAGAAAAGTGTAAGTAACCGTGAATGGACTATAGAGTGTGAGTCAGCTTGCGTAGCAACGCACTATATTGTCACGTGAGTTCGGCTGCTTCCCCTAGCTGCAGTGCTTGTAATGAACTTAAATACATTTCTTCAACATTTAAACTCTTTCTGATCAATATTCTGACCATTCTACCTGATTTTTCCCTATGCAAACAAAAGTTCTGCATAGAACAAAATAAGAATACATTCACAATACAAAAACATTTGTAATGTTGCACTTAATTTATCTGAAAAGTCAATCATAGGAAATATTGTATTTCACGCGGAGATGCACGCATTAAATGGCGGGTTTCCCGGTGGGACAAGTCGTCTCTATGAAATGAGAATCTTAAGAGCCCGTATACAGTACATCTATCACAAGCTGTGTCCTATAAAAAGGATGTATTATTAGTGGACGTGACCCTCTGACGTCATGGCGCTGCCCGGATATACCGTCTCATTAAGGAGGCTGTGTACCTGGAGATTGAACCGCTTTGCAATGAGTTTTAAGTACACGTTTTCCCACTGAACTGCTTTACGTGGGCCAATTGTACTCATCTACGGAAAGAAAATACACTTGAGACGAGGTACGAAGACTACCTCCAAAACACCACGCACATTACAAACGCTTTTTCTGAGCTCTGCAGCATAGCTAACAACTGCCTTCTCACACTGCCTTGTAGTAAACTGTACAGATCGGAAACACTCAAAACTAGTATATGGACACGTACTGAACTGTGCCACAGAGTCTGCACTAATACAATGGTAGGGTCGCCTATGAAATTGCCATAGTTGCAGCGCAGCGGTACAACGGCAACACTGCACGCCATCTCAGAGCCTTGCATGCAGATGCGCCGGGACGATAGTACCTGTCTGGGTTCCTGTCGCTTTTATCGCTCCTTCGCTTCTGTGCCCCGAATGGCCGAACAACTGCTAGGTATGTAATGCCGTTAAGATAATATGTGTCTTAAGACAAACTCTCTCCAGATATTTAATTTTTTTGTTACGAAACTTGCTGCCTTGCCGCTAAGTGGGGCAAGGGACATGCTTGTGTTTTGCAGGCTAATGTTGACTTGAGGAGACTTGCTGTTTACTGTTTGCACGTGCGCCCTGGTTTACCGTGGACTCGAGGGAGCCGTGCTGTGACAGTTGTACGGTTTACGCTCGTTGTTGTAAACCCCGCCTTGTGAGATGGGGCCGTTGCAGGCCTGATCAGCCTGCGCTTGGCGAAACTGCCCCNGACGCCGTAGTAACCGGAGCCGAGTACGAGCAGCGAGCAGTCGCCTGAGGGAGGGCTTCTGCCCAACCCCGAGTCCCGCCGAGAGTTACTGACGCGGGAGCGATCCGGTTCATTAGTGTGTTAATGCCTCGATACCTAGGGATAGAGTCAGCCGAAGCGGGCTTAGATCGTTTTTTTTTCACCCTCATTGGGCGAGAGTACCCGCAGGAACCGTAGGTTTAATTTCGGTTTAAGTTTATTTTAAAGTTACGCCCTTTTGGTTAGTTCGTTGCAATCTTCCTTTTAAATACCGAGTTGCGTGACTTGCTGTAGAACTCTCAGAGTGTAATGTCACAGTAATAATTTTAATTTAAGGTCGTGGAAGCAGCATTAAGCCATCCAGAGCTTAAATTAAGTTCATGGTTAATTTTTTTGTCAGTAAAGATTCCAAATTGTTATTCGTAAACGTTTTCCTAATTCAATTTTTTTATATAAATCAACTCATCTGAACACAATATTTATAGCCAATTTTACAATTGAATTTGTACCAAGTTTTAACAATTAAATTAATTTTAATGTGCAGGATGTACCTAAAGTCGATGGCCACACTTCAGCTGCAGCTTTATCACGAGAAAAGAAGTTGAAAACATGTATACGACCTACAGTCGTAGGTCGTATACATGTTTGACCTGTTTGAAGTTGGACCTGAAGCACTCGTTTATTGAAGTGGGACTGTTATCTGGAATCGTCCCCTACGGTGTGTTATTGGGTGTTGTGCGTGTTGCCCACCTGCAAGTTATTGGTAAGTATTGTTTTGAAATTAAAATCCGAATTACTAGAAAACTGTGAGGCTAAGGGTATTTACACAAGGCAACCTTTTTCGTTAATTGTGACATGCAGATAAATATCCATCATTTAATTTCAAACTATAATACCGTCCCCTGGAGGATAGTTCGATAAAAGTGTAGTGACCGTGATTATTTACTTGAAATAATTTGATGACTGTAGCAGTTGTTGTAGTGCTTGCAGATTTTTGTTCAGTTATACATTATCCAGTCACTCGGTGTTCCATATTAAATATTTTCTCCAATATTTGCAATAAACTATAGTTTCAGGCCCAACTGCAAAGACATGTACCATCCTCAGGATTGACTTCAGTCTATAGGTCGTATTTTGTTTTAAATTTCATTTTTCCTGATTAACCTGCAGGCGCAGTTTGTCGGTCAAATTTAAATACATTCTGTATATAACTTATATATATATATATATAAATAGTGAGTGTGCGTATGTGTGTGTGTGCGTGTGTGTATGTGTATGTCGATTCATGAAGAAACCGAAGTGTGCACTCTACTCCTCAAAACAAAACTTTTATATGAGCATGATAAATTAGGATAAATTTTCATTTAAAATTATACTACTAGTTTACTAATAATTAATAAATAACATAATACACGTATTTCTGTAAAGTAAATATAAATTACATACCAATTAAGTATACAGATTTTACACTACTATGAAAAGTAGATATATTAGTATTACAATAAATAACGAATCAAGTTACAATTACAAAGTGCATTACACGCAAATAGGTTAAATAACTACATTATATAAATATATAATAATAGCAAACGAAACATTTTGAGTTTCAGTATCTAGAGGGTTTTGGGAGCGGTTTGTGAAAACTTTTCTTCTTCTTTTTCTTGAGCCGTCGCAACTGTAGACCGCTTGATTCTGAATGTGTCAGGTCAACGATATTCAAGTTAGGAGTGGAATACGGCATGTTCACAAATACAGACGATTGTAGATGGGCCCTAAGATGGAGCGGCAATGAAATACAAACGCAGGAATAGCGGAAGTACCCCGAGAAAATTCACAATCCCACGGCAGTTTACCATGTTTCCAACAAGCAAAAATGCAGGGGTGAGCCTGCCGGAAACCGAACCCTAATCGCCTTGGGGAGATGCCGATGCTCTAGCCACATGGCAACTAAGGCCCCGGCAATGATTGTGGTTGTATTAGAGTATTTATGACCTAGTCTCATTTACGCCTTATTATGGTGCTAGCTAATTTTTGCGTAATAACTGAAATTTACTGTTTGGCAGTTAGAAAACAGTTTTTTTTTATCGTGTGTGCTGCGTTTATACTACACTGAAGAGCCCAAAAAACTGGTACACCTGCCTAATATCGTGTAGCCCCCCCCCCCTTCC
>NQII01003718.1:97529-136090 GCA_002778355.1 Clitarchus hookeri
TCTGTCACGTTTAATGATTCTCGTCAGTCGTCGTTTGTCCCGTTCTTTCACGATCTTCTTCTGGCCGCAGCGATGTCGAAGATGTGATGTTTTACCGGATTCCCGACATTCACGGTACACTCGTGAAATGGTGGTACGCGAACATCCAAATGTAATCGCTACCTCGGAGATGCTATGTCCCATCTCTCGTGCGCCGACTATACACCACGTTCAAACTCACTTGAATCTTGATAATCTGCCATTGTAGCAGCAGTAACCGATATAGCTGCCAACGGCATCACGTTACTCTTATTTGGTTCCATACCTCTGTTACTTGCATACGCACGCCTATAGCAGTTTTTTTGGCTCTTCGGTGTATAATGCACTGTAAAAAAATATTCTATATATTACAATACACAAAAACAGTTTAGAAAACTAGGCAATTAAAATTTTTCATTTCCCGTGGGAAATAAGTATCTCTGCTTATTACGTATTTGCCCGTACTTAGTTAGAGTCCGTTTCTACGCATTTCCAACCGTCAAATTAAATTTTCTTCTGAAAATTAATTAGACTTGAATTTCTCTTCCACCTTGTCGGGTTTGGATTGTTAAATGTACGCAAAATGCACAACAGTATTCATTTTAAATATGTTAATGTCTTCGTAGGTTTTAGAAATAAATGATTATTATTCAAACGATGAAGATGCCTGGATTTTTGAATAATGAAAGTGATTCAGGTTTTTTGAAAATACGTTGGTGACGAAGCAGACTTGGCGCATTTTCGAAATGAGATTATCTCCTTTTCAGTGCTAATTTAGTCAATTAGAAATAGAATGCGTACGTTACCCTTAGCATTTTTGCCACCCCCATACGATAATAGGGGACTCACAAACGACGTGGAAATGGAAGGCAAACACAGATATTGTGCTAGGGTATTGATGAAAAGCGAGTTCGGAATAGCCAATCTCTATGCAATGTAAAGGAGTCGTAACAGCAGAAATCCGAATGCGAGATGGGCGCGTATGCTACCGCACGACTAAACACATCGATACAGTGTAACTAACTGAGCGCTGTAAGCAGCTCTTGAACATCACTCTACCAGCACAAACTTAATCAAGTTTATCATTTCAAGTTGGTCAGATGTTGGCTCAGAAGCCTAATAAAGAAATGCCCGTGATTCTCTGCGTTCGTTTTTAGTTTTGGAGGGATTCACGGTCTAACTACTTGTCAAATCTCTCTCCTTCGCAGTTACAAAATTTGAGTGAAGTTGCACATTATTCTGTTATTCGCAAAGTTTAAAGCTCGTTAACTCTCATTTAAAGGCATGCTTAAAGTATTTAGGACCCGAGGCTGGATTGCAGTTTTTGCCCCCACAAATTTCCCCATCAATCCACACGCAACAGAACATCAAAATCATTTTTCCTTATCACACAGTACGCATTCCAAGCATTTTAAGTTTTATATTAAAGAGGATTGCATTATGTTGGTATTAGGTATAGGTGTTGGTCTGTCTGAAATAAAATACCTCGAAATAATTAAGCAAGGGGTTCAATATTTTAATCATATGAAATACAGTAATTAATAACATAACATCGGGCAATTCAGTCACAACACAGTCTAGACTTTCAGCAGGATACAGAGACACGCAATAGCCTTTTGGGAAAAAATCCTCTCAATGTCTGCATTCATTCAAACTTCATTTGTGAAAACATGTCAGTTATCTCCTCAAAATTAGTGTTATTTGCATAATCATGTTCATTTGAGAGCAAAGCTAAGTTTTTTCAGACTTCTCTGGCTCATTTTTAAACCAAAAAAAAAAAAGGGTTTCTGTTTTTATTTGTATTTATTAATTTTTTCACCTACTTTTCTTGGAAAGATAGGCTTATAAAACCACCTGGATATCTGTATGTAACCCCTCCCCTGACCTGTGCCCCCTACCATCACGATTATTACTTTTTAACCCGAGAACAGAATTTCACCAAACTCGGTGCACATATAATACTTACTTAGTAAGTACCTCCTACTTTTAAAGTTTTTTAACGCACCTTGTGCTTACTTTCAAAATGGTGGTTATTTTAAAATTTAGGGCACTATGACATATATCGGCAAAAATCTTACCATTGACAAAGCTTCAAGAAAGCATTGAAAAAGGATATTGTTATGAATCTGCCATTTTGGAAAATTGCATTAAAAATAAAGTTTTCACATTGTAAACAAGAAACTATTCAAATGATTCTCACCACATTTGGCAAGTAAGTAATACTCTGGTATGCCATTTTAAGATATTCGATTTTACTATATACTACACTTTAATAAATTGAATACATAATATACTTGCTCTCGAAATAGTGGTCATATAAATATTTTAGGAGAATTGACTATACCTTTAACACTGTTCAGCCAATTTCAACCAAACTTGGCATACTGTAAGTATCTGTTACAAGCATAAAATATGCAAATACAAATTTTTTGACGGCCATTTTGTATGGTAGCGTCGCATTACAAAATAAAATTATTATATATAATCTTGGGTAGGAATCACTCAATTACAACCAAATTTAGCAAATAAGTAGTTTAGTGGCAGGCCATGTAATTAGTATGTTTAAAGTATGTCAGACACTTGTTTTCAAAATGGCAGATATATAAGCATTTTAGTTTAGTCTGATATGTTTACAAAACCAATAAATCAAATTCAAATTAATTTTACATGCTAGTAGTACCTATTTAAACCTAGCACTGCGTTTATAAAGTTTTTTGGTCCTCTATTTTGTAGGGTAGCATAACATTTAAAATGTATTCCGTGTCTTGGGAAACAACCAACCGTTTCATACCAAATCTGGAAAACAAGTCGTTCTACAACGGGTCATGTAAACTGGAATGTTCAAATAAGAAATACACCTTTAAAATGGCGGCCATACATATATATTGTATATAAGTATGCTACACAGTATTTACGAAATCGTGTAACAGATTTTAACTTACCTTGGTATTTTGTCATTATCTATTACAAAATCATATATGTCTATACAGAGCCTCTTTTCTCTAACATTTTGTCAAATAGTGCAACATGAAAAAATTAAATTCGTTTGCCATCTCGTGGGATGCAGTCAACCGTGCTTCACCAAATTCAGGCGACAAGTTATAATTTTGTAATCCGTCTCAATTTCTATCACTTAAATGTGTAGTCCCATATTTTCAACAAAACAGCCATGTAAATAAATTTGTTAGTTTGCAGTATGTCATACATAATTTCAAACAAAATTTGTATGCTGGCTTTGTCTATGACAAATGACTGTGGTAATACATAACATTATTTGTCAGCCATTTATGAAGATAGCAGCGCATAGGAAAGTGGGTATCTTGGGGACCAATCCACAAATTACCACCACATTTTGCACACAAGTAGGGCTGAAGAGGGCTGTGCAAACTTGCATGGTTTAAGTGACTCACATACATGAATTTCATAATGACTGACCTGTAAATACCTCAGGTTAGTAAACCCAGTCTACCAAAACATTAGACTGATCACAACCGAAGTTGATGCTCCCAATCCTACCTCCGCGATGCAGTTGTTTTCACAGCAGCTTAGAACATGAGAGGATATGATATGTTTCTTGTTAAATTTATAGAGCAACTTAACGTCACTTAACGAGTCATTAAGGCCTACCTACAGTATATACGCTTTTAAGAACTTCATAAAAACTGCGTATATTCATCCATGTAGAGGAAACTAGGCTCATTATTTATATTGGTAACACCTTGTTAAGGTTTTAAGAAGTGTCTTTACATAAAACAGTGAATACAAAAAAAATCATTTCACGATGGACCCTAGCAACTGTATTGATGTCCATTCATTCGGTAATCCTTCTTTGGGACGAAAGTAACAGCGTATGAAATTTTAGTTTCATTTAGTAAGCTTTAAAGGGCAATTACTCAGTGAGATCACTAAATATATAATATGTTAGTGATTTTTTTCTTATGTATTACATACAATACTACCTGTAAGCAGCGCTCATATTTTTTTAACAACCTTTACATCCCAAACTATAAATCTTGAGTTCCGTGTAATTTATTTTATATTTTATAATGATTCATTTTAATAAATATATAACTGGGATTTCATTCTTTAAAATAAACAGGTTGAATTAATTAATAGCAAACTTATTCTGCAATCAGAGCACAATCCACTCCCCAGTGTGATTCGGTGTTTGCTCTTAAATCTACGACAACCAGTTTTCACACGTGGGGTACACTGCGAGCGTTGCTTATGATCATAGTGTGTTGCCGATGTGCTCACAGTTCTTTAACTAACTGCATTCAGCCATTTTTATTATTTCACTGCGTATGTTATTTTATTTCATTGTTCGTGGAACATCGGACAATCTTCAGAATCCTTGGAAACGGCTGCATCAAAGTTCTGGCGCCAACTAAAATTTCCAGAAAAGAATATATTTGGTGGCAAAAAAAATGCATGTTTGTACTTCGCAAACTAGCTATAGTGCCTACAACTGTCTGGCAGTGTATCTTATCACAGAAGCTTACCATAGCGAGAATTATATAATATAGTTATGAATTATAAGCAAACAGATACCTAGTATGGAAATCAAAACAAAATCAAGTATAATAAATTGCAGTGGTGGCTGGATATGCCCTAGACAACTACCCGGAACCTCAATCATTGATTCACGCAACGCCTAGGACTCCAAATCAGAAATCGTACCGACTATAACGTGAATGTTGTACAGAACACTACTGTCAAAGCAAAACTACTCATAAGGTGACTGTAACCAATTAAATGAGAAAAAAAATCTTTAGTTTTACAATTTTATTTTTGGAAAACTCTAAACTCTGTTTTTTTTTCACCGCCCTTTTTAAAATATTGCAATTCAAATAAATGGTTAATTCATTACATGGTTATCTACAATTTCATTTTTTCATTAAAATTGAATAATAAAAATTACTTTCAGAAATTATTTTACGGCATGAAACCCCCAAGTGCCGAAACGAATATACCAATTAATGTTGAAAAATGTTTGATGGCAAGCAAAACTTAAGTGCCGATACAATACTAGTTAGTACTGAAAAATAGTTTATAACAAAGAAAACCTAAATGCAGATATATCAGTTAAAATTAAAAACTATTTCACTACAAAATAACTAATTGCCTAAAAATAGGTATATGCACTGCCCGGACAGTAAAAATAGCACACACAGAAGGGTGCTTCGTATGGTACTGAAACTTGACAGAGGTAGTGATGCAAATGAGCGACATACATAATTACAAAAACAGTGTACAAAGACAATTACATATGGATATGTGGTACGCTGTCTGGTCATATTCTACACTATAGTTGCATCCCTCGCACTGCGATATACGCTGAAACACTGCCTGGCATGGAGTCCAGCAGACGTTGGATGTCGTCCTGAGGAAGACGGGATCACAATTGTTGGTCGGTCTGTTCGAAATCCTGAATTCTGTGGCATGATGGCAGCTGGCGAGACAACTGGTCTCACACATGCTTGATTGGGGACATGTCAAGGTAGTGTTTGGACATAACGGAGGCAGTCCTGGGCGACCCGCTCCATGTGCGGTCGGGCGTTTTCCTGCTGGAATATCGCACCTGGATTCCCGGCTTGATGCCGCTTGATTATCAATGTTCCACATGAAATGACGAGAGCAGATCGGTTATCGTAAGCTATGGCTCCCCAGACCATAATTCCTGCCGTGGAGGAAGTGTGCCACTCGACAGCGAGGTTCCGATCGCGGTGTTCACCAGGAGCCCTCCACACTTGGACGCGATGATAGTCTGTGCCCATAACAAAGTCGCACTTATCACACTCTAAACTCGAATGAGTGGAAAACCACTAATTGTTTAAGTGAAAGAATCTCACTTATTGAATAAATGACGGCCATCTGCAGCAGCGAACTAAATATTATTTTTATTGAATTAGCCAAATAGTCACGAGAAAAAACATATTTACGATAGTTTACTAACTACATTACACAATCAATGCTAATATTATAAATCCGAAAGTGTGTTTGTTTGTTTGTTTGTCCTTCTTTCACGTCGCAACGGAGTAACGGATCGACGTGATTTTTTGCGCAGAGATAGTTGGAGGGCCGGGAAGTGACATAGGCAACTTTTTATACGGAGAAAATATCTCATTCCCTCGGGGAACTTCTTGTTGGAAAATGAAAAAGTACACAAATGGAATAACATTGCAACGTCAACAATGCAACGTCAACAATGCAACATCGCAACCGAGCATCAGATCGACGTAATTTCTTTCACAGAAATAGTTGGAGGGATGAAAGGTGATGTTGGCTACTTTATATCGCGAGAAAATATCACAAAAAATTTACTCAAAATGTAATTTTCTTTTAATCATTCTATGTTAAACGATATACCAATTGTAGTTTTAAAAATTGACAATAGATGGCGTTTCAATTGACTGCATTTGCTTTTGATTTACTTTGATTCGCTTTTCGTTTTGGTTTTGTTGTTTAGGAATATTCGAATATTGTTCAATTTATTAGACTGGATTGACCTTTGGTACTGATTTGCACTTTGAATTGGATTTGTTGGTTTGGTATTTGTTTTTGTTTACTTTTTTGACTGTTTTTTTTGTTCAGTTTTTTATAGTCTGTTAAATAAATAATGCCTTGCAAACGAAAATCAAGTCTTTCAAGAGCATCGTCTCAAGAACAAGGGAAAAGATTTGTTCGATCGCAAGAGTCTTCAGAAAATGCCAGTGTTTGTTTGATTGTCCTTCTTTCGCGTTGCAATGGAGCAACGGATCGACATGATTATTTTGTACAGAGGTAGTCGGGGGGCGGGGAAGTGACAGTGGTCACTTTTTATCCCGAAAAAATATCTTATTCCTTAAGGTAAATATTTGTGTAATAACAGCGCTCGGGGTACAATGCTGCGTCAATGTACGTTATTAGTGTAGGACGAAAGCACAATGTCACACAAAAAAGCGATAGAGGCCCTAAACAGAACTCTACAGGATATACGAAACAATACAGACAATATGAGAGAAATGGTTGTGTTACTGGCTGGTGACTTCCGCCAAACTCTACCGGTGATTCAGAGGGGCACACCTGCAGATGAAATCAAAGCCTGTCTCAAGTCGTCAAGCTAATGGGCAAATGTCAAGAAATTCAGCTTGATGACAAATATGAGAGTGCACCTCTACACTGACGTTGATGCCGGACATTATGCTGATACACTATTGAAAATTGGAGATGGGCGGTTAGAAACAGATGCCGAGGGCTGTGTGTCACTAACGGGGGATTTAAGTGATTTGGTGCAGAGTGATACGGAACTGATTGCTAGCGTTTACCCAGATCTACAAATAAAGTAAAAGAGCAGTTCTAGCACCAAAAAATGACATCGTTAGTGCTCTGTTCTAGGTTTATGACCAGTGTCTGTCTACAAACGAATACGGTTATTTCTCCCTATAAGTTTGTTACTGTGAACACGCGAGCAACATTCAATGACAAAGTTTTTCACCTTGCACTCATTGAAATTGAAAAGCAAGTGCAGACATTGTCAGGAAAAAGTATAAAAACATGGACTTTATTTCAAAAAATCTTAAGCAATAATTTTGTAGTCCACGTGAGCGGAGCCGCAGGCACAGCTAGTTTACCATAATTTTAAAAAGTAAAGCTATTTCCGCACGACGCCGGGATTGAACACACACACACACTCTACTTCGCTGTNGACAAAGTTTTTCACCTTGCACTCATTGAAATTGAAAAGCAAGTGCAGACATTGTCAGGAAAAAGTATAAAAAACGTGGACTTTATTTCAAAAAATCTTAAGCAATAATTTTGTAGTCCACGTGAGCGGAGCCGCAGGCACAGCTAGTATACCATAATTTTAAAAAGTAAAGCTATTTCCGCACGACGCCGGGATTGAACACACACACACACTCTACTTCGCTGTNTACCATAATTTTAAAAAGTAAAGCTATTTCCGCACGACGCCGGGATTGAACACACACACACACTCTACTTCGCTGTTTGTCTGCCACTTCGTGTTCTGTGCTATCAAGTCACGTTGATAACGAAGAGGAAAATATTTATCTTATAGTTTCCCTCCGAAAGTGTGTAATTTTAAATTGTATGCTCTTTCTTTTGGTTTTTTTGTTTAATTGATAACGTTACACACTTGACAAATGGATGTTGGGGTTTCTTCTTCTTTCTTTCCATATAAATATTATGCTTAAATTTATATTCATTCCAAACATTACCAGTTGCATTAGCATTTGTCATTGTCATGGTCGTCATCTTATAATTAAATCACAGTTGATTTTCATTTGTACTCATTTATATACAAATAATTTATTAATTTTTTTATTTCACGAGCGCATTCAAATTTAACCTAACTGCAACACACAGCTCACGTTCTGTTGATGTATACACATAAGCTTTCATCATACGGGCTTGCTATCTGCAACTCCCGGATGTGGTCGATGTATACACACTCTGGACGCAATTATTTAAACCATTCGACGGAACTCGCTTTATAAATTGTATGAAGAACCTCGCCTAGCGTCTTGTCAAAGTCAGAGTAATAATTGTGTTTTAATGGTTTTACAGTCATTAAAACTTATGAGTAAAAATGAAAATCAACTGTTATATAATTAAACGAAGCCTTGCATTTACTATTTTACAAACAGAATAGAATGCCTTTGTCTGTCACCGCAATTTTCCATTCCGTTATACACAAAACTTGTACCTCCCTGATTAACATCACTTTCTTACTGAAAATCTGTACATATCTGTCTGGTAAGGTTACCTTAAAATTTCCTGAAGTAACTACCACTTTGAGACCGTACTTGGTTTATTTTATTTAAGCATCGTTTACCGTCTAGGACTGCCCTATTTTGAGGTTGGAAAGTTTCATAAAATGGTGTGTGCTGTTTAATGTATTTAACAACTGATCCATGTTTTGTTATTTAGTATACACTTATTTTTAAAATGCTGCATTCAAATTTAAAAAGTATCGTTGCGCCTTTTTCTGGATGCCTTTTTCTGGACACAAATTTTTATGCCACTATTTTACTGGCCTTGGACCGCTTACCAAACGCAAATTTTATTTCAATTTTTTGCACTGCGCTCGCACCTCTTACCAAGCGCAACTTTTGTCGCCACTTTTTTGCGTTCGATTGTATGACTTAATTCTATTAGGAAAACATGGGTGTTTTTTTCTTGATGTTTTCCTGTTAGCTGCCCGGTGCACTCGAATCGGCATTTTCCTACTACTTGTTCCTACTACTCTGTATGTGGTGTTTACGCTTTATCTGAAATATGCAATATGAAAGTGGTAAAAATAACTAATTATGTAAAGAAAGAACTACAGACGGCCAAAATACATTAAAATGGCTGCCAATAATATATATATTTAAAACTATCTTAAAACTGGTTTTCTTAACTACAACCTTTTATTGAATCATTAAAAGCGTACTTTAATCACAAATACAACGGCACCTTGTTTGTAAAAATTTGATGAAATACCGATGTTCTGTTGTTATTGAAAGGTGTACCAACCATACTACTACCTGCAAAATTAACACGTTTTCACAACTTGGAACTCAAACGTTACAATTAATTTTTATTTTTATTTTTACAAACAAGGTGTCGTTTTACTTGTAATTAACTTACGCTTTTTGTGATTTATTAAAATACTCTGGTAAATAGGACAAGTATTAAAGACAATAAAATGAAATGTGTATATTATATATATATATATATATATATATATACACACACACACACACTGAAGAGCCTAAAAAAAAAAATTGGTACACCTGCCTAATATCGTTTAGTGCCACCCGAGCACGCAGACGTCGTGGCATGGACTCGACTAATGTCTGAAGGTATGCAGAAGGCAATTCACACCATGAGTCCTGCAGGGCAGTCCACAAACCCAATCTGCGCCAATTTGAGAAAGGGTTGCACGTCTGTCACGTTTAATGATTCTCGTCAGTCGTCATTTTTCCCGTTCTTTTACGATCTTTTTTCGGTCGCAGTGATGTCGAAGATGTGATGTTTTACCGCATTCCCGATATTCATGGTACACTCGTGAAAGGNTACGATCTTTTTTCGGTCGCAGTGATGTCGAAGATGTGATGTTTTACCGCATTCCCGATATTCATGGTACACTCGTGAAAGGGTCGTACGGGAACATCCAAATGTTATCGTTACCTTGGAGATGCTACGTCCCATCTCTCGTGCGCCGACTATAACACCACGTTCAAACTCACTTAAATCTTGATAANGTTGTGCAAGAAATAATTTCAAACTGTATATGAATTTATTGGTCATTAACACCATATTTGTCATTAAAACCATATTTATCGTTAAAACAATATTTGTCATTAAAACCATATTTGTCATTAAAACCATATATGTAACATTAATCTTCCCCATTTTCCTTCAATTGGGGACGATCCGTGGAGAGTATGGTAAAAGTACGTCCCCCAGCTAAGGAACATGTCAACATTAATGCCAAAATGTACGTTTCATCACCAATGAAGGGACATAGAATATACCAGTTTTACTTACCCAACAGCAACATATATCCAAGTGGCCCCCAATCTTCATATAAAAATCCAATATACACACACTATACGAACTCGTTCCTTTTCAGGAGTTGAAGCCCCCGAGGATGTACAACAGGAGTCTTCCGATGACTTGAATGAGATCACACTTACAAACAATAAATATGAAAATCTCGCAAATGACCAAAGTGTTTACAGTGAACAGTGATCACCTGTTAAGCCATCTGAGTTCAATAATAGGAAATGTAACTATACCACAAAGAGCATAAAAAAGCAAACAGGTACAATTAGTGCTGCAATAAAAGAACTGAAAGATTTAAATAAATTACTCTGTTACCCTCCTCCTTCTCTAATTACACCGACTACCATCGTTGAGGATGAGTGTGAAATTGTGGGCAAGCAGATCGCAGTGCAACTGCATATGCTGCCAGAGCATAGCCGACTTAGAGCAAACCTGGAAATACATACAACGAATCCTAATGGGGTTTCAGAATCGAGCACATGAACTCCTGGTCTGCCGTATCACCGGAAATGTCATCTTGTGACAGCAGCACATATGCCATATTAATATCGTCCTGTACAGGAACTTCTGACCAGCTTGACCCACCCAATCACTTTTTGAACACGAATCTCATTACAAATGTCTTGACTAGTATTGGACCACTGCAAACGGTGAAGACGACTAAAACCAACTGCAGTAATGTAAGTAACTCTATTTTGTAGTATTGTAGAATAAATTGCAGTACCCAGAAATTTAGATTGTTATTACTAACCTTTACTCCAGATAGTTAGGATAAAATGGTTAACGGATTTATATTATTGTTATTAAATGTAAAAATGTTTAACGGTACAGTAATATGTGTTTCTGGGAAATGGTACATCAGGTATGTAATTATCATTACGTGCCTAATTTTATTGCAAGTTAAATAAGCTATTCGTACAATTACTTTAAATTTTTATGACAACTACAAATGAAGGTATTACTTATTTTCAGAAACTCTTTCAATATGTTGTATATGGCATCACAAACTTCAGTAATAATATTTGACATTGAGGCTTTTCATACACGAAGTAACTCTGATAAGATACTGTGGAAAAATCAGAGTTATTTCTAATTTCAGTTTTGCAGGCAGTGCAATACGCATCACAGAATCTTTACAGCTAACTAGTGGACTTATTAGGTGCAGTAACTCTTCGATTTGTTCTGGTACAAGTCTCATAACTGCTTTAAATTCCTAAGGATCTGTTAAATGTATCTCTCTAATAATATTTTCTGATGCTCCCATTCTTTTATTACTCAACCAAGCTTGTACTCACTTCCTTTTCCCTTTCACTTTCTTCTCTTCTAGCAATACCTATAAAAATTCTTCACACACAGCTAAAGAAATAAAACGCGCAGATCTTTGAAGTATTACTAGCCTATATGCACACGCCATTTTTTCTACTGTCACGGAGGCCAGCTGCCTTCAATGACTTGCACTGTGTAAACGAATACTGCCAGTCACAATGCCAGTAGCGGACATTATCCAGTAGTAACTCAAATTGCATGCCAGGTACTAGCACCGTGTAAACAGCTATTACCAGTCACTCAGAGTGCCATTACTGGCATTGTCAGTATCTCAACTAGCATGCCAGTAACTGGCAACGTCTAAACCTGCCTTAAGGCTTGCCCACGATATAACTGCATGAAGCGAAAAGATTTTTAAATAATGTTCACGATTTACTGAGCACTTTTGAAATAAAAATGTGTTGTTCATTAAGTTGTAGCTTTAGAAATAAGTGTACCTTGGTACTAATTTTTGCGCTTGGCTGAGGGATCTTAATCGATCACCAAAGTTAAGCAAGTTCCCAGCGGCACACATTTGGATGGGTGATCGTTTAGTGGCATAACATCCGAGTGCTTCTGGGCTTCTCTGAGCTACTTGCTCCGTCTCTAGTGACCTCGCTGTTGATGAGACATTAAGCCCCACCCAAACCCACTTTAGTGTACGTAATGCAATGCACTGAGAAAGCCGCCAACAAAATATTTGTATTGTGTCAAAAATATATTAAATTGTCCCATCCAAATATTTTGTTTATAGACAAAACTTGAAAAACAACATAATTAATTTTGTTCATCAAACCAAATACATGTTCGTATCAACAAAACCTCTGTATTAGGTGAAGAGAAATTAGGCTTTCGATAAAATATTTTGTTGTATGAACTGTATACATTTGTTTGGCCACTTATTTCATTGCCTTTGTCCGAAAATACAGCTCAAGAGTTTGTTTGCACTTTTTTATGACAATTAGGATATTGACAGTGTTTTTTAGTAAATTTGTCGATGCTTAGTAATGGTATAAACCCACTAAAAAAATAAATTCAACTGGAAACTAAAGAATAAAGCTGTAAAAATAGAAATATTTATTTGCGCACGTTCTTCAGTATTTTAAATGTATGTGTTTAAAAACATTTCGATTTGTAAAACATACCAATTTCTTCAATAGTCAGCTTGGCTGAGGTTGCTAAGATGCTATGCTCGGGCGTAGCTGGTGTGATTTCGCAACTCGGTCGCTCTTCTCATTTATATTGCAGGTATTATCAGAAACTGTTTAATACACGTAGTGAGTGTACGTAATGCAACAAAAGGTTATATTTGACCATTACTGTGTATTACGAAGCTCAGCACCCAATCAGCATCTCTTCGCCACCTGATTAGTAAACCGTTGCACTGAAATAATTAATTAAAGAAGGTCTGACCGGATTATATATATATATATAAATATATACACGCATACACACGCGAGAGAGATAGAGAGAGAGAGAGAGAGAGAGAAAGAGAGAATTATCTAAGGCTAGTTAATTTAAAGAAACTAAAAATTAGGTTATTAAAGGGAAAAAGGAACTTCGCAATAATACCGCTGGCTAAATGAATGTCGGTGTAATAAATAGGATTTATGTTGTATTTGATTCATGCATTTCAATATTTCACGCGTTTCATTTATCTCGGGAATATCATTCCTTGTGTTAAAACTGTGATAACCAGGATTATGCGAGAAAACTTTAACTGAAAAAAGTAGTGAAATGCGTAGAAACAGAGTGTGCGATGATTTACGGAACACACGTTAGTGTAGTATACCCCAAAGCTCAGGTAATATAATTCACAAATTACAGATTTTTTTCTTTTTATGTATTTTTACATACTCCCCACTTCTCTCTCTCTCTCTCTCTCTCTCTCTCTCTCCATGCGTTATGGAGGTGTTTTAAAATAACTGTACCTATTGCAGAAATGTCATCCCTGTAACTTGTCGTTTAGCCAAAAACTGTGAGGTTGGGAAAATTATCGTGGAAGATCGACCAACCAAATTCCAGGGTAAATATTTTGTCTTTCACGGCTAATTCTCAGGTTTCTTTGCCAAATATGCGTTCAGTACTTACGCAACGCACATCCATTAAAAACAAGTCTTCATGGTAACTACTGTATTTCCATCAGCGGCTAATCGATGGTGGCGTTTGTCTCTCTAGCAATATAAAAACTAGAGTATTTTCTGACGTACTCTGTGGCGTTTGTTAAAATGCATGTTATATATTTTTTTACATTGTATGCAAAACCTAAGCTTTCTGAGAAACCTACTTATTTGTTTGTTTATTTTTTAATCCTGTCACCATTCTTCAGACATACGTTAAGTTTTAACATGGCCGTGAAAACATACCTTCCGCTGTCCTTGATTTCGTATCGCAATGACGTTGGGAAGAATTGCACGTTCACCAAACTGTGATTTTTTTCCTCTGGGACTGTATGGAAGCTCAAGTTTACGAACATCGAAAAAAACCCATTTATGAAATAAAAACTCCTATACTCTAAACACCTGCGCAGTACTGTCGGAAACGGCAGTCCGCGTGATGAAACAATTTAAGATAAAGTGTTGATAATTCTCAGGAACGAATATCGCAATCAGAATATAATTTTCAAAACCACGTAAACATTAACCACGTTCCCTGCACTTTTGATTTATGAAATACTCTAAACCACAACATTTACCATGACTTTTACTAACTTATAAACTACGGTAAGGTATTTCGCCGTTTCTGCATATGCAACTATGGGTAAGAAATTACTTTTAAAAGGTTGAATTCAACGTTGACTTAACCGTGAACAATCTATATCTACTATATAAAAATAAGTCGNAACAAAATGTTGCATAAAACGAAGCCATCTGGTGGCGAAACGGAGTTCGCCGGGTTTGCTAGTTGTTTATAAATTCAGAGGAATGTGGTTATTGGGTATGACAAAAAACTAAATATAAGTAGCATATGCAAGTGTAAAATGTGTGCTCGACTCCCAGTGAGGAGACAAAAGTGTACACAATTTTTTTGAGATATTGGGAAAATCGGTATGGGTTGATGAGAGGAGCGTCCGTAAAACACCTGTTTCAACAACCTTTTTTCTCAACGTCATCTTAATACTTTTATTAAGGAAAAAACTATAATGGTATCATCGAGTTATCATTGAAGTATTTTCATATATTTAATTGGTCACGAAAAATACATATATTAAATGTGTGTTCCCAAATTTTTTTTATTTCAGACAATTTTATCATTGATTTTCTGCATCTTAGAAATATAAAAGACGTAATGGCGTTTAAGTTTTTATTCTTCAAAATCACAGAAAATAAAATCAAGCGATTATTTAGGGAAAAACCAACAACATGTTGGAATTTTTTATGTTTTGTTTGTACATAAATAATATTTCAATTGTGAAAACAAGGTAAAAATCCCAAATATTTATTTTATGGGCAGTTACATAGGTGAAATTAGTAATCCAGGCAAGTTAAGACAGCTAGTTTGGAAATACATACGGCAGGTGGTATGTGGTTAACTATATATGATTTAAAGACTTTGTTTGTTTCGTCTTTTCGCATTTGTTTATCCTTCCGAAACATGCAAAATCAGCATTGCCATTGACATAATGCTATCATCAAGGAACATTTTAAAATATTAAAAATATAAACATTTTACTATTATGCCAGTTACTACTATAATATGTAACAAACGGAAACTAATCATTTTCAGTGACCACCAGGTAAAATATTCCACTTTTAACAAGACATTAAGAAACAGAACTAATTTTCCTAATTCCCTGCCAGTATTGCCCCATATAACCAAAATCATTGCTTATGCAGTTACGGCCATCGGTTTATATTTCAAGAGTGTTTTACAGACGTATTTTATAAAACGTCAATCAGTGGAAAAATAATTGGCGGGAAAACGACACATATTCAAGATGGCTGTGTTGAGTCGACCGTAACGGCGAACATGAGGGAACCTTTGACGTATTGACCCACTCGCCTTATTGCGGTGGGCGGGCCATTACGACGACCAGAATGCCAAACCGAGCCACCGAATCGCACAATGCTTCATCCTAAGTGATTAGTACGGGTGCGCGTGGGGCTCCTAATAGGGTGTGGCGATTAGCTGTAAGGGGTGAGGTAAGCAGCGAAGCACTTCCGCAACTCGAGAGTTCGCTAGACTACTTGCTTGTGCTAAGGCGGGTTCAGATAGTACTCCTTCAAAATACAGCCTTAAGTCGTTATTTAACTATAGTCTATTCTCCGTTTCTTCAAACTTGTTTAATCAAAACTTTGAAAAATCACTCCATTTATAACGTGTTTGGTTGTTTCCTAAATATGTCATGTATCACTAGCGTGCCATACTTGTGTAAACGTAAAAATACCTTATTTTTGGCTAAACTCGACTTTCACTTATATTTTATCTATAAACTATAACAATTCATTAAAATTAATATGAATAATAACATAGATAAATAAGTTTGTTGGTAATGCATAGTAAGAAATAGTTCCTATGCAGTATGCTATTACACTGATAGGCACGAAAGCGGTGCGTTATCCCTTTGGTGTAATTTTCTGGATTCAGTTTAGCTTCCTTTGCATGGTGCGGAGGAATATACTGGAAGTAGAACTTTACCAGGGCTTCAGAAAAATTGGAATTGACCGTAAATGGACTACATAGGGATCATTTTGTAATAAATATCTCTATCCTATTCTCCACCAAGTTGCGACTTGTCTGTTGTGCGGACTTGTCTGTTGTGCGATGCACGAAAGCAAAAAGCTACCCACATGACAAAAAGAGTTACTAAACAGCAGTCCTGTGTAATGTCACACGTAGCAACTAGTTTCCCGTTAATGCACTCTCATTATCATAATGCGGAACAGGTCCCAACCACTGACCGGATCTGTTTGCAGCACAGGCCATTCCACCTTTTTCTGTCTTCCCACCACATCCTCATTCTCACTCTTCTCCATCCTTCATCACTCTTTACATGCAAACTGTATGTAAAATAATGTCATTAAATTTTGTGGGCCTATTATAAAACTTTTAATTAAATTTTTTCATTTATCTTTTTTATTATTACGTAGTGTCCATTATTGCAATATTTTTAAGGTCTGCAAAATGTTACAAGAATTTACCTACATATCTTATTAGTGTACTTTCCACTATACATATAGATACATAATTTTGACACTGAAATGAAATCGTGAGCTTTGAGTGGTATCCTATTTGTCAAAAAAACTGAAATTATATAAATTTCAAAATTATGACAGTTTGAATAGGTTCCTATGCCATTTTTTTCATCAGAATTTAGGGTAATCTGTCCAGTACTTCCTGAAATATTATTTGGACTATAATTAAAATAATTAGGTCACAGTATCCTACCTTCCAAAATTGTAAGCGATTGAAGTTATTGCTAAGTAAATTTGACGCACGCAGTAGTTCTCTACCCCACCAACTCATAATTAAATCTGCTTAATCGTACCATTGTTATGGCATAAATCTCTGGAACAATTTAATTTGGCCTTTTATTGTACTATTGGGAAGCAAAACTTGAAGGGACTCGGTTGAGAAGTTACTAAGGTGTTATATATCGATTTAATTTTTTAGGTGAAATCCTTAAACATTTCGAACTAAACAAGATATTAATTGTTGTATTTGCAACATATAATAAAAACTTCTGGCAAGGAAAGTTGGATTCAAATATATTTATTTTCTCCACGCGTATAAAATATTGCACGACAAGGCAGGCATTTTGAAATTAAGTATATCTTCCGCACTGAACTCCTTTTTTTCTGCTCTCTGTAATAGTAAGTACTATATGGATGTTATTTTTGGGCTAAATTCAGTAGTAGCTAAAATATGGTACAACATTTTTGTGATATTAATGACGCTAGCTAAAAAAATGGCGTGAGAAAAGGTAACAGATTCGTAAATTTAACGCTTATCTGAGTATATCCAGCATTCAAAGTTTGTTTGAAATAATATGTTTAAATGTATAATAGACATAGCTTACGTACATAAAGTATTTGCAAAGCTGACATTCTGAAAATAGGTATCTGAGAAAATAAAATCTTTTAACTTAAAATGGACTAGCAAAGCATTGCTTGTGTGCTAAATTTGTAGCTGGCCGGTTAAGCAGTTTCCCATATATGATGTAAAAAAAAGTATTTCACTTCTGTTGTATAAAAAGTGGCGAACAAAACAGCTTGAAAATTATCATCTACAATAATTGTATAATATGTTCACAGTCAACTGAGCACATTGGAAATAAAGGTTTGAAAAATGTCACTACTACCACCAATTGACATAATATCTGGCATACGCCCACTAAAGTTGGTAATGGCGGAGGTAAAGTTCTATCGTTTTCAGCCAACTTTCCGAAGGAAAGAAATAATTATGATATCACCTTCCTATCTGTGTTTGTGAGTTTGTGTGTACGTGGGAGAGTGGTGTGTGCCTCTGCGTGTGTCCCCCCTTTCAATTTTTTAACTCGTCAAACTGAATTTCACCAAACTCAACACATATATAGTGCTTAGTAAAGACGCCTGTTTTTATAGTTTTCGACCACACTGGGCACTTACTTTGAAAATGGTGGCCACTTTAATATTTGGGGTTATGTCATATCTCGGAAAACATTCAACCAATTTAAACAAAATGTTGTATGGCAGAACATCATGAAGGCATTAAATTATGGAATTGATATTGTTGTTAGTCCGCCATTTTGTAAGACAGGGAATAAAGATTTTGCATTATATTTCCATAACTAGTGAACCAATTCTCGCCCAATTTAGCATGTAAGTCACACTACGATAGGCCATCGCTAAACTTTAGTAATTTAACTTGCTTGGGTACTTATTTTCAAGATGGCGGCCATACTATTATTTTAGGTTATTTTATATATTTACATACCACTTAACAAATTTTGACCAAATTTTGTATGCTGAAAGTATCTATTACGCCATCGTAAATACCAACACATAGTCACTTGTGTCAGCTATTTCTTAAGATAGCACCACATGAATAAACAAGGAGTTACTGATGTATCTATTGAGCCTACTTTCCTCAACATGGGTGCAATTAGCTTTTAAATATTTTCTTAAAAACTAAGTTCGTAGGAAGGACTTGACTTCTCTTTGAAAGCAATAACTTTAGAAATGAAACCAGAATCTTATGTAACAGTACTGACGTAATTACAAATACAAACATGCCGTACTCGGGAGTTGAACCCAGAAAACCTCTTACTATAGGCTAGTGTGCAATATATTGCATTACGGAGGTCGAATTCGGAGCATTAACATCGGTTTTAATCAATCTAATATTTCGAATGATAGGGTTTACTAACCTAAAATATTAACAGGTCCTTCTTTTTGAACATCGTTGTCTGACCCATTTAGATCATGTCATTTTACATGCCCTACCATAGCGAGTAAATAAATTTTTTTTTGTCGTATCTTGGGAAACAATTCACAGATTCCTTCCAAAATTTGGCAAAAAAAATAGTTCTGCAGCAGGTGGTGTATACTAGTATGTTTTATGTAGATAATTGTGGTTCTATAAGTATTTTAGCTGAGTATATTTTACTAACGAAATAGATTCAAACTTAACTTTGTGTGCTGGCAGTGCCTATTACAACCATCAAATTTGTGTTTGTAACAATTTGTTGTTTGTTTCCTGAGATACGAGATAAAATCATTATTTTTATTGGTAGGGCTATCTTACAAAATGGGTGAGAAATGATGGTCTGCATAGACAAATTTGATAGTCAAGCATAAATATTTTAATCATATGGTTAATATTTTCGAAGCCACAGAAAATCAGCTAATTATTGCCATCTGAATTAATTATTTTGTTTTTCTGGGGCATATCAAGTTATTCAGAGCTCAATTGAATCTCGGACATTTTTTTTAACACAGTCGCCCATTGTTGTAATTTCGTAGAAGTAACAAGTTTTTCTCCTGGTGTTCCCGTTTGCGTATGTGTTTATTCTGTCCACAAATTTTTGCTGCCAGACTGCTGTGTTGCTGGATGTACAAATGGTACACGTTACTTCATATTGTGTGTGTATTCCTACTTACAGTTGCATTGCAGCAAGTAGTGTAAACTGGTATGTTTTAAGTAGGTAAGGCACTTATTTTCAAAATGGTGGCTATATAAATATTTCAGAACAATATAATTTAATATCGAAACAAATTTTAACTTAACTTTGTATGGTGGCAGTATCTATTACAATCATCTAATTTGGCTATACAGATCCTCATTTCTCTGCCATCTTGTAAGTTAGCCTCACAATATAAATTAAGTGTTTATGCCATATCTCGGATTTGTGGACTGCCCTGCAGGATTCATGGTGTGAATTTCCTCCTGCATACCTTCAGACATTATTCGAGTCCATGCCACGTCGTCTTGCGGCAATTTTGTGTGCTCGGGGGAGCCCTACACAATATTACGCAGGTGTACCAGTTTTTTTTGGCTCTTCAGTGTATATATGTGACAGACACTTATTTCCAGAATGGTGGCTATAAAATCACTTTAGCCTAGTGTGCTAAATCAACGAAATTATGTAATCGATTTTAACTTTACTCTGTATACTTGCAGTATACAATCGTCGTGTGTGCTAATACACAATTTTTTTGTCCTCCAGTTATGAAGATAGTCATACAAAAATTGAGGTTTTAAGCCATATCTCAGGGACCAATCAACCGACTGTCACCAAGTTCTTTACACAGGTATGATAGCTATGATAGGCCATGTAAACTTAAGTATTTTAAGTGGCTCAGTCACTTATTTTAAAAATGACGGCTTTTTAAATACTTTAGGTTAGTATACCCTATCATTCGAAACATTATACTAATTATATTCGAAGATGATGCTCGAATCCGACCTCCGTAGTGCAGTTGATTGCGCACTGGCTTGTGGTACGAGGTTTTCTGGATTAGAGTAAGGCACATGTGTATTTTGAACTGCCTCACTACTCTTGCATATGTTTATGGTTTCATTTATAATTATATTGTTTCAACGAGACGACATGTACGACTTACCTACTTAGCTTTTAAGAAATTGTTAAAAAATTAATTGCACCTATATTGAGGAAAGTATGCGCATTAGTTGCATCAGTTACTTCTTGTTCCGTCTGCAATGACCTCACTGTCTACGAGACGTTCAGCCCAACTATCTACCTAGTTCCGTTTTTTAAAGTATAATTAAAAGGGTAATGTAAATATTTTCAATACTGAAAATACTTATAAGTGTAAAAAATAGCAACTTTGCAAAACATTTGCTATTCTAATAACTCCAAATGTTAATGTCGATGATTTCAGTAAAAAAAATATATATATGAAACCGGTTTGATATTGTGTTGGTTATTTGGTTTGTTATTTAAATAAGGAACATCATCGTAAATAATAATGACTCAAGATGCAATTTAGTTTGTACACATGGAAGTTGCAAAGAGATGTATTTTATTTTTAGGATAGATAAAATTACTCAAGCAATGCAGTAAAGACTTATAAAACTGCAAATGAATAGGAAAAAACTTTATAGTAACTAAATGGAATACTGAGAAAATGCAATCCTTTCTCAAACCTCTGCAAACCTCGTAACTTGTATAAAAGTTCAAGTTGTATTATAAATTATGAATCCGTTTCATATAGAAGGTTGGAAACACTTGGTTAAAAATTGAAATTTACATTAATATTTAAATCATAGCTACTCTTTTCTATGTATGTTAGTAAAGAACTATTTTATTTTACTTATAACGAAAGGGAAAATCTTAAGAAATATCACCAAAAGAAAATCCACAGAGCACTTTTCTTCTTAGAATAAATTCCACGACAACCTAACTAAGCAGTTATTGCATTTATATATAAAACAATTTTTATATGAGTAATTTTGTGAAAAAGATATGTTATTACGAAATCCATAACAGTTGCTACAAGTGTATTTTTCACACCAAAATGTTTCATATAAAACTTAATTTAAAATTGAATAGTTTTCACTGTTTTTTATAAAAATGTTAATTCTTGTTAGCAAAAAATTTTGAATTTTGTTTATACTTCTAATTTAAAAACTTTCGATTGTATAAATACATTGTATAAATACTGAAAACAAAGGAACAGTCTCATGTAAGGCTAACATTCATAATTTATTTCTCCCTGTTACAAAGACGTTGGACNCGACCACTCCACTACAATTACATATATGTTAAGGGTATGTTATAACTCGGTTAGATAAGACATTGTTCAATAAATTCAAATGATTTAGACGGCAAAGAAAAGTTTACGTTGTCAGTGTTTGATCTTATACAACTATTTATTTAGTTACTTATAATGCGTGAGACAATAGAATATTCCATACATTCATAAGTAATATCACAAAATTTTGGCCCCTCATGAAAGTGGCAAACTTTTTTTATAAAAGTAATTGTTTCAATATGTTCATATTTACATCAGTCCAGCTCAGAAATACATTTTACCACATCACTTGTGTCAAGCACACAAAGTATAACAAGAAGTTACTGACATAAATACCATTTTTAATACAAAATATGCATTTCCCGACAATACATCGCAAAATGCTCGAAATTCTCATTTCTTTATAGTCAGTTGCATAGCAGAAAATAAAGAATTTTGTTCGTTGATGTATTTACAACGGTTTGTTAAAGAAGATTTGTAAAAAAACTCTTTGACGTATATGATTCAAACGAGCTACACTAACGGACTTTTTGAAAATTTGATGACGTTTGGGAATTGAAAAATAAAATTGTTATAAATTTATTATAATAAAGTAAAACACCTGAGCTATATGGTGAAAATGGAGGGTCAATTAGATATGGAAGTCTTCTGTTAAATTTAAGATTTTTCCACTGCTTAAACCAAAGTTTAAGACTTTACACCACCCCTAGGAAGTAACAAAAAGCGAAAGTCATAATCATAGATTAACAAGACGTTATCGATATAACTAATGAGCCTTCTTGTCTGCATGTCTGCATGGATAAAAATAATTTTGATGAAGTTCTTAAATGGTTATATGGTAGGTGAGTCATGTTGACATGTGTGATTTGGAGCATCGGATTCGGTAGTAATCAGTCTATAGTTTTGGTATACTGAGTTTAGGAACTTCAAATATTTGCAGGGTCGTTATTTGAAAACAAGCCCATGAGTCACTTAAATAATGTAAATTTACATGACCTATCGAATTACTACTTGTGTACATAATTTGGTGGAAATAGGTTGACTGCTTTTCAAGATATGGTATAAAATCTTTAGTTTCTCATTGGGCGTTATCGTTAACAAAAACCCAAGATCATACTAGGTAAATGCATGTCTGATGCGTCTTAAAGATGCTGTCAGCATAAAAAGTTTGGTTGATATTTGTCACATTATTTCACGGATTTGATAAACTTATCTTAATAAATTGCATTGTGCCATTCTTAAAAAAAACTTGTCTGACGCACTTATATTACGTAAGGTTACATTACCCGCTGTAGTACTAATTGTGAAAAATTTGGTGGTATAATTAGATGATTGGTTCCCGTGATATTGCATAAATGTTGCATTCTGTCACCTGGCACTCGCTTACAAAAATGTGGCAAATGATTATAAATATAAGAATATTTTATGATTCCAATGGGTACTCTAAGCATACGCAGTTATACTGATATTTATTAAATTGTTTAATATATATGACAAACTTATCTAAATTATTTATGTGGCAGCCATATTGTAAATATAACTAGGCACACATAAATGTGGCCTGATGCAGCACTACTTGTATGCAAAGTTCTGTGGGAATCGGTTGATTAAACACAAGAATATGACATAAAAACTCAATTTATTCATGTTTGTCATAGATACGGATACATACATGCTAAGGTCAGTAGATAGGTAATATTTCTTCCAGGACAAGGGCTGGAGGCTGTGGCACCATGGCTCCATCCGCCATATTGGATAACATCACAGCCATCATCTTGGAATCCACCATTTTGTGTATTTGACCTTAACCTTTGTTGGCCATCTTGTTTTCAGTCACCATCATGTTTCCATCTACCGTTTAGTTTTTGCCCGCCATCATGTTTCCATTTGTTATCTGGTTTTTGCCCGCCATCATGTTTCCCAATTACTCACCTTCGATCTGTATATAAACTTCACATTTTCTAGTTCTCTCGTCGTCGTCTGCTAGAGTGCACCGCCGTTTCCTGTAATTTTGTTTATTATTGCTAGAGTGTGCCACTGTAGTCCGCAAGCTTGTTTCCACTTGTCCTTCGTTCAACTTTCACCTGCTAGGGGCACTGGTGTCGCTCTCACTCAGCCGCCATGTTTGTTCTAGAGTTATCCACTAAGGGTGCTTCTTTTTTTTATTTAATTTTCGGAGAGCTCAAAATATTGCCTGGAGGAAAACAGAATCGAACTGTCGAACCTTACACTCGGCTATCAAGGCATGTGCTAGGACAAGGGTTTAAAATAAGTATATATAATATAATGTGTATGGGGAAAAAATAATATTTCAAAGAATGTAAGTTTGCGCTGTCATGATTATTCCAGAATAAGAATGTGTAATAATAACATTTTTAGTCACTTTGCTTAAAACAATTTTTTTTTTCCAAAATATGAAAATATGTACTTGAAAAATAAGATATAACTATTTTATTTTATTTTAATTCGGTTTTTAATTTTATATTATTTTTTCATTAAAGACATTTATTTTTCTTCAGTGAAGTTTCTTGTATATGCTGGTCATCCATCCTCTCCAGCCACAACCACACTCCCCTCCACCCTTCGCCATAAAATATTCTTCCTGGACCTCTGCCCCCACCATAAACATCCCCGCCCACTCATTCCCCACCCCAAACCCTTCTTCATCGTCCCCTCCTTCCCAAACCCATACCTATTTTCCCATTGGCTAGTTTGCCTGCCCCCGCCATTGTAGACATATACCGGCGTATAAAAGGCCTCGGGACCCAGTATACTCCCATCTCTACCGCGGGCTCACACATAACACTTAGTTTTAGAGTAGGTTAAAAAAAAATCCTGCCTGCTGCGGCCGTCTTCGTCACCTGCTTGCCTTAAAGTATACAGTTGATTTCTCGTCTGGGAGTTTCTCATCGCCAAGCAGCAGATGTTTGCGTGCTGTCCCAGTAGACAGAAAATACTTTTGCGATCGTCGCGTACGGGATGCTACGGACACTTGCAGCCCTAGATACAGATAACGACATTATAATAGTATTCTGAAACATTTTCCGTTTGTTTTTCAAGTTAGTACTGATTATTTTGTGATCAGACAGCATATTATTATATAATAATAGATCATATAATATATAAATGCGTTTTGTTTTAAATTATAATTGAGGAGGTTACATTATTTAATCGCGTTAATTCAGATAAAACACACATCTACCCGAAGTATTAACGTGCCTTGCAGTCCTGATTGCTACGTCTCTACGACCTAGTCAGGCGTTAATGTTGGGTAGCGTCCACTCTACATAAACTAACGTTTTTTATAAATGCAGCACCAAGAAGGATACATGATTATTGTGTATTGTCATGTACTTAATCTATGGTATAAAGTTCATTTAATCACATTTATTTGCAATTTCAGTGGCCGCTCCCCTCCCTTCCCCCCTTTCCCCTTCATATTCCTACCACCGGCATGTTCGGGGGAATGAAATTACTACGAATCGGTGCTTCATATATGGTATAGTTGTCGCACTTTTTTCGCGAACCCCCGGTGTCGTGTTGTTTCTGAGAAAAAGGGGTGATATGGGTGCTATGAATAATTAGCTCATTTGATGCTTGCAAAATATTTATACTACCGCCATTTAGAAAATAATTTTCAGACCATCTTAAAACTTGTGCGTTTACATGGTCTAGTGTAGTACTACTTGTTTGCGAAATTTGGTGGGATTCGGTTTATTTTTTTCAGAGATAAGACAAAACTTTATTTATTCAAGTGGCATTATCTTACAAAATTATGGACAAAAAAAGCTCTGTGTAGGCAAATTTGACTGTTGTAAAAGATACTGCCAGCATACAAAGTAAGGTTGAAACTTGTTACTTGATTTCACAGATATAACTAAAAATACCAAAATATAATATTTATATTGCCGTCATTTTTAAAATAATTGTCTCGTCCACTTGAAACATGTCAGTTTACGTAGCCTACTGCAGTACTACCTTTTTCTCAAATTTGGAAGGAACAGATCGCATATTTCCAAATATATGACAAAACTTTATTTATTCGTAGGGCACTATCTTACAAAATGGTGGACAAAAGTGGCTCTGGGTTGATAAAGTAAAATTGAAATTTGTTACATGGTTTCGTAGATATACCATATAAATCTAAAATGTTTGGCAACCATTTTGAAAGTGATAGTCTGACATAAACATGTCAGTTTACATAATCTACCCTAGTATTACTTGAGCGACAATTTGGTAAGTATCGGTTTATGAAAATACAACATTATTTTCCATGCGCTGCTATCTTTCAAAATGGCGAGGGAAAGAGGCATTTATTGACATATTTCATAGTTGTTAAAGATTCTTTCAGCATAGCAATTTTAGTCGAAATTTGTCAAATGATATGGTAAATATAGCAAATAAATATACTATGTTTATATTGGCGCCATTTTAAAAATAATTGTCTTATACACTTAAATTGCATATAGTAATATGTTCTACGATAGTTTTATTACTTATATGCCAAAATTGGCAGTATTCAGCTGTGGCTACAGAGATATAATGTAAATGCTTTAATATTCATATTGTATTATCTTCCAAAATGTGGTATAAACAACTATATCACTTTTAAAATCAAATTCTTTCATAATGCACTGTCAATGTACGAAATTTGATATAAATCGATTAAATAATTTCCAGATATAATGCAAAAACATATTTTTTTAATTTGCACTACATTCCAAAATAGATATTGGTTTCTAAATTCAATTATTAAATCATGCACTATCACGGAACATTTGGTTTGAATCTGTTAATTAGTTTCCGGGATATAATGGCAAAACTTTATTTTTCAATTTGCACTATCTTTCAATGGCGGACTTATAACATTATCCTTTTTTAAATTCAATGCTTATATTATGCCCTGTCGGTGTACCAAAATTGCCTCAAGTCAGTTCAATGGTTCCACAGATGAAAAATAGTGCCCTCAATTTTAAAATTTCTACCATTTTGAAAATATGTAAACGGCATGATCGAAAAATATAAACGTTTGATGTTCTTACTAAATACTATATGTTTATCTAGTTTGGTGAAATTCGGTTGTCGCGATTGAAAGTTATTTAGAAGGGGGCATACAATTAAGAGAGACATTCGGGTGATTCCGTAAGCCTATCTTTCCTCCGGAATGTAATCTGAAAAGGGAACATGAGCAAGTGTGACAAGTACCGAGGCATTGGTTTGTTGTTTACTAACTATGTATAACAATTTAATATGCAACAATTCCGAATAAAAGGCTTTTTAACATTTTTGCGCCCCATACAATGTAAAGGCAGAACAATGTTTAAAAAAAGTACGATTCTGACATACGATATTATACAAAATTAAATTGATCTAACCTGGAAAACTATGTATCGTTAATACTGACTACGGTAAATCTTTCGATATAAAACAATTATTTTATGGGAGATTATTGAACGATACTAAACACATTATGCTATGCCTATCCCCATTACTTATTAATATTTGTTTGGTTTATGTCGTTCGTGAATGGAAGACCAAAATAAGCCCATGAAAAATGTTGCGAAAAGAAAATTAGGCCTACCTGAACACTTTCGTTTGCCGATAATCAGATCTTAACAAGAAAGTGGAGATAAATCACAGACGGTGGTGTTGCATTTGCACAGAATATTGAAAGAATATTATTGAATAATATTAGCAACTGAAACCAAAACGATGGCATCGTAGGACGATTCCAGTATGCACAAGGATAATTTTAGAGAAGGGCGACGTGCAAACTAACGCGGCTAGCAGTAACGTAACCCACAACAAATGTGAGGCGAACTAACGGGGCTAGCAGTAACGTAACCCACAACAATTGTGAGTGCGAACTAACGGGGCTAGCAGTAACGTAACCCACAACAATTGTGAGTGCGAACTAACGGGGCTAGCAGTAACGTAACCCACAACAATTGTGAGTGCGAACTAACGGGGCTAGCAGTAACGTAACCCACAACAATTGTGAGTGCGAACTAACGGGGCTAGCAGTAACGTAACCCACAACAATTGTGAGTGCGAACTAACGGGGCTAGCAGTAACGTAACCCACAACAATTGTGAGTGCGAACTAACGGGGCTAGCAGTAACGTAACCCACAACAATTGTGAGTGCGAACTAACGGGGCTAGCAGTAACGTAACCCACAACAATTGTGAGTGCGAACTAACGGGGCTAGCAGTAACGTAACCCACAACAATTGTGAGTGCGAACTAACGGGGCTAGCAGTAACGTAACCCACAACAATTGTGAGTGCGAACTAACGGGGCTAGCAGTAACGTAACCCACAACAATTGTGAGTGCGAACTAACGGGGCTAGCAGTAACGTAACCCACAACAATTGTGAGTGCGAACTAACGGGGCTAGCAGTAACGTAACCCACAACAATTGTGAGTGCGAACTAACGGGGCTAGCAGTAACGTAACCCACAACAATTGTGAGTGCGAACTAACGGGGCTAGCAGTAACGTAACCCACAACAATTGTGAGTGCGAACTAACGGGGCTAGCAGTAACGTAACCCACAACAATTGTGAGTGCGAACTAACGGGGCTAGCAGTAACGTAACCCACAACAATTGTGAGTGCGAACTAACGGGGCTAGCAGTAACGTAACCCACAACAATTGTGAGTGCGAACTAACGGGGCTAGCAGTAACGTAACCCACAACAATTGTGAGTGCGAACTAACGGGGCTAGTAGTAACGTAACCTACAACAATTGTGAGTGCGAACTAACGGGGCTAGCAGTAACGTAACCCACAACAATTGTGATTCTTCCATAAGAACACAAGCACAGCAAGTGTCACACGAGTTCCAATTAACACTATTTAGTGTTTTATATTTCTTAAACAGTAATAATTTTTATCTGACAATTAAAAGAACATTTGAAATGTATAATGCATTAATTTTTGCGTCATAGTATTCCGATTTAACGAAAACAATCGTGTTTATCCTGAATGAATACATGCAAATAGTTGTGTTGTAATACTTTTTAGAGAGAACATACAACACATGAAATGACCTAGTATCTTCATTTTTATTCGAAACGTCAAATTAAAATTAACGTAGTATTCTGTTACAAAATTAATGTGATAATCTCCTTTGCATATGACAAGTTTTCATAGTAACTGCACTTGACATTTCATTTGTGTGCAAATAATATACTTGGAGTTCGAGTCAAAATGTGTTACCCAATTATTTAAGTATAACTAATTTAAGATATTATATAGGAAACGGCATATTTGAGAATTACAGAAATTTCTGAATCATGTCCCAAAATTACATTTTTGAATTAATCTTATATCCCAAAACTACATTTTTTTATTAATCTTATATCAAAAATTCTACACACTGAGGATACCTGCAAATATCAAGAAAATTATGTAGTAAAACTTTTATAAATATACTGAAACCCGTTATAAAAATGTGCACAAAACTACAATTTATTACGATCCACACTAAACAGTCCCCTTTGTGAAAAGTATATTTACACTGAAGTAAATATGTTCTTTTTTTTTCAAATACCCCTGCCTACAAAGCTGAATATCACAAAAAAGCATGAGTACTGTTAAAAGAAAAAATATTCACCTAATGTTGGTGTTGCTTCTCAAAGTAACATGTTCATTGAAACTAATTTAACTTCTGTTATAATTTATGAGCCAGGCAAGGGGTTGGCTGCGTGCCCCGGAAAAGTGCATCACGGCTTTTACGTTGAATTTTCACCGCCAGAATTTGCGGTATGGGCATGAATGCACATTGAAAGTTCCATTCCGCTAAGGGCACGAGTGATGTCCTCTACACATGCCCTACACTGTAAGTTTAATTGTTCATAACAATTATTCAGCTTATTCTTGTAATTTTCTGAACGCTTGTTCGTACAAATATCGAAGACAACATAATAAAATTTGTTGAGTTGGTTGATTTTTTTATCGCTTATGCATTTAAACTTTTGACTATTTCGAAATGAATATGGGTTTTTGAAATTATACCTACTTCCTCAAAAAGGGATCAAGGGAATGTTTATAACTGTAAGTGCTGAAGGGATCAAGAGTTTGTGAAGTGTGTGTGAGAGTGAACTTGAACACACCTCTAGAGTAGAAGGGTAACAAATTTGAGAACAGTCTAAAATTATTATGGGTACTATTCAGATACACAAACTCATAACTAACATTATGGGAATATTATTCTGTCAGTATAAACAGTTAAGAAACAATATAAAAGAAGAACAAAGAACTGTTTTTATACCATTATCATAGTATTTATTTCAGTAGGGGTGGCAAGAACTATTATATCATTTTACGGGCGACTCAGAATTTACCAGCAGGACACCATTATTGTACTTCGGTATTGGTTGTTATAGCCAGAGGATCTCTCTATCACAGTTCTGTAACTGTTTGCAGTAAAATGAATTTGAGAGATTAGTGTATTTTGATATTATGTCATTCAACTTGTCGAGACTCGTGTTACAGTTATCTGCTAGTATGCCCGTGCCCTAGATTCATGCGTGCTTGACGGCAACGTTCATGCATGAACAAGTCCTGTGACCCATTCACTAACGGAATGTGCTAGCCAGTGCAATGTGTCTGTCGCGTAGAGCAAACTCAGTAATTACGTCGTAAAATGGGTTTTAATAAATCATGCATTGTTTAAAGCCTACGGGCAAATGTTAGAATATGTACTTAAGGCACTGCATATCAATAGTGATTTATATTGCAGCCATGTGCATTTCTAATTAGCATCTTAATTAAAGAGCAGACTACCTGTTGTACAATGTGTTATAGCAATTAACATGTGTTAACGGATGTGGCAAGTCGGTGCATTACGTGGGATTATTTTCAGTGTTTGTCTTAACTGGATTGTTCCAGTGAGAGTAGCCCAATTGGTCGGATCCAGCTGGCCGTATGTGTTGCACACGAATCGCGTCACGGAGGCCGATCAACTTTTGTTCTGGTAATTTTTGTGTACCATAGTCGTTTAACGTTAGTCACCTGAACTGTGTCTTTGTTTCACCCTCCGTGTTCACAGCATCCCTCCGTCGACTCTAAGCCTTTTTTATTTTTAATTTTGTGTAATGTAATCTTGTTTATGCAATTTTGGTCCTTTCTTTCACAGCTACGGCCATTGCAGGCCTTGTGAGCCAGAACAGTTTTCATTCACCTGTGCACGTGTGTTTTGTATACGTATTTCACTCAAAACTATTTACTGTACTTCACACACGTGATACTCAAACAATACCTAACCTGTGTTAAATGCAGTGTTACAAATAATATTCAGACAAGAAGCCAACTACAACACTATATTTATGTTCCCCACCACAGAACAAGAAATTATGCACATTGACAGGATATCATGATCTCAGGAGCGGGGATAAGGGAGGCTTGACTTACGATACCAGGTTTTAGAATATAATAGAACGCTGATTATCCAAACGTCGGTTATACTGACAACCAGTTAACCGGACTCGTTTCAAAAATTAAGAGAATGGAAAAAACACGAACGCATCTTTCATCACAGTGTTTCCCTTACGTGCATGCGGAGGAGAGACAAGCACTTGTGTTGGTTCTGGTGATGTGCCCTTTCACGTGTTCACAGTAAACACGTCAGGGAAGGGAGTGGTTACTTGTTAACTGATTTAATTTTTTTATATCATGTACAGTTTCTGTTTTGGATAAGCCAAATGTTCTATGCATGTGTGATAAATGCTAACATTGCGTGAAAAGTTACTTTCTCACAACTTTCTTCATTTTCAACGTATTTCCGTTATCCGGATTTTCGATTATCCGAATCACCTTTGGTCACAATTACTCTGGATAGTCTACTTTCGACTGCACTTGTAGAGTTGCGAAGGGCACCAGAGCACAGAGACTCATCCAGGGAGTGGGCCTTCGCCCACGTGGCTCTCCTCAGTTCACCCCGCGATGAGGGGACGTCGTCGTAATGATGCAACAATCCTGTTATGCCTACTAACGAGACTTAGTAGGCATTACTCTCATACACCACTAAACGTTGAGTGAGACTGTTGAATGGCAATCTCACATGCCAGACACACACAAGTTTAGACGCTGTCAGGAGGTTGCGTGACGCAGTGGGTAGAAGACCCAAAACAGATATACGGCTGTGAAGCGGCCGGCAGTAAAATAAAAACAAAAACCTTCCACTGAATTGATTTTTACTAACTGAATTCCCTCCGAGGAGGCACGTACTTTATCATGGTTTACATCTTACTTGTCTCATAGGTATCAGCAGCCTCCAATACATTCAGATGGTATAAATAGAAGTCTCACAAAATAGGGTTAATAAACATTGTTTCCCAAGGTTCTATCCTTTGACCTATACTATATTTATTTATTTTTAATACGATATATATATTATCTTTGTGGATGATACTTATTACAATTTTATGTAGAGATAAGAATCCGACAGCACTTATAGTGACATTAAATGAGTCTATTCATTAAAAGATAAATGGTTTACAGCAAAAAATCTTTCTTTAAATTGGGCTAAAACAGTTTTTATGAAATTTCTTACATAGAAACAACAGGACTATGGCATTTTAATAAATTATAGAGACTATGAAAGAAACCCAGCCTAATAATTTTTTAGGCTTACACATTGACAGTTATCTTTATGGGAGTACTCACACTGATAACATAGTCCCAGAACTAAATGCAGCGTGTTTCGCTTTTCATAATTTATCATATCTTCTAAAGATATCCTCCCTTAAACAAATGTATTTTTCATATTTGCATGCTGTTATGTTAGGCGTCTTCTCAAACTATCAGAAATGTTAATATTTTGTATAGGTATATGTATGTTTTGTAACATTTTTGACCAGTGCTATAGCCCTGGGCTCCTGCTCATTTGATAATAAACAAATTAATTATTCAGTTAATTAATTTAAGCAACACTTAAATTATGTGTATGCAGTTCCTTGCTGTGAAAGTTGTTTAATTTTTTTGACTCCAAGAAATTACCATACTTACTTGTCGCGTGACAGTTTGGAGGATTACAGCACGCCTTTGGCTCACTTCCCTCACCCCCTTACCCCACCCCCTTNGCGCACAACTGTGGGGCCTAGACAAGCCCACGTCAAGTTAATTTGTCTTCAACAGTGAGGCCAGCATACCTCATACTGTTGCATATTTGTTTGTGTTTGACAATGCTTGTGATTTTCCCTGTGTTGTGGACTAACGAGCAACAATGTGCTTAAATACAGTTTTTACTACGAAAGAATAAACAGTTACGGTGTAAAGGTCAGCCACTCGTTAGCAGTGCTCAGAATGGTAGCATTCATTCATGGTGCCTTTTTAACTTGACTGTCTTGATATTTGTGAATTTAGAATGGAGGCTGCAAGTTCAAGAGCTTCAAAGGTTGTGTATCAGTTATGCATTTATGAATTTTGTGGTGCAATCCTTGTTAGTTATTTTTTTCATATTTGTTATATTACAGTTTTTTTCTCATGTAAGGTGAAGTGTGACTCGTATGAGAGTTGTTGAATTGGCCTTCGCCAGAATACTTTTGTCAGCAGTCTGTTAGAAACCTGTAATAGTTTGCAGTGTAAATGTGCACATTTATTCTATTGAATCATACGTTACTCATCAAATGTCTGATGAATCACTTGGTTTGCTTTATCGTTGCATGTTGGTAGGTTTTGTGAGTGTCCCATTATTTGCATACCAATGACAAGTTATGTTACACTCAATACTACAGTATATGCATTTATCTATGTAGCTCCAGGAAACTTTACATGCAAATCTACACCACTCTGCTTCCCCGAGCTCAAGTGAAGAGAGTATAGAGACCACACATATGAAGGAGACTCACTTTGCTGTACTCGGCAAGCTAACTGGTGCAGATTTGAATGTCACCAGTTTTCAGGAGCTTGAAATTGACTTTGGTTTTCAGTTTTTTGTGATGTTATCTTTACATTTGTACCCCACAAATTCCCTGATCTCCACTTATACATTAAAATTTTTACAAATACTTTTTTACTGGAATGAAGCTAAGACGAAGATGTAAAGTTTACAAACTTACTTCGGCTATAACTGCTCCGCTGCTGTCTTTAAATACCATTTTACGTATAATATTGCCTGGTGCGAAGTGTCTTTCACATACTGTTTGTCCCGATTTCAACTCGAAATTATTGTCCGGTATCGCAGATTTCCACTTCGCTCTTTTAAGTCGATCATTTGGAACAATACAAAAACCAATAATTTGAAGGCTCAGTGAAGCGGAAATATAAAAATGCTGTTGCTTTGAAACAGTTTAATTATATCAGAACCACTAGATGTTGCTAATGAATTTAATAAATATTTTGTAAATATGTCTACTATACTATATATGGCAAATAACAATAATAGGCCTCCATCCAAATATACAAGATATTAAAATCCTGGTACTTTACTTTTTAAGCCAGTCACATTTAAGGAAATAAACAAAGTGACCAATGCATTAACTAATAGGTATTCATGTGTATATGATGATTTATAACTATAGAATTGATAAAAAAGAGTTTTACAAATTATTAAAATGTCTTCTGAATATTTGTAATAGGTCACTAGAAAGAGGTGTTTTCCCAGAGAGATTGAAAATTGCTAAAGTAATCCCTATGTTCAAGAAACTTGACCAATAACTACAGTCCTACACCTATCCTTCCAGCATTTTCAAAAATACTTGTAACAATTGTGAAAAATACATTTATTACTTTTTGTGATAAATTTAGTTCTGTAAAGAGCTCACAGTTTGGGTTTTGAAAAAAGTACTCTACAATGAACGCTATACTTAAATTGTTATATGATATTACAAAATGTGTGGAAGAAGGTAATAAAGTGGCCGGTGTATTTTCCGATTTAACCAAGGCTTTCAATTTTGTTAGTCATATTATTCTTCTTGACAAGCTCAGGAAATGTTTTCAACCCTATTTAAGCAATCGCAAGCAGTATGTAGAAATTACCGACAAAAGTACAACACATGATACAACAACACACTCAAGCTTAAAGAATACTACAGTAGGTGTAACACAAGGTTCTATTTTGGGACCCATATTATTTCTTATTTACATAAACGATTTGCCAGCTTTAAAGTCCTTGGGTCATAAAAACAAAGATAACTCGTCTGCTACATTATTTTCTGACGATACTAGCATAATTGTATCTGGAACAAACTTATCACTCCTCCAAAAGAACATATGTTCAACCATTACAGATGTAAACAATTGGTTTACTAATAATAATATATTGTTGAACCTAACAAAAACAAGTTGTATTAATTTCAATGAAAGGAAAACTATAAAGCCCTTGAATGTTTATGTGCAATAGAACTACCAAGATAGGCAGAGTAAGTTACATTTCTGGGTCTCGAACTTGATCCAGATTTAAACGGGAAAAATCACATGTACAAATTGGATTTTGAAAAATGCATCCATTACGCATACTGGCAGAAGTATTACAACTACAACCCCAATGCCTTAAAATATTATATTATGGCATAAGCAACTCATTATCATCATACGGTATATTATTTTGTGGATCTGCTGATTATGCAAACAAAATATTTGTAGCACAAAAAAAACTATTATAATAATTTCGAAAGTAAATAGGTATACAAGTTGCAGGCCTTTATTTAAAAATTTAAATTATTATAACTTCCATCAATCTACCCTTTTTAACTTTTTAAATTAGTTCACTCAAACAAATTAATTTATTCATTTATTGAAATAATAGTTTTCCATGAATCCTGATAAATGAGCACAAAGTCTCCAGGATGTGGAAAAACATGTCGATAAATACAAAAAAAATACATACAATTCTTTATACAATATATATATGACAATATTATAATGCTTAAAACTCTAAATACTACTTTACAGAATATATTGCATTTGACAATAAATACTTTTTCAAGTTACTTTTTAAAATTCTAGTTTCATCACTGTACAATAATTTTAATTCCACTAGCAATTTGTTATAAATTTTACTAGCAGAATTATATTTACAGGAACATGTTAATCAACCTTAGATTTGGTATTGCTTTATTACTTTTAAAATGTGCAAGATTTTCTTTAACAAACAATAACACTGACAAAATGTACACGCTAGGTAATAAAAATATATTGTGTTTTATAAAGCATGGTTTACAGAACACTCTGCCTTTACAAAGGGCAAAAATTCTGATAGCTAATTTATGCAGATTGAAGATTTTTATAGCTAATTTGTGCAGATTGAAAATTTTTTTCAGCCTCAACTGAATTGCCCCAAAATATTACTCCATGTGATATAATAAAGTGAAAATAGGAAAAATACAAAGATTTTAATACAAGTGAACTAACAATATTTCTCATACAGCATAAAGTATTTAAGGCGGACTGTAGTTTAGAATCGAGATACTAATGTGACATTTCCAATGCAAACAGTTGTAAATTTTCAAACCCAAAAACTGTATTGTATCAACCTGTTATATTTCAATATCATATCATGAAATAGAATTAATGATAGGCCTACCCAATTTATTCCTAGGATAAAAATTAATGAGTTTAGTTTTATCTAAATTTACTGTTAATTTATTTACAGAAATCAGTTAAATAAAACTACCACGGTATCGTGTGCCTTGCGACTAGGTTTATATAAATGTTTATCATTTACTAGAATACTGGTATCATCTGCAAACAATGCCGTACTAGTCTGTGCTTGGATGGATATAGGTAAATCATTTATACAGAATAAAAACAATAATGGTCCAAGAACAGAGCCGTGTAGTACTCAATGCAATATTTTACCTACCGTAGAATGTCCAATAGATGCAGTATTACTTTTAATAAGTATCTTAATAATTCTGATTGACATCACTACTCCACAAGGAATAGAAATAAGTATAGAGTATATTATCACCAAACAAATTTGTATGAGAGAAGTATTGAGTTTAAAAGAATACATATATACAATAACCTATCAGACTCAATAACATCCTTAAACTTAAATAACTTTAAGAAATGGATTTAAAATGTTCTGCTAAGTGAGGTTGTCTATAGTATGGATGAATTTGAGCAGTTGTTGACCACACAAGACAAGTAAGTTGTCTGTCATATGTGTCAATGTGATGACAATGTAATAGTATAATATTTGTACAGTACACAATTGTATTTTATTTAATGTATACTAGTATATATAAATACTGTATACTAAACAAATACTTTTATACACTATTTATTGACGTGTCCTATATTGTTGAGCTACTAGGAACGATGTACGACATTACTGGACAAAATAAACTTGAACTTGTTGATCCATTACCTTCATTACAATAAACAAAAGACAAACATGGCGCAAGAAAAATGCTAAGCATAGTTTTTTACGAATTCGGTATACTGCCCCAGCAAAATATTGGCGTAAACATAACGAACCTCAAATGCACCTAAGCATATGACCGTTCTTTATAACGAACGGACATATAAAAATTAAAATACGTTACATAATATTAATGAATAATCTCGGAAACTGTCATACACCGCCATGCTACACGTGGGTCAGCTTTCACTAGCGCTGTTAGTTCACAAGGCGCCGCGAGCTTCACTGAGCGTACTACGGGTTACATTCTGGAAGCACGGTTCTTATATTAGTCTATGCGCTGTTTCTTCGCAATATTTGAATCAAACATTTGATAAAACACCCTATGTATGATGGATTTGGCTGCTCTGTAAATATGCCATGTATCCCAAGTTGTTATACTCATGTTTACATTAAAGTTCCTAATTTATTTTTGAATTGAACTTTTACTTATACTTTATCTATAAAAGGCCATTGTTTAATTTATAAATAATATGAATAAAGACATACAATAAAATGTGTGTATTGGCAATGCCTTAGTAAGTATAGTTGTTATGCGAAATATTATTACACTAAATGAGCAGGAATGAAGTGGGCTGGGTCTCGGGTGTTACTTTATAAGCTTCGTTTGCATGAGGCAGTGTAATATCTTGGAAGTAGAACTTCAGCAGGACTATAGAAAAGTTGGAAGTAACCATGAGTGGACTAAACATTGCTGTGAGCTGAAGGACTTTGATAGGGGGAAAACTAAGTTACAATTATTAAAAATGTAATGTTTTTTTGAGGATTTTGAAAAATGTTCTGCTTATTCGTGGGGGAAAATGGAGGAAATGCCGCACGTCGCTCAGACCAACGAGGGCTGTGGTGGTCAGGGCTCAACGTCGAAACCGGTGGGTGTTCCCGACGGAACGCGTACTGAAGTTTTCCTGGTGCTGCGGCCAGAGGATAGGGTGGGTTGTAGGTGGCGGGAAATAGTCGTGGGAGAGAGACCTGCTTCTCCACCCCTCATCAACGTGTACTGGCTCGGTCTGGCAGGGCTTTGTACGGCAGGAAGGGCCCGGCGCCAGCCATTGGTATGGAGATCGCCCGGTAATGACCCGGCGATATGTCTGCTGGAACTGTGCGTCCCTGATGTCCA
>NQII01003718.1:136154-178614 GCA_002778355.1 Clitarchus hookeri
GGGGGGGGGGGCTGGGTTCGCTCCTCACTGCCAGGACGAGCAAGCGACGCTTCTCCTTTCGCCTCGTTTCGAAAACAATGTCCTCGGACAGAGCTCGGCGGCATGATAATACACCGGAAGAAATAAACTACCCTACCTCCTCAGTATATCTCGAATGTGGGGTTAACACACGGTGCTTGGCGCCACCTAGAGTGCGCGCTCGTCTTATTGACCACAAAAGTTAACGTGAATAGNTGGGGTTAACACACGGTGCTTGGCGCCACCTAGAGTGCGCGCTCGTCTTATTGACCACAAAAGTTAACGTGAATAGCAGCACTGGAATATCACTATGAACTATCGTAATTTATGTAGTGAATACATTTTCTGGTGAAGGTTTCCAACTTCACNCAGCACTGGAATATCACTATGAACTATCGTAATTTATGTAGTGAATACATTTTCTGGTGAAGGTTTCCAACTTCACAGTCGCAATAATTCTAGTTCTGATCGTAAAAATGCACAATGCCGAAGAAAATAACACTTCTAATTTTATAATTATGGCGTTTTAGTCAATCTGTTTTCATTCCGTCCCCTGACAGTGAATGCTCCCGTCTTCAAAACCGTTATTAAAGGTTCGTTGATAAATTATGGCTCGTTGACTTTTAACAAGGGAAGGATTGGTAAAATGATTAAAAAAAGGAGTAAAAGTTATTCATGTGAAGTTTTTCAGATTCTTCCATAGAAAATATTTTTACGAATTCGTCGAATCATCGTTTACAGTCCGAATGTTTTCGTTTTTGCAATGATTTACATTCGAATTCAATTGAGTCGGTGCTTGACAGCGAAGTTTTGAGCACCGGTGAGTTGGAAATGTATTGAAGATGGAACAATGGTGGGACGCACGGGCGTTGAAAGCGGGAGTAGCCCGAGAAAACCCGACAACAAACGGCAACGTTCGCCACGTTTCCCAATGCAAAAATCCGGGTGACCCGGCCGGGAATCGAACCCGGTTAGCCTTGGTGTGAGGCGAGTAGCCTAACTACTACATTACTGCGGTGCCGATTAATATTAAAGCCGAAGTTATAATGTATCAGTATTTCCAAACATGTTATATTAACGGAACTAGTAGGCGTACATTTCTAAAATTTTAATAAATGTATTATTGCCTAAAGCAAAATTACATTTAATAGTATTTCTGTTCCATTTTGTTGAAGATGAAGATGTATATGAAAGTTTCACTTTCATTCCACATCCTAGATGATTTATTTATTTTAAGGTTTCTTAATCTAATGAACCACTTATTGTTANAGTTTCACTTTCATTCCACATCCTAGATGATTTATTTATTTTAAGGTTTCTTAATCTAATGAACCACTTATTGTTAAATTTTTGTTACTTATTTTTAAAACATCGGTTAACAATGTTTTATTATGTTTTAATAATAGCTTCTTATTATCAATATTAAGAAACCCATAACACATAGCGTTTGGTTTTCTTTCGAATAATTTGTGTCAAAATTGTTAGAATGAATATGAATTATTTAATTTATATTAAAAAATTATTAACAAAAAAACATAGTTCCTTAAATATTTTTAATAAAAAACATTCAAAATGTATTCAATTTGGATACCCCTTCAAACCATTCAATAAGTATCCAAATTTTGTTACCCTTTCAAACCATTAAAAAATCTTTACTTTTTATCCCCTCCTCCCAGGCAGCGTTTTCTATTTTTCGGAGTAAAATGGCAATGCTGCTGCTGATCTANGTTTCACTTTCATTCCACATCCTAGATGATTTATTTATTTTAAGGTTTCTTAATCTAATGAACCACTTATTGTTACATTTTTTTTACTTATTTTTAAAACATCGGTTAACAATGTTTTATTATGTTTTAATAATAGCTTCTTATTATCAATATTAAGAAACCCATAACACATAGCGTTTGGTTTTCTTTCGAATAATTTGTGTCAATATTGTTAGAATGAATATGAATTATTTAATTTATATAAAAAAATTATTAACAAAAAAACATAGTTCCTTAAATATTTTTAATAAAAAACATTCAAAATGTATTCAATTTGGATACCCCTTCAAACCATTCAATAAGTATCCAAATTTTGTTACCCTTTCAAACCATTAAAAAACCTTTACTTTTTATCCCCTCCTCCCAGGCAGCGTTTTCTATTTTTCGGAGTAAAATGGCAATGCTGCTGCTGATCTACATTCAGCGTTAATTGTATTTTCTTGCATCTACTACATTAAGTATAACCTTGACGCACGAAAAATTACATGACAAATTTTTAGAAATTATATCCGTTACGAACAAGCAACACAAATGTCAAAATTTATCCTTTACTTGGATACACAGCCAGTCAAATAAAGGTATGTATGTGTTTCCCAAAATAAATAAAAAATACAAAAATATTAATTAAACAAGAAATTACAGATAACTAATACGCCTACTTTCCTCTACATGGGTAAAAATAAATTTTGGTTAATTTCTTGAAAGCTTAAATGGTAGGAAGGCATTGACGTCTCATTGACAGCAATATCATTAGAGATGCATGTGAAACAGTACAAAGAAAATTAAAATACAAGAGGGACTGACCCGGGATTCGAATTCAGATAAACTCGTAAAATTAAGCTAGCTTGCAATCAACTGCATCGCGGAAGTAGGATTCGGAGTATCAACTTCGTATGTAATCAGTCTAATGTTTTGAATGATAGGGTTCACTAACATGAAATATTTACTCGGCCATCATTTTGAAAATAAGTGCCAGAGTCACTAAAACACATAAGTTTACATGGCCTACCATAACGCTACTTATGTGAAAATTTTGATGGAAATCGGTTTATTGGTCTAAGAGTTATGGCAAAAAAAAACCTTATTGCTTAAAACTAGGCTCTGTGCGCGATGTTTGTAATAGATAGTGTCAGTATTAAAATTGTAATTGAAATTGTTCAATTGTTAAATAGATATGCCAAACATATTAAAATATTTATATTGCTGCCATTTATGAAATCATTGCCTGACCCCATTTAAATCATGTAACTATACTTTACCTTCTATAGGTGTGCAAATGTTTGTGGCAATTAGTCGAATTATTCCGCATATATGACAAAATGTTCAGTTTACTCACCTGATACTAATTTGCAAACAAATCCGGCAAAGAAGGATCTCAGTATGCATATCAGTTGATTGGTTCTCGAGATATGGTTTAAAACCTCCGTTGATCATGTAACGATTTTCATAAATGAAGTGCAAAAAGTTTATATATCAGCACACACGATTATTGTCATAAATACAATACACAAAGTTAAATTTAAATCAGTTACTTAGTTTCGTATATATAGCACACTAAGCTACAATGTTTGTATATGCGCCATTCAGTAAATAAGAGACTTGCATACTTAAAACATTTAAATTAATATAACCTACCACAGTACAACTTCAAAGCAAAATTTGAAAAAATTCTGTTGATTGTTTCCTGAGATAAGGCATAAAAACTATATCATATCACGTGGGCTATCTTACAAAATGGCGGAGAAATAAATATTTATGTAGACAATTTTGATGGATACAACTGATACTGTCAGCATACAAAGTTCGGTTGAAATTCTTTTTGTAGTTTCGTAGATAAAAATTCGGAGCCAAAATATTTATGTGGCCACCATTTTAAAAATATGTATGTCTAACCCAATCAAAATTTATTAGTTTACATAGCCTGCCATAGTGCTAATTGTTTGCCAAGTTTGGTAGAAATCGGTTGTTTTTTTGGAGATCACATAATTTCAATTTGTCGAATGATACTATTTTACAAAATGGCTGACAAAAGAGATTTTGTGTAAACATCTTTTTATTTATTTTTTCCTTGGAATTAATTACATGGTTCCGACGATTAAACATACAAAAGTAAAATAGCTTTATGGCCACCATTTTAAAATAGGTGTCCGACATACCTTAAACATATCAGCTTACATGACCTACCACAGTACTACTTGCTTACCATATATGGTAGAAATCAGAAAATTGTTTCTCGAGATATGACATAAAAAATGTATTTATTTGTGTGGCACTATATTACAAAATTGAGGACAACAGAGGCTCCATGTAGACAGATTTTATGTTATATATATACTACCAGCACACAAAGTTAACTTGGAATTGATTAAATGGTAAATATATAGATGGTGGCCATTTTGAAAATAAGGGTCTGATCTACTTTAAACATGTTTCTACATATCATTTTCGGAACGACTACTTGAGTGCTAAATTTGGTAGGAATATGTAAATTGTTTCCCGAGAAATAACACTGAAACTTGATTAATTCGTGTAGCACTCTCTTAAAATATGGCGGATAAATGTTTTTTTAGCTTATTTTATGCTTGTAATATAAACTGTTAGCGTACAAATTTGGTTGAAATGGGACAAATTTTATGGTAGTTATACCAAACAAAGCTTTATATGGCCACCATTTTTTAAATAAGTGCGTAATATTGTTTAATTGCTCTTATTTACCAGGCCTGTCATAGCATTTCATACGTGTCAAATTTGGCAAAAATCGGTTCAGTAATTTTCGAGATATTATGTAAAATAATTATTTTTACATTCAGCACTATCTTTCAAATTGGCCAACAAAAATGTTTGTTGTTTGGTTTATATGATGCTTGTAATACATACCATCAGCGTAAAAATTTGGTTGAAATTGGTCAAATAGTATGGACGGTATACCAAATAACTCTAAAATGTTTTTGTAACCGCCATTTTGAAAATAAGTGCGTATTAAAAATTATTTACTTGCATTTACTTGGCCTATCATAGTATTACTTACTTGCCTAGTTTGATGAAAATTGGTTGAGTAGTTTTCGAGATAAAACATAAAACATTTATATTTTCATGTAGTGCTATCTTACAAAATGGCGGACAAAAGAGGTTGTTTTTTCTTATATGACGCTTCTAGTAGATACTGTCAGCGTGCAAAATTTGGTTAAAATTGGTCAAACGGTGTGGTAGAAATACCAAATAAACCTAAATATTTGTATGGCTGCCATTTTGAAAATAAGTCTGTAATTAAATTCAATTACTGACATTTACATGGCCAATTGTAGCATTACTTACATAACAAATAGTTTTCGAGAAATAGTGTAAATGTTTAATTTTTTCAAGTAGTGCTATATTCCAAAATGGCCTATCAACCGCAATTCTCACACTAGAATTTAACGCTTACAACTTGCACTGTCAGCGTACAAAATTTGGTTGAAATCGGTTGAATGGTTTCCGAGAAATGACATATCTCCCTAAATTTTTTAATGGCCGCCATTTTGAAAGTAAGGGCCCAGCATGTTCGAAAACTATCAAAGTAAGGTGTCCTTGCTTAGTACTATATGTGTACCAAGTTTGGTAAAATTCTGTTCTCGAGTACATAACTTGAAGGGGAGTGGGGAACACACACACGCAGACACACACACATACACACGCATTCACACAGACAGGAAGATGATCTCATAAGACTTTCTTTCCTTCGGAAAGTTGGCTAAAAACTATAAATAGAAAGGAATACATTTATATATCAGTAAAAGGTAAATCCAACTTCCTTAGTGTTCAGCGTATAACATTAGTTATACGCTGAACACTGCACCGCTCCTGAGTACGGGAACAGATAACAGTTCACTTAACAAGTGAACATCATAATTACTTTTTATATCCTTTTTTTCTCTAACATTTATTGCATACATTTCTAATTTGTTTCTGTGTTGCTTCTTTGTTTCCGTGTCGTTACTTGTCTAGACCATAACTCCTTATTACTTATACGTATTTTTTGATTTGTTGTCTTTTTTTTCAAAATTGGGTTTTAGTTAAGTTTGTGATGCATTCATGTTTTTAATGGATTTTTATACGTCAGTTCACTTTATATGAAATAATAGGCATCCTGGGTTTTTTCTGAAACCAACATTAGTATACATTNTTTTTATACGTCAGTTCACTTTATATGAAATAATAGGCATCCTGGGTTTTTTCTGAAACCAACATTAGTATACATTTTTAAGCAAGATGCCCACAAGTAATAGTAAATTTTCTTAAGTTAAAATCAAATGCTGATGACAGTTATAAACATATTATGAAAGCATTTTATGCAGTATTTTTTAATGAAATTATTAATTAGTATATTTAATAATATGATTTGCAGTTCAGTGTACGAGTTAACATTCTAATAAAAAAATATTTGTTTTCAAGTTTCCTTTTCTTAAATTAACCAACATCATTAAGAATGCAAACTCTAAAGATAAATTAGAAATTAAAATTATATTGACACAGTTTGTTTCCTACCATAGCTATGCAGACTTACATCCACAAAATAAGATAAACTATAGGTTAACGTCACCTACTTTAGCATAGGTTCAAATATTGTAACATAATTAAATAATTAAAAAATTAATTTACAACGGAATGGTGTATATGACAATAAATCGTCATAACACCAAGGACTGCTTAAGGTAAATAAAAATTCAAATAAAATAGAATTAGGTTTTTGTGTCGATACCTAACAATATATAAACTATCAATGGGCCTAAAACAATAAATTAAGCATGCAGCCTACTTTCAACAATTTTTTATATTTTAACAACCTTTTTAAATAAATATTGCAATGTAAGAAATGAACACAGTGCGTATATTCCACCGCACTCGGAAGTTAAAATTTAAGGCTAAAATAAAATGTATTTATTGACTATTATTTCAAAAGAGAGGGCCTTCAAAAGTGCCTCACTTTACCGTGAATGGCCTATAACAAACATTCACGTACGTAAAATCACTACAGCCATATAAAAATATCAGGATTAAAATTATGTAGAGTATAGCATAAAGCTTCACTTGCAATTACGTTTGCCGTTGAGTAGTTTTTATAAGCGATCAAGATATAAAAAGAGTCATTAGATATCTTGCTCAAAGTTGATTCGTTCTCTGCTCTTTAATCGTTTACGAACGGAGGAACGGGATGCAGAAGTCGTGCGTGCGCGGTGCAGTGCGTATGCTGCAAAGCAGCCAACGAAACCCGTCCTTATTTCAAATTTTGCTCATGCTTCTGGCTCTGGGATGAGGCCCTGTGGTAAAGGATACGCGAACTGACGTATAATCTGTCTATATGTTTATTTTTCTTCCCTTTCTCTCTCTCTCTCTTCCTCCCCCCTCCCCCATATTGTTTCCCAAGGTTGCTGTCTCACTGACGAAAAAGAGCAGCGTACCTGGCCGCACGTCCTTTGTAATGCGCATATATAACGCCACATTACATCGCTAGCAGGAAGCCCCTCGGACATGCAGCGATCCTGCACAGAGCGAAATATCCTCCACTTTTATGGAAGCCGCAAGGTTTCATTTTTTACAGTCTTTGCAGCACTTTTTCCTTCAGCATTCATATGCGCCGCGAGATTTGGAGTGATCAGTATTCCATCTCCGGCTTGTTAAGGGAAAATTAACACATTTTTTAACCTATTAATGTTCTGTAGTGCCCTTACAGTTATGGATATTCAAGAAGTAGTTAGTCGGAGTGTAACTGAGCTCAAAATTTTCGTACGTCTCAACACAGCGAAGTAGCATATAAATGTTCATAATAGATATACGACGAATGAGGCGTGGTTAGGCCGATTCCCTAACTTGGGGAAAGATCTGTCGTTCCGGCTGAACCCGGTTGAGGCGATGGTGGAACGAGTATGGAAGAAGAAACAGTAGCATAATGAACAAGAGTACTTTCACAGCTCAATATAGTGTATTCGCAGTATCTTCACACTTTCTCTATCAAACCTTTGAAAAATCACCCACGTATTACGTGTTTGGTTGTTTCCTAAATATGTAATGTATCACAAGCGTTTATACATGTATTAACTTAAAAGTACATTATTTTTAGATAAACTGTACTCTTACTTATATAATATCTATAAATGATAATATTTGATTTACAGTTAATATGTATAAAAACAAGGTAAGAAATAGTTCTTATGCAAAATAACATTACATTGAGTGCACACGAATCCGGTGGGTTGTCCTTTGGGGGTGTAATTTTCTATACGCAGTTAAGCTTTGCTTGCAAGAGGCGAAGGAATATCCTGGAAGTATAACTTTAGAAGGGCTTCAGAAAAGTTGTAAGTAACCCTGAATCGATGATATACAGCATTTAGCATGTAGCATTCACTATTTATAAATAAACATCCAATAGTGTACGTTTATAAGGTGTATTGTTAGTTTCGTATAGTAACGGCATGATCTTACCTAACAGATAAAGGTGAGTAGGCTCATCCATTGCCATGTAGTTACGCTAGTCGTTTGAGTACACTTGAAGTTCATCAAGCAAATGGATGTGTGTAGCATTATTTCTGCGTACCAACATTTCTTGCTTCCACGTACGGCGATGTCACATTTTTACTTTCTTCCGTAAGACACATGAAATACGTACAAATGCTAACAGCTCGTCGATTAAAGACATTTCCAAAAATATGCAAAAACCGCAAATATGCATTTGACTCGACGCACCAATAGTGACTGTGCAAGAGTAGGAAGTACGGTGAGTGTTCACCGTCACATCAGACGAAACTAAACAATCGATCGCTCATTTACCACAAACATTTTAAAACATTAAAAATTAGAGGTTTTTAGATTGTATGAGCATGTAACAGAATTTTCTCCCCTCCCCTTTTCCCTCCGTAGGTTCTGAGACAAGATATATTGTTCGTCGCCATCCCCTCTTTGGTTGATGCTGATCAAGGAAGATAGTCTACATCAGGAGAGGTCTTGTTGCTGGGCTGCATGCAGTAACAACATAGACAGGGGTGGAGCTTATCCCCTGACTCACTACTGGAACAAAGGCCGGCTATAGGAAAATAACGCTCCAAGCGCGGAAGAACTCATAAACTTATCATGTCGTTTCTCCGAAACCGCTCATTTAAATAGTTTCATAATTTGGGAATTGATGCGCAGTTTATTTCTTGTTGTCACTTTCTTATAGACAACGTAAGTCAATTTAATTAAACAATTTTAACTAAACATTTGCACAAGATTTCGGAGAAGTTGCAGTGTAAAAAGTAATGTGCATATATATATATATATATATATATATTTATTTTTTTTGTTTTAGGAGATATATGGAGGATGAAAGCGTATGAAATGTAGAGGAAGGAAAGAATATTTTCGTCAAGGTTGCAGAATCGTTGTGAGAGGCCTGACTTTCACGTAATGGGCTGATATGTTTAGAGGATTTTGTGGTCAATGTAAATTACATCGAGTTTGTTTATAGAGTACATCAAACTCGATATAAATTTCAAACATTATACAAAAGCAATGTAACGGCTCGAACAACCTCCTTGTCTCTGAACTACGTGCATCACTGAACTGTATGCTATCGTAATCAGTTGGCGTGAGTTGTATTCTCTGCAGGGACATGAATTTTAAAAATGGCTCGACGACTGACTGCACTGAACGAATTAGTACTCTAGCTGTAACATAAGTTTGTAAGCATATTTTTTGATAGTTGCAACGTTTTGTCTAATTAAATTTAATAAAATGTTTATTTTATATAATATGTGGACTAATTATTAACAAATAACTGTGACAAAATGTATATTAAACGTGGTAATATTTAGGACAGTAATTGAATATGTCGTGTGTAAATAAATATTGTGGTATAAACTCTGTTGATCACGACCTGAGCACTCAGAACGTTCACGTCAGGTCTTCGTCAGTGTAAGACTAACAATGCCGTCAGTAACGCCCGAATCTCAAGAAATTCTATTTTTATAATCTATGATAATTGTTCTGTATTTGCTCATTTTCGTGTAGCGTTGTAATGCTCTCGGTGTTGTGGTGTCCGCAGGTGGCCCGTGACTACTTCCTGTTTGGTAGGTTTAAAAACGTCAGAGATGGTGTGGCTGCGTTTACTAACGTAGGTTTGAATTCCGTTGGTGCAGAGCCCGTGTTCGACACTCATGCACGCTGGACCTGTGCTGCAAGGCAGTCGCTTTACGTTGCTCAGTTGTTCAGTTGAGTTGAGAGATTTGAGTGGATCTTGACAACGAGGCCTTGAGAGCCGATGAGGGTGAAATGAGCTGAGAATGGAGCAGCGCTGAAATATAGGGGCGGGGGAACCGGGATATCCCCGAGGAAACCCGCCGACCAGCGGCATCCTCCAGCTCGATTCCCACTTGCGAAAATCCGAGAAAGACCTGGCCGAACATTGAACCCGGTTCGCTTTGGAGAGAGGCGAACAGCCTAACCGCTCAGTCACCGCGGCTCCGCCAATTGCTGAGAGAGTAATGAAGTGGAAAGCCCGATTTTACTCATACGTGTGTGAAGTAAATGTTAAATTTTATTTGTGGCCAGTTAATTTTAATTTTTTATCGTACGTCTCGAAACATTCTTCTGCGTGCTGTAATTTCTGAGTGGGCTGCAAGTTCGTCGGTTAGTGCAGCGAGAGGGTGAGCTATCATAAGAATGAGTGCAAATTTTCTGTACGGATTCGGCAATTCAGTGTTTAAATTTCCCTCCGTCAGCAACATTTCATATTTTTACCAGAGGTCCTCGGTGCAAAGGATTTTGTTCACTACTGAACTATAACCGGCCACAACCACTGCTACGCTTGAAAACGTCACTTTCTGCGCCTCATTTTCTTTAAAGCAAACTAATTTAATAGGATGTAGTAACTTGACAACATAAGCCCACCACATTAAATATGTACTATCATAATATATGAACATTAAAATGTAATCTAAAATAATATTAGTCTTCTACAGAGAAGAAAGTAATTCAAAGATGAAATAATGCAAAACTGGATAACACTGAAATGCAGTTCATAGTAACACAAAAATCACCATGTTTCCGGAGACCCCTCGCCTCTTATAGACTAATGAGCTCTCCTCTGTTCCACTATAAACCTTCTTCTCCCCCGAACTGGCTTCACTGCCGCCTTGACCAAGGCCTCTCCAGATGTTTACTTACATACAACTTCATTGGCCTGGATCCGTCCCTGATAACAGAGGCCCATTTGTGAGGCAACACACTCACAGATGCACACACCTAAAGATATTTTGTTTTCGGGAATGAAAATAACTTTTCTCTACTGCTCTAGAATATAAATTATGTAACAAAATACTAGTTGTTCCTACTGGACAAGGTGTTCTCATCAGTATGAATCAGTTGGAGCTGAAGACTGCTCACTAAATTAATACACCGCTGAGGCCGCTCTTTTACGGTACAGTCATATTCACTGCGAAGTGGCTTCCGTATGCAGACAAGAGTCACTCTTTGGTTCCAGCTTAAATGTCTGCGAATACGTTCTTTATATAGGCTATTCACAGTAATGTGAGCACTTTTGAAAGCCCTCTAATTTGGAATAAAAGTCAGAAAATATATTTTATTTTAGCCTTAGACGTTAACATTCGAGTCCGGTGAAATATATACACTATGTTTATTACTTACATGGGAATGTTTATTTAAAACGTTGGTTAAAAGGTACAATATGGGATGAAAGTAAAATATAACTAGGTTCACAAAAGTGCTCACTTCACATTTACCAGCCTTAAATGACTTGTATTTTAGGGTTAATTGACCCGCCTCGTAATGTGTACCGTACTTTTTCCTTGAGGGGGATTGAATATTGTCACCTACCATTTGTGCGCGTGGGATAAAAAGAGAAAGAAAACTAACCCTCTTCCATCCCAAAACCTGTTCTTTTAGTTAAATTTACAAGAGCGTCTCGTGTATTACCATCAAAATTAGCAGCAAAAAATTTTAGGTATTGTTTCAATCCAAAACTTGCTTGCCTAAAACCCATTTTAAATACTTAATCGATTTGTTTTTGTTTTGTTATAGCGTTAACAGTTTTACAGTTAGATTTATGTTTTATTATTTGTAATGTTTATACTTAACAAGGAATTGTAATAAATTTTTTCAACTATTAGAGTTTGAAAACCACAACTGTTCTCACGTTTGTGACTGTGTTCTCAATAAATAACGGTAAAAAAAAACTCAATATGTAACCAGATAATTCCACTTTATTTTGAAGTACCAAACCCAGCAAACTAGTCTATTAAATGACAGGAAAAATTCATGTGTAGAAAATTTATATTAAAACACATATTTTTTTTTTTTTCACATTACAGAAAGTTATTTATATACTGTATTTGAATTCCAGTACAGCTAATGTTTCAACCAGATACGGGTCTTAATTGCGAAACCTGCCATACCAACATTCGTTAGGCCAAATGATTCCAATTAAAAAATTACAAAATATGAACTATAAATTAAATAATTAAATAAGAAACCTATAAAAAACGAGTGGATATCATATTTATTGGTAAAACGTAATTGCTAACCAAAAATGGCAAATATTAAAATTCTCCAGATTATAGTTAGCAAAAAATAATATTAACACAATTAGCAACTGTCCATTGCATAGAGGTTTTATAATTACTATAATTTCCATAATCTCAAAATACATTTCTTTTGCATCATCATCAACTTCATCAATGTGCTAGAAACATTTTGAAGCCCATCTACTCGGGCAAATTTGAACTAAGCTGTTCGGACTATGGTAAAATATTTATATTATTGAAAAATTTCCTTGTTTTGCAAAATGGTTTCGGTGAAACCTGGGTATGAATGGCAATGTTAGCTGCGTCAGAGTTTTGCCATTTTATTCCTTTTCCAAAATTGTTCGTAACAAAATTACTTAAAAGAGTTTTTTAAAGTATTACCTGTGGTCCAGACATTCTACAACAAAATTTTCAGGATGGCAAATTATAGAGCATAGCACTACTTGATCGTTATTATCACGACACACAAAAATATTTTTGTATCTATACAGTCTATTTTGCACGTTGCACACCTGTAAGACTGTGCGTCATGTTATGTACTGCCTTGGACATAGAAGCGACAAGTAACAGGTCTGCCTGGATTCTGTGCCTCAAACACTCAGAGTACACTTTCATTTGTGCTTACATTTACGGAAAACTCTTAGAAACCCAGTTGCCAAGAAAATCCTTTGTTTAATTACAATTTTTTTGGAAAATTTGCAAAACATATATTTGTTATATTAAAAACGATAGGCTTGTAATACATCTTCCATTGATGAGAAGTGGACCTTATATGAATTTTTATTTTAAATAAAAGATATGTAATGAATTAATAACAGAGAATAAGAAAAAAATTATTCTATTATTATACCCTTAACCACATGACCTAATTAACTTACGAACTTTGCACTTATTTTTGTTGAGAATATGACATTCAATCCCTACAAATTTTTAGTGACGTTATTTTGTAAATTATAACGCATTTATTTAATTGTTAAAATTATGCGTAGACATGAAATATAAGCATTAACAGTTAATGAGTATTATGGTAACGTGTTTTTTTTATATTAGTCGTTTTATTATGATTATTTGAGTTGTTTTACGTTTTCTACGTTATTCAATATTGCAGTATATTTCTTTTTGTACGCAACCACATTTTACATCACCCTTAGTTTTTGCCCAAACAGCTATATGCGGTTTTACATTTTTGAGTGTCCGCCATTTTGCTTGAGCTCGTGAGTACCTGTCAGTCTAGTACAGATATTTCAAAAGAGTAATCTAACAAGATAAATTTCTGTACCGGTAGAAACATTTGTAAAATTACAAAGGATTACTAACTAAAAACTACAATTTTCTTTTACAGTGTATAGAGTTGGGAGGGACAAAAAATTCTGATATTTATTCATTAAAAACAATGTAGCCACAAATGTCTTTAAATCAGCCTTAAAACTACAGACCTGCTGTAAAAATGGCGTATTTTTCCACTCATCGAAGCAAAAAAAGCTATGGCATAACATCAGTTTGCTAATAATATGTCGGGGATATGTGTAGGCGTCCTTATAGTTTTGTTTTAACAATAAGTTAATAGGATTTGCTCGTTTTTTATGTAACGCGTAACTTTTTTTAGACGGGTTCAATTACCGGTCCACCCATCCTGATTAATGTTTCCATGGTTTTCCGAGATTGCTCCAGGTGAATGCTTGGATGGTTCTTTAGTAAAGACCATGGTCGATTCCGTCCCCATTCCTACTTCTCTGAACAACTTGCTCCTTCTCTAATGACCTGACTGTCGTACCTACCTGCCTACTTGTTTTTACATTGCATAGGAGACAGTGCTATAAATTCGTCACATCTGACAAAAGAGGGCATTTTGTTCAGATTTAACGCCTGCGGGAATAACAGACAATTTTTGAATGGAACTTGCTCTTATATTTAACGGTACAGCTGTTGTAGATAAACACTGCACGGCGTCGTCGTCATTTGTTTGCAGCATCGCAAGAGAATGGCGAATAAATTGCCGAGACTTACCTGACACTTTCTTAGCGCATAAGGAAAAGCGTTCAAAAATACATCCGCGAGTTGGCAATCAGCTGTTTCTTTAGTGAATTTTGTGTGTCATCATTTGGAAGAGTTACGACAATTATTGTAGCCAGTATTCTTAGTGTTTACTTGTACATTGTATTATAGCAGACTACACCATTTTGGAATTTTCACGTCTTTTATTTGATACTTCCGATATCTATAGTTTGAAGACACGTGTTATAAACACGCCATGTTTCGCAGCCGGTGTAAATAAAAGCTACGGGTGAGCTCAGCCGAAGACGTGCTAACTAAGAAATTAGGTGCCAGAGGTATTTTTGCAGGTGTTTGAAATGCCATAGTCTCATTCTAAAAAAAATTTACTTAATACAAATTTTTTCGTTGCAATACTTAGTAAGTACAATATAAATACAGCAGTGAATGAAATACTGTCCCTCAGGGCATCATGCACATTTTTCCTTTTGCGATTTCTTATTTATACTCTGGGATGGTTTTAATTAATTTAGTTCTTATCATTAAACTGCAAATGTTTTTTTAAACTGACACTATTTAAAAGTAAAATACATATGTAGTTATGTAGATATGTTTATTTTACAGTAGAAAGTTAGTTTCATTGTTTAATTTTATTAATAAATAACTCTGTTCTAATTTATGAAGTCACTTCCATATAGGTAAAACCTTATTACGGGGGATAACATAATATTCAATACATACCTCTCAAAATACTTTCAATGTACACAAGAAAAGTAGAATTTGACATTTATGTCCCATTTTGTTACAAATGTATTGTGAAGTTCAGCGTCTGGTACTATCAACGAAGATTAAAGCAAATGTGTCATGAATAGGTAATCCGCACTTCAGACGCTTAAGAGTATTTTTGGGTGGAAAAGGATATGAATTATCACATAGTGCGCTATATTTCCTCTTTCATTATATCCTCAGGAAAAAAAATGGTAAAAAAAACATGTATAATCTTCCGTAGTTGTAAAACTTTGATTTAAAATCCTCCCGTGATCTCTATCTCGCTCTTCTTTTCACCCTTCCTTTCACAGTCATCCATGACATTTTCATTACTTCGCTTGGAAATTTATCGCCCAAGGCGTCTTTGCACGCGCTCCATATCGTCCTCGACGAAAAAAAGTGGTGGNGCCCGCCAGTAATATCAGTTGTAGATTCAACACTCTCCTGTAAAAAAACATGATTTACCATTCATAATAACAAAAGGTGGGCCTACACAGTCGAACTGGACCCTTCATAAAACAACGCTTTACTTCAAGTATACAAATTTATAAGGCACACGACTACATTCTTTAGCTCAGAAATATGAGGCAATCTTCGAAAACAATTTCAAAAATACTGACTTCATAAAACAATACGTATGGGAAAATATTCCGTACGCTAATATGATAAACTTAAGCATTACATGCTGTGGCGTGAATAAAAATAATTGTTTGCATTTTTACAGGTAAAAGAAAAGGAATTATTCTTAACGCATTGTTATCGTCAGGAGTGCATTAAGTTAGTTCATTTTCTCAGAATTCAACTTAATCTGCTGTTTTCTATCTTCGTTTACGTGTTATTAAGAAGCGAAATAAAAATATTTGAAAGGTCTCCCTATTAAAAACCATTCGTAAGCTCTTTTTAACTTGTTTAGTAATTGGCATAACTTAATGAACTCAAGTTTGTGTGTTTTGCGTAATCGTTCGGTTACTTCTGAAGAACCCAATTTTAAGGGTCAAAAGATTGGCCGACAACTTTTAATATACACACTTGCATCAATTGTCAACGCTATTAATGAAATATTGAGCGTTGTATAAATAATAAGAATGTGATGTGTATGTCGACATGTTGCAGCAAAAAATAATTTTTTTAATTTATGTTTTATAATTAACAGAAATGTACGTTTCCTGTCTTGCTGAATAGCGCAAATTAATTGCAACTCGTCATCCTCGTTCCGTCCATGTGTTTCGTGCCCGTTTTCTTTCTGCGTATGGGCCCGTCCACAATCAACGTGGCTTTAACATGTGTCGCGCAATGAAATAAATACATGGGTTTTTGATTCCGGCTTCTACATCTAGGTTGTGGCGTAGCTTAACTGGTGTGACGCGTGATTATCTTCCATATTTTCATGGAAATATGGAAGAATGTACGTCTTAGGAATTGCTGTGCTATGTTAAATAATATAAGTTTTCTAATTTCAGTAAATGTTTTAAAAAATAAATAATATTATACATTTATGGCCAGACAAGTGTTGAAAATGATTATTTATAATTACGGGGCCTATTGTAAACGAGTATTCGAAGTTAAGATTTTTGCTTTTTACATTCAATTTCAGTATAATCACACAAACGTATTCTGATTGCAAACGTTATCAAACACGTCTACTAAACATATTAAAAATAAATGTATTTATACCACTCGCGTGAACCTGGAATTGCATTGCAACATTGAAACTTTGGTTCCGCGAATGAGGTAGGGGCCTTTTGTAAACACGACGTCAGTAAATTCTAATGCTAACCTGCGGCTCACAACTTGACTGGAAGTATTACTACAGTCTATTCGCGATTTCTTCACACTTTTTGAATCAAACTTTTGATAAATCAGCCGGTGCATGGCGTGCTTGGTTATTTCCTCAATTTTCCATGCAGTACAAGCGTTTTATATTTGTCTGCGTAATAGTATACCTTTTTTTAATATAAATTTTACTTCTATTTTTTAAATAACTTATAATATTTCATACATCATTAATGCGAATATAAATAGAGAAAAAATAGGTGTAATCTTGTAATAAATAGTTCTTACGAATAATATGATTACACTGAAAGCGCATGTATGCGGCGCGTTGTTCCTTTGGTGTAATTGTGTAGAGTTTGTTAAACTTGGTTTGCGTGCGACGGAGGAATATCCGTGATTCAGAACTTCAGCAGGGCTTCAGAAAAGTTGGAAGTAACCGTAAATGGATTATGTAGTTTCATTGACAGCCGAACTCTCCCGATGCCTGTAGTATTCCTAACCTGCCCGCGCGTCTCCTGGAACCTCGCATTATGGACTTCACATTTCTCTACAGGCTCGATATATAGCAGGCACTTGATGTGTCCCATCAGACAGAGTTAAAGTAAAATGAGGCCCGGTGTCAGTTATGGCCATATCACAGGTTCATCTTGTGCAATCCACCTGTTATTTGTCATTTTAAGAAGTCTTTAGGCTTCCATAATCCTGAAACCATATGTTTTCTCGCACGTTTATTCGCACGTTATCCAGCACTTTGAGCAGTGCGTTGTGTAGAAAATCGAAGTACGTCTGGCCATTTAAACGGGTTGGAATTATATACAGTTCCATCAAGTAGTCGCGGACGATTCCAGTCCAAAAATTGGCTGTATGTAGACGCCATTGCAAGTGAATCATCTTCTGTATATACGTGGCAGTTGCATGTGTTGAAATACTCAGCTTCCGTTAAACAAGATTCAGCAATAAACAAAACATGGGTAGCAAACTTTGGTTTGCCTGTCTGTTGATGCATAAATCACTGTGTTAACTGCACAGGAGGCTCGATGTTGGATTGTCCGAGCGCCTTCACCTTTCCAAGGAATAAGGGATGGACTTTCTACTAGCATGCGTATCATGAACTATCGCATCCATACTAATTGACATGAATTTTGCTACTCTCTATTACATTCTCTTCTAAAAATTGAACCCAAAAACATTTCCCGTTTCTGGACTCAAGTACCCATGATCGCGTAGTCGCTGATATAGTCTCTCGAACATAGAGGGGTGAGTTTGCCGTCTGTTGGAGAAGTGTCACTGTGCCGTGAGTACATGTTCAACGATTCTGAGAGCGAATAAACATCTAGGTGAACGAGGTGTATCCACATGTATGAATTTGCAACAATTTTGGAGCTAAAAGCGCAGTCTAGGCGAACGCATCAATATATAGGCCAGCTGTCAGCAGGCTGTGCTCAGGCACTAACAAGGGCTAGGTGTGTTTAGTGAAGAGGGTTGGGAGAAACGACCTGCACAGAGACTTTGAATGAATGTGGCTCTCGAAACTGCCTTAGACACTGTCTACCTGCCATGTGCGAAAATATAACTCTATGACATGGCCACCGTGGTCGCCAGATTCTAGGCCACGTGCTTCCTTCCCGTAAGGCCACATCAATGATTTGGTGCGCACCACGTCTTTGGGGGACCCGCAACGACCTCAGAGTGGATATACAGGAGACGTGCAATCAGATCAAGAACACTCCTGGAATTCATAAAGAGTCCGCCACTCATCGAACAACTTTGTAATATTCACATTCAGGCTGAGATAACCAGTTTGAGCAATTTTTTTTTAAATACAGTTCACTAAAATGTTGTTAATGTAATCAAACGGATAAACAATGGCAACATTAATGCCACACCGTCCGGGAAGGTATACAGCAAGAATCTGCTTCGTGGACTGCCTACTTACCAGGAGTCAAGAATCTGCTTCGTGGACTGCCTACTTACCAGGAGTCAAGAAATACTATGCCAGCCATTGTGAAGCAGCGTCTTCAGACATCGTTTTCCCGACAATAGTTGCTTTTAATTGCACAACCTATCATACTTATAAATACATCACAATTATATGAAAATTTTGGTTTCACTCCCAAAAACAGTGACCGAAGTATCGGTGGGAGTGGAGTGACTTCACCCAAAGCCTGTGTTGCTATGCAACACATCTGGCACTGTCACACACATCCGGGGAAGTGTGTCCCCTTACATTTTATTTACACTTTACACACACTTACAAAACAGGTACGATGCAACGACCCCCACGTTGTACACAGATTTCGCAACGATGTAGCATGGATTGTCAGACACGTTCAAAGACACCGTGCATGTCGGTAATGTTGCCAGTGTTTTTCACTGATCCTACCCCACCGTTCACGCATGCATGTGACTGGTGCCAGGTGTGTTGCATAGCCGCACAGGCGTCTTGATAAGAACAATCCCGCCGATACTTCAGTCGCTGTTTTTGGGAGAAGGGTTGGCCGGAGGGTGGGTTAATAAGGCAACCTTTTTCGTTGATTTAAATCCGTTCTCAAAATCCATTTTCATGTGCTCGTACCTCATGAACTTTTGTCCACATTCTTGAATGTATACCCTACCTAATTTTGGATAAGGCATCTCCCCACTAATTTTGTCGGTCGAATCCACTCTCATTCTTTATGCATTTTCTATGATTATGCAAATATTGCCGTGCATAAGAAAATCTATTATTATTTCTCGCTGAAGTAGATTTATATCTTCAAGTTTTTCGTCACGATTACTGTTACCTGCCTCTATATACTGTTTCTGGTGTACAGCCAAATATTTCGGTTAATCATTTTCTAGTTACACACAGTCTACAAAAATATTATGAAAGTATAATGCATAGTGAATTAATGCAGCACTCTCTAAGCTATAATGGTAAACTGAATCGAGTTAACTACATTCTGCAATTTTTCCAATGTCTGGTGGCAGACAGATTCAAAATATTTTAATTGAACAACTGTATCTACGAAAATGTTCTACGTAATATTCATAGAAATCGAGATAGCCCAACTATACAGTGGTACAGCACTATCTATTAAATTGCGTGACACATCGCTTTCTGTATTTAAGAGGATAAAACACCCCGATTATTATTTGATGTTGATACAGTTAGGAAAAATTAAATTTAATGTCTATAAAGTCAATGTACAAACAGTTTGTCATGCTCAATCTTTTTCTGTTACATCTTTAAAACTTTTAGTATAACAATAAGTTAATTTATCTTTTCCCTTACATCTACGATTATTTACGATTATAAGTAAAATTCGGAGTTCAAACTCGTGGCGTATGTAATGACACTCTACCTGAATCTAGAGTGAGTGAGAGAGTGAAGAGATTTGGGCGGCTCTTAACATCGAGGTCTTGAGAGCCGATGATGGTGAAGCGATATGAGGATAGAGCGGTGCCGGAATGCAAGAGCGGGGGAAACGGGAGATCCCCGAGTAAGCCCGCCGATCAGAGCGAAAATGCGGGGGTGGCCCAGCCGGGAATATAACCTGGTTCGCCTTGGTAAGAGGCGAGTAGTCTAACCACTACACCACTGCGGCCTCGCTGACTCTGGAGAATTGTTTGATACTTCTATCATTGCACCAGATAATTCACAAGACTTGTATTCGGTAAACTCTTTTTCTCTAATATATTTGTGGATTATGCCTTGTTGACAGCAAGAATTTCAAATAATGGACCAGATACTCAAAAAGAAGCGGGAAAGGAAAAGGGATGTCCTCTATAAAGAAACCAGCCAAACATTCGCTTGGAGGCCTTTGGTTAACAAGGACTAAACAGGAGTGATGAAGGATATGAGTTTGATAGCCACATACTCAGCTATTTTGGCAAACTCTTTGCCAAAAGTTATGCATGAAAACTAGGGGGAAATGCGATTGTGCATAAATCAGTATGGGTGAAGATTAATTTTCTACAGTAAATTCTCTTCTGAAAATATTTATAATGGCTGGGCCAAAAAAAAAAAAAAAAAAAAAAAAAAAAAAAAAAAAAAAAAAAAANAATCTTAAATTGTTTACATTTTATAATTACATTTGTCTGAACGGTGCAAAATTTTAATCCTAACTTAGGTGGTCAGGTGATTTCTCCAAGGCAAATGTCGAGAATAATGAAATACTATATTACCCTTGGTGACATCAACTGTTTAGACTCTCCCATTCTTTCATAAGATAAATTAAGACTTCAATTTATTTAATTCCTTACATATAATTGCACAGCTTGTTGTAAATTTTGATGAATATTTTTGTAAAAATTTAACAGTCATACAAAAAATACGTTTCCCTCGCAAGTAACAGTATTACGTCAGATTGTGTGTGTATATTAAAAACATAAAAGGGAAAAATAAATTATCAGATAGTGTTCTTTAATATGTTATTATCCTCAGCTAAATTCTTTCTTACATGCTCATTATTGTTTCTATAATAAACTGTAGAATGACAGCGTAACTATAAGAAAAGTCTAATTTAATTTGAGAAACAAAAGAATATGTATATATCATGTATACACATACATCACGCATACAAAACATAACTGGTGAAATCACCAACATCGTAAGAAATCTGATGTTTGTTTACAATAAATTGATCTTCAACTTCAGGTAATATGGTGTAGCCAATAAAATGTTAGTAATGAATTGGTCGAATAGCTTCAAGAATGCAGGGCAGTGCAGAAGAGTATTAATAAACCTGGGACTGAAAGTATATGAACTGCGTCTTCTCTTTGGAGTATTAAAATTAAATTTCTGGTATCCAGATCGAAAGTCAGGCGGTGGCCAAGTAAGGGACAAATACGCAGAGTTATGACAACCAGTTCCATGCATAGCTTGAGGCACTTCTATAATACAAAATGTGAAAGGCCGATCTAAAGATATTTTACAAGGTCGTGTGATTTCCTTGCTCAGTATCACACATATGGAGAAAGGGAATAAATTAGGTGTCCAGTGTATGTTAATGGGAAGCTGGAAACATAAATATGTATGATGGTGGTAGTAGATAAGAAAATACCTTTGGCATTAATGACGAAGATTGGTGGATATCATTCAAGCTCCTTATTGTAGTCAAGTATGCATGTAGATCACAAGAGTCAAATATTCTAAAAAGTTACACTGGTTAGTTACCAAAATGGTTTTGTTATGAATTTTCGAAATATAAATATACATTTACAAATATTTCCCCTCTGGGGATGAGGGTTGGGTGAGAGATTGTTAGGGTATTTAAGAAGAGGAATAATAGAGTGGGAGATACTTGGCTTTGGGAAAAGAAAATTTAAAATGCCCGCCACCTAACTTGTGATAGATTTTACGAGCTGTAACCACTTCGGTCTTCTACAGTTTTTTCCTAGTGATATATTTCTTTCCGCAAATAGTCCCGCCTGAAGCTGGTTGAACACGGCGGAGCTGACAGGAATTCAGCACCAAGCGTAGTTTGCTGCTTCGCCCAACAAATAGTCCTGCGTTCCTGGAACATTAAAAAAAAATATGAAATGGGATGTCTGAAGATTGTTTAGGAAGTGATGCAGACAGACACTGTAGAAGTGCAGTTATCTATATTCCATTCATGGTGAACACCAACTTTTCGGAAACCGAGCTAAAGTTTTACTTTCTGGCTATTCCTCCGCCTCGTGCAAACAAAACTTAACAATGTCTGAAAAAGCGCACCAAAGTGACAACTCATCGTATTCGTGTGAACGCACTTTAATAATATTTTGTACGAGAACAATGTCTTACTAGGCAGTACCGACACATTTATTTTCTCTCTGTTTTAATTCATATTAAATATAAATGAAATGTTTTAATAAATATAAGTGAAAGTGCATTACGTTAAAATTAATATATAGCACTGGTGATACATTACATGTATAGGACACAATACACGGGGTGATTTTTCAAAGGTTTGATTCAAAAAGGTGTGAAGATACTGAGAATAGATTATAGACGGAACTCTTACTCCACAGCAAAGGTCACCATGTTTGCCTGGCTGTTAGCCTCAATAATGGAAGACGGGGCTGACCACTAAGTCATCAGAAAAATCCGCTGTTTGGCAAGACACCCTTGAATGTCTTCCGATTGTCTATAAGTGACTTAAACACTGTTTATACGTAACAGTAATTCCTGGTATTTAACAGTATTCAGACCAAGTGTCTCGCCGTCCTTAGATAACAACTCAGTCACCTTGACCACAGAAAATGCCTGTTTTCGAACTTGGTGCTATAAAACAGCATTAAGCATTAGAAAAAGCATTTAAAATATTTCACTAAGGACGATTCTAAATACACATACAATGACAAAATATTTGCACACCAAGAAAAAAACATTATATTTAAAAAAATTGTATTCGATACATAATGCAGAAGAAAGAACTGATTACAATGTAATGGCATCAGGGCATTGCCCTGTCTACCAGTCACACAGNCGATTCTAAATACACATACAATGACAAAATATTTGCACACCAAGAAAAAAACATTATATTTAAAAAAATTGTACTCGATACATAATGCAGAAGAAAGAACTGATTACAATGTAATTGCATCAGGGCATTGCCCTGTCTACCAGTCACACAGAAGGGTGCATTTAGAATATCGTTAGATCGTATCGTGCCTGAATTCATGCGTCGATATAATTCAGCATGAAATCATAAGCCGCAATATATTATCTGGGACAGATTTGCCCAGTTTTTGCAAATTATGGTCCAATTACGAACTCTTCTACACTGCTAAGTCTGACGTCCATCTGATTCCAAAAAGGTTCTGTGGGCAGCAAGGTAAACGGGCAAGCCACTAAGTGTTGAAACATGACGCATACACTGCTAAGCAGCCACAGCTGTTTGGATGTCAATGTTAGCTTGATGAAAAGAGACTCCTCTGAACTATAAAATAATTGTAGCACATAGGGTTGTATGATGTTTTCAACGAACTGCTGTGCATTCTATGACCCTCGCATAGCCACAAGTAACAAAAGATGACACTTTGCAATGACTTCACAGGTAAGCACGACAGTAGTAGGAGGTGTGTGCCCTTGTAAAGTGAGGCGGGTATTGCATCGGCCATCATCGGTCCTCTAAACTCTGTCACGGTGGCAATCCAACCCCAAAGAAAAGAACGGCTATTCGTTGAAGTTAATATGTTGCCAGTCCATAGCATTCGCCGTTGTTCTCTGCTCGTATTACTGGAAAAGAAGCAACGTTGTCGATGTTGTAATGGCAAAACATGTTAAGGTTGCCGCGGCATCGCGTATTTGCCTGAGGCATATCTTCAAATGCTTCTCGTAGAGACGTGGTGGTCTAGTGAAGTGCCTGCCTCATGTCTCTGGGAAGTGGACAAAGAAGCCACTGGCTCTGTTCGTGCCTGTGGTGGAATTAAACTGTCTGTTGGGGTCGTCATTTACCAGTCCGCACCGTATTGGTACCTTTACATGTCCATCGCTCTCAACACAATCTGGCTGTAAAGTCCGAACGACTGAAATGATAGAAAACTCGGCGCGTCGTCTATCCTGTATCTCGCAGCCATATTTTCTGGCCTCTCTCAAACTCCATCAGCTGTTTCTGTGGCTGTATTGTGTTTCTTATCGGCATACCTATCGCTCATTTATTGCACTTGTCAAGCATTGTAAGTGTCCCATCACAAGTACTATTCTGACAACAGTCACACAAACAATGACGGCATTGCTCTCGGGCGACATATATGCATGTGCCATCACAAGAAACTTTAATGTTTGGCAAATCATACATATGTGTGTCTTTTAACCAACTGTCATTAATAACGCATGATTTTTGCAGCGTGCACAAATTTGTATGTCGATTAGAGTATTTTCAGCTAATGCATTCATCGTGGTAAGGTGATTGTTGCTATATTAGGCATGCATTTCATTGCATTTTCCAACTTTTCAACATAAAAGTATGCACGAATCCAAAAATAACAAGAGACTTTAAATGTAGAACGTTTTATAGGCACTGCACAATTATCTCAATTTGACCAGATACATAAACGTTAAATTATATTTATTTAACTATAAATGTTTCAATTTTAAATATGTAGAAAATGGTATTTTGACAGTTTATCAACTCGACCTTTGTACTGTTTTAGTGGACTCTTCAAAAAAGTTTTAAACAAAAGGAATTTTGCTATAAAATAAACTGCGAAAATTAACTAACAATACACGCAGAGATGTTAACACCCGTAACTTAAGTGTTTTTATATATAATTATCAGATGTATTAAGCAGATCATTGTTTTAAATATTTAGTAAGTACAAAGAAAGGATGTTTCAGTAATACTATTAAAACTTCAAAATAATAAAATTCTAAGAACAGTTTTTTTTTTTGTGTCTTGTGGCCTGCTGCAGCATTACCTCGTAAATAAAGTCGGTTTCTTTTTGAGTGCGTATTTTAAGTTCGTGAAAAGATGCCACAAAAACTTTTGAATCTCACATTATCAGTACACGTGCCAGATGGCAACAGCACTGGTGCAAAATGCGTGGGAAACAACTCGATTCTGTAAAGCCCCAAAGATACCCTATGCAGAACAGAGTAAACAATTTTAGTCAAGAATTTATCTGCCACGTGGACGTGAGTTCCAGCACTGACAGTTTCCGTCTGGCTAATTTCGTGAAAGAAGTTAAGTCAAATTATTCAGAACAATGGAATCGTATTCGGTGTTGTAACTCCGGCACTGTGTAACAACCATTAATGAACTTCATGATAATTTTCGTCAGTTTTCATTATTTACGTACTACTGCGCTTGGATGATTTCATATGGCACGTTCAGTGCCGCGTGTCACCATATTGCGTCTCATGAAACTTCAACTACTGTTCCGTGTGAAACCATATGATGGCACATAATATTTCAGTAGGAATGTGGTGTGACCACATATGGTGTATCATCAGATTTCCTGTTGGGTTCACAGTCCACTTTTACACTAAGCCTGCCAGGCTGACTACGGCGCTGCAATGTGGTGGGTTAGGGGAAGTGAGAGGGGAGTGTGAGCGAGGCTCCCGCCACAGTTAAGTGCACGGATTGTTTGATAGATGGCTTTAGCAGTCTATACAAGCATGTGCTATATATACAAGTATGTAGCTATATAAGGAAACTACTGAATGTATTATTGTGTTTTAACTCTTCTATAACCTGGACGTATTTTGCTACATATGTGAATATATTTTGTACCGTTAGATGCCACTTACTATCATATACAAGTAACAAGTTTTCTTTATGGCATTAACTGTGTAATTTGTTAGTGAAATGGCTGGCGAAGTACATCTACACTTCGCAAAAAAACTGTTTATACCTCTTCGTCAAGAAGAATTAGAAAGATTTCTGGCTCAGTCTGATGATGATTCGGACATGGAGAAATCTTCCGATGATGTAAGTGCTTCCAAAAACAAAATAATAATGCAGTAGTGACGAAAGTAATAATGACACAACTTCCTCCGAAGAAAGTCATAGCGGCAGTGTTTGTCCAGTGAAGGAAAATGCACAGAAGATAGATTCAGTCAAGAAAAAACAGTCAAGCATGCAATTTGATTGGGGCCCTACTATTGGTAATGGAAAAGTTTTTCCTGCAGTTACAGAAGATATTAATGTACCTTTAGATCCTAGGACTGCTACACCTTGTAAGTATTACAAATTATATGTGTCAAAAAAAGTTGTTGAGGTAATAGTAAACGAAACTAACAGAAATGCACAGCAAATAATAGCAAATTCACAACTTAATACATCAAGAAGGCTCAATGATTGCAATCATACAACTGACGATAAAAAATTGAAATTCTTCGGTTTGAGGCTGTGGATTGGACTTGTTCGGTTACCTGCTTTAAAGGACTACTGGAGCGAAAGTATTGTTTACAGAAATGATGTCGCAAAAAGTGTCATGACTAGAAATCGTTTCCAGTTATTACTACGTTATTTACATTTTTCTGACAAACAGCAAAACAATTCTGCAATTGATAAAATTCAACCCATCCTTGATATGGTACAAGAAAATTTCATGGAAGCAAAGACACCCGGGGTGGATCTGGTTATAGATAAATCAATGATTCCTTTCCGAGGTCATTTCAAGTTTAGGCAATACCTTCCCGCTTAAGCTCACAAATATGGCATTAAGGTTTTTAAACTTTGTGATATCAGTGGCTACACATACAGGAACGAAATGTACATATGTAGGAAAGGGCACAGTGGCAAGAGATGGTGATCTTCCAATGGCAATTCAGGTGCTTTTGAACTTAATGGAACCTTATTTGGTACATTGGAAGGTTTCTGTGTACTGATCATTTCTACACATATATTCAGTTCGCAGATTCCTTGTTTTAGAGAGACAAACTCATTTCATAGGTACTGTCCGAATAAATAGGCGAAGGTTTCCAAAGGTAGTAACAAATGCAAAACTAAAGAAAGGTGATGTGAAAGCTATGGAAAACAGTTCAGGTACTACAGGGCTTAAGTGTAAGGATCAGCGTGATAATCTAGTTATGTCAACAATATGGTTGTTACGGGCAAGAAAAACAAGAATAACACAGCAGTAGTAAAGCCAGAAATAAACATGGCATACAATTCAATAAAATGGATTATATACATATCATATACTCTCCAATCTTATCATTCGGCACTAAGTAAAAGAGTAATATAGTATCACAAAGCATCTGAAGACATTCTTTTTGGGACTTTCATTGTAAATGCTTTACTTTTAATAATTCATCTCAGACACCTTCAGCTTTTATGCAATAATTCTTCTCAGACACCTTCAGGAAAGAATAAATCACTTGAAGAGATTAGAAAATACATTATATACGAACGTTTATTCTTATCTGACGACAAGATTCAGCGTACACCAAGACGATCCGGCCACTACTTGCAAGAATGTAATGGAAAAGAGAGTGGAAAAGTTTCAAGGTAAGCCAAAATAATTCAAGACTAAAATAAATATAAATACATATATTATTTATAGAGTTAAAGTATTTTATTATTGGTTTCAGGACGAAACGAGGTCGGTACAAATGTTGCTACAAGAAATTGGCAAAAGAAAAGGGCAGGCACTGCGTCTAGCAAAACGTGTCCGCACACAGTGCAAAACCTGCGAAGACATACCATTCCTGTGTTTAGATTGATTTAAGGAGTTTCATTAAAAGTGATAAAAACTTTGATACTTTTTCATTACAGTGTTTCATTACAGAAACTTTGATAATTTTTAATTATAGTATTTCATTACAGAATCTGAAATGAGTTTTGGAGTCCACCAGGCATGTTTGAGGTCGACCAGATATGTTTGGGGTCGACCAGGTATGTTTGGGGTCAACCAGGTATGTTTGGGGTCAATCAGGTGTGCTTGGGGGTCGACCAGGTATATTTTGGGGGTATGCTATTTACATATTGCATGCAATTAATTAAATAATGTTTTATTTCAAATAGATAAATGTGCTTTTGTCTTAATATTTTTCCATGAAAATAGACAGCGAAAGTGTGACACCATATGGCGTCTCATCAAATTTATGGGTGATGGAAAAGTATAGTGAGACGCCATATTGGTACACATAGTATAACTTGCCAGTAAGATAGTTTTTTAAGTTAGTTTTACAATTGTTTTATCAAAATATAGCTATTTGAGCTCTTTCAAAAGTTATAGCCGTGGTACCATAGGTATAAATAGGCATAAACATCGTAGGCACCACAAGCATAGCAAGCTAAAAATGTACTTTGCTCACAGGAGATAAGTAGGTTATTTTGGCCTGGCACTGAATGTGGTAACTATTGACGCGCTCAGGGCCGTGAGTGATTTAATATTCAAGTATGATTGTATTTTGGGAGGGAAGATCATGGTTGAAAATGAATGATTTTTGAGAGACATAAATACGTGGTTGTTAACGATGATCATTGCGTTTGCCAAGGCGTAAGCAACTATTTAACGCGGAGTAGCACGATATTCTTGAAAGGTAGTCGAAATCTGTTGTTTGAACCCCCAACGCGTTGAATCTTTTCACAAATTGTCAAGGAAATTTTTAGCCTCTCTAGTGGCCTGCGCACTCAGCCGTATGTAACAGGAGGTTAAGTTTGGGATTTTGAATGGCATTACCTTGTACCAAAGCTGATATTGTTGGGAGAGCTCCCGACCCCACTCAACGAGGCGACAGCCCCGAAGAAGTCATGAGGTGGCCTGGTCACAATGCACAACAATAATACACACGTCATTTTTTAAGTATTTTATTTTATGAGCTGCACGCGTTACACACAAGTGAAAAGCGAAATGCAGCATTGAACTGATGCAGTTAAGCCTATCATATAGGTTACATCTAAGTCCCACCTCACAGAACAATCACCTCAGCGACCCTAATCGTTGGGAAAGAGCGCTCGGACAGCGGGCAAATAATTCAAAAGTTTCCGATATGGAAATTTACTATAGCAGTTTACAAGGTGTTGAAATAAATAATGTTGAAATGCCCGTAACTTCACATCACCAGCCAACCCTTTTGCTCACTTCTTGCCCGCTTTTTGCCGGCTGATTCATTGGCATGGTCAGTCTCCACATTCTCGTTTGATCCCGCCAAAAACTTTAGCAACATGAAATTATTGAGTTTTAGTTCATAAGACGGACGCTGTAAAATGTAAATATTACATGAATGGTTTACAATAAATTTATTCATGTTTTCTTCCTGCATTCGGTATAATTTTAGTACGAGTTGCAGCAAACATAATTGCCAAATAAATTCTGCGATGAGTACGTTACTCACGGAAAGGTGTATGGGGAAGTAAAAAATTAACAAATTTAGAAAGTTGTTTTCTCAACGTCCTGGATTAAACACAGCTGAATGAAGTCAACTGTCACTGAACACGGTAATAAATGCGTGAATTTTGAACTGACAAGTACTGGCTTATACACTGTAAATACAAACACGCCTGTTAACAGTACCTTTCCCATAATTGCGAGTGCTTGATTTAATCGTCAACTATTATAGATACCAATTGAATACACTAAATTTTAGCACTATCACTGCACTTAAAACTCGCATTCTTCTGTTCTAATAGCAGCAGCCATCACGTGGCCAGAAAACTGGTGGCGTAGATGACGTTCTTTGTGGCTGCTTCCGCGGAGTGCGTTCCACTTGAGCGCGCCGCTCCACGTTGATGCACCCTATGTGTTCCGTTACGTGTATGGGCTGCATTGACTGCATGAACGTTGCCAGGATACAAAGGCGTATCCTTGGCAACAGCTGATAGCAGCACTCCTTGCGGCAGAGTATGTTCAACTGTTTTTCTTTACCTTGTACGTATGATGTTAGAAGTCTGCTTCTTTTCTGTTAATGAAAAGAAATTTCGTGATAAAAATTTCAACATTTTCACTTTCATATAATATAATATAGACGACACATTATTTTTAGTGGAATACGAACATGTGCAGTTTTTGGATGCAGCAACATATTTTTCAAGAAGAATGTTAATTTAGTGTTTACGTATACGTCGAAAATGATATGCAAGTGTGTCCAATTTCTTTAAAACGTTCCAAGCTCGTTATTTTCTTAGTAACTCAAGCCGCTGAACCATTTTTTTATGCATAATGCGTCAAATGTAGTTTCGCAATAGAACCGTAATCCCTTCCTGTAATTACCCTGAAAGACGCATTCTCTTACTATATGGTGTCTTGAAACAATTTGTTAGAAAAGAACAATCGCTCTGTTAGCAGCACTCGTTCTTCAAGATATATATTGTGGTAAACATAACCACACTTGAATTTTCTATTTTATTTCTTTCAGTTTTTGTTTTAGTCCAAATACGCCTAGACGATTTAATTATATTTACGTTGTCATGAATTACGCGAGCAAATTATTAACTTTTCTGATTATTACCGGAATGATAATTGGAATATTATGTATCAAATTATTAAACTACTTTCCTGAAATTTTAAACATTTTAAAACGGAAAGTTGTGTATTTGTGGACTATTTAAAGTGATAATTAATTCCCTCATATTTTTATATGTATGTGCAACCGAAAATCCACATTCACGGCAGATAGAAGATTACTACGCGCATTTGTTCTATTCAAGTTACTTCGACTTATAATCGTCCGATGAGACTATATTACCTGTGTTTATTCCGCAAACCTATATAAATAATCAATAATGCATCACAGATCGTTTGTGATGATAACTACAGAGTCGTGGAAATGGTGATATTGTTGAATAAAAAATTCTAACTCATTAAAAAACAATGAGTTGGCACTAAAGTTGTTTGGATCTCGCTTTAATTATGACATCGCTTTAGTTTTAGCATGTCTGGTACAGAATCGTGCGATTTATACAAATAAGTACTAACATTTGAGAATGAAACCTACTGTGGCTCGAATACCCATGGTTTAAGATATATATCTAAATTTATTTGATTTGATTTCATACAATATAAGTTTACTGTAAATTAAAGCAAATGGAATTGAACTACAAATAAAATAGTTCTCTCACACTTGCTTAAGTTGACTATAATAACAAAAATTGAAGTAATTAATTACTACTGAAGCTTGCTTACATAGAGGAGGAGATATTATTCAAGATCTATTTTTCGGAATATTGGAGGATTTAGTACTGATGTTGCTAAAGATGATCAGGTTCTGTGTAAGCAAGCATGAATTATTTTGCCTGGTATAAGATTAAACTACGTGCTTCAATATTAAAAAATACAAACAAGACCGTGTAAAGTTATAACAATATATTTCCCACTATCGTCACGAAATTTCACTCTTTTACCTGTTGAAATGGAAGATGTGCCAGCAGTATTGCAGTATTGTAACACAATATTAACTCTATCTACTGAACAAATGTTACGTGATTCCGAGTTATGTCACGCTTATTGAAACTAACCTTTTCTTAAGAGAGATATGTCACGTTACTGGTTGTTTCTACAATATGTCACGAAATCACAAGCGTTTTATGCTCCTGTTAATATAAAAGAATTTTATTTTAGGTTAAATTGGACTTTTATTTACATTAAAATATATATATATATATATTTCATTTATTGTTAATACAAATAAGAAGAGGGAGAAAATAGTTGTATTGGTAATGCTCAGGATGAAATAGTTCTGATGTAAGATATTATTAAATTGAGTGCACACAAGCATGGTGCGTTGTCCTTTAGTGTAATTTTCTAGACATGCTTAATTTTTTTTTGCATGAGGTGGTGCAATAGTCTAAAAATACCCTGAACTTTAGCAAGTATTCAGACATTTGGAAGCATCTACGAATCGGTTATGTTTGAGAATTTAAGTAAATTAATGATCGACAATTCGGGTTTCGCGTCATGTTTGCTTTTTCAGCTGCCTAGTTATCGCTAGTGTGCATGTCGCCATGGTTCACAGTGCTTAAATATAGGTAGTGTATTGTATTATCCCCTTATTCTCTAATAATTGTAGTGTAAGTGTTGTCGTGCGTAACACACGACGCAAACAGTGGACTCTATTCTCGATTAGATACGGAAGCTCACGTCAACATGTTCAGCAAATTAAAAGCGTAGTTTAACATTACAATTGGCGACTATGTTCTTTATGGCGAACGATCAGAAAATAAACATCCTGAAATACTTTTACGAACATAATTCTAAAGGATTAACTTAATTGCGAGTTTTTGAACTATATTATACAACGCGAGGTATTAAAATTCGGGTTTTCTGAAAGAAGTAATCGACAGTTGTTCATTTTTAAATAACCTCTTTCCTGTAAGAGTGTATGACTGTGCGTTGGAGGGCCTACAGAAAATTTAAGATTATAATAAAAATATGGGGTGCAAGGAATCGCGATACGTCTCCGACTGCCTCTCCTATACCAAGCCATTCTTGCCTTCCAGCAGGGACACTTCGTTTATAGAGACGAGGCTCTGGCGCGCACGCACAGACATACACATATATATCAATATATTGTATATATATAAACACATAGAAGGTGTATCATTGATGATGAGCCAAACAACGCAGAGTAATAAAGAACCCCAATAATTATAAATTAAACACCTATATGTGTAATGCAGAATGTGATAGTATTATAAGTCATGTAATTTTAAGTGATTTCGGGGGAAATTATTTCCAATTATTGTATATTGGAAAAAATAACGACCGATTGGAGTACATTACGCCCTATCGGAGTAAATTAGGCCTAAATGGAGTACATTATGACCAGTTAGTGTAAATTCGTGTGTTTATTGTAATCAACTCTGATTGAATGTGATCTACCCCAATGTACTCTCATTTGGCGTGCTTTACTCGGGTTGGGTGTAATTTAGCCCAATTTATACACATATGTCGTAATTAATGTCAGTTAGGCTCATAGGGTGTAATTAACTCAATTTGGACATTATGTAACCAATGTATGCTAATTGGGCCTAATATACCCAAGTTTACGATAATTGAGACTAATTTACTCTAATTAGGAGTAATTTACTCCACGTTATGATAATTGGGCGCAATTTACTCTCTTGGGCGTATTTTCATCATATGTATGCTAATTGGGCGTAGTTGACTCCGATTGGTCATATTTACCCCTATTTACACACACTAAGCGTAATTTACTCCAGTTGGTCGTAACTAACCCCGATTGGTTGTAATTTAATCCAATTTATGATATTCCAGCAAATTTTACTTGGATTGGGCATACGTTACCCTAATGTAGGCTAATTTGGTTTAATTTACACTGTATGGACGTAATTTGTTCCAAATGGGTGTACCATTTTATTGATGGGAAGTCTGAAGAAAGGTTTAGTACAGGCTTTTATTGTAGATTTCGCTCGTGTCTAGGTAATTTGTAACATACAGAGTCTAGTATTATATTTTTATGAATTATAAAAAAATATTACTGAGGCTAGTTAAATATTATCTTGTGCCAACAGCTGTGTAGAACACATTCATTCTTGAATGTTGAAGTATGAGTGATTCTGGTAAATTCCAAAGAAACAATGCGATTAGGACAAATACATTTCAAACTGTTTTCAAGTTCATGGCTCATAACAAACAAAAATGTTGGGATACATATTTTTCAGCTCAGGAAGAAGATATTATGCAATGTTGAATACTGGACGATCTTCTCCTCTTTATTATCCTTCCGAAATAGTTAAACGAGCCATATTGTTTCTGTCTGTAGTCAAATAGAACGGCACTGGCAAATGAGTGAACGTGAAATAAGAGCATTAATTCTTGTCAGAAGTCTTGCATGCCAAGAAATATGTTCAGGTAGATTAGGAGAGAACGCCAGTGAGAGAGGATCCCAGACGCCGGAAGGGAGCAAGAGGTTCTGTGTCAACCGGGAGTGAAGGATTGCTGAAACTATTTATGGGCCTCATCCATTTAACAGATTCTCTCAAAGCGCCATGTTGAACACCTTAAATAAATCAACAGTGAAACTTAAAATAACATTGCCGAAATTGGAGTTGAATCTTGTGTTTCAAGACCATTTGAGAAATTCAGAAACATGCGCTTCTAAAATGCAATATCGATAAATATTCTCCGCGAAAACGTATTCGAATAACTTTTATATAATTACGCCATTTTTAATCTAGTACTTCAAAATAAAAATCCTGTTTGGCAAAACAGCTCTTTTAATCTTCACATTTTCTTTCAACACTGTAAAAATGGCAATATAACCGCAAACAAACTAAGTAATGTTGTAGAGTTTTTTTAAGAGTATATAATACACCGATGAACTCCACTTCAGATGATTTGTTCTTGCTATGATTATCAGAAAACTGCTAACATATGTATTTAGCTGTACCTTGTACTATTGTCAATTTGCGGTTTCTTTACACTTTTTCTATCAAACTTTTGAAAAATCACCCCGTGTATGGCGTGGTTATTATTTTCCTAAATTTGCAATGTATAAAAAGCGTTTTATACCTCTGGTAACACAAAAGTATCTTATTTTTAATTTAATTGAAATTTTACTCATATTTTATCTATAAATAATAATATTTCATTTGCAATTGATATTACCAAAAAAAGGATAAAATAAGTGTGTTGGTAATGCCTAAAAATAAATAGTTCTCATGCAAAACGTTATTAAACTGAGTGCGCACTAGTGTGGTGCGTTCTCACTTCGATGCAATTTTCTAGACTTAGTTAAAGCCTTGTTTGCATGAGGCGGAAGGATATCCTGGAAGTATAACTTAAGCACGGCTTCAGAAAAGTTGGAAGTAATCATGAATCATCCCTGTTGCTTCCAAGATTTCCATAATCAGTGCATATATTTAAGTAATGCGATTTTTTTGCGCATACATGTAGGTCCACTATTCTTGACATATGTTAGTGATGGACAAGAAAAGAAAAGTCATTGGCTTCAGAGAAGAGTGGGAGTAGAACAAAAAATGTTTGTCTCTTTCACCACAAAAACCGTCATTTTAAATTTTGATTAAAATTTAATTTTGGTATAATTATGTTACTGTCAAGGTCAGAGGTTTAAACTAAATATTTAAACATTGTAAATTGAAAAAAAAACTGTTATTTATTAGTGGGTTTAATTAAAAAAGGAAACCAAAATATTCAAAATTGAAGATAATACACTGAAAACCGGCAATTTGTAAGGTTATGTAGATATTGCCAAACTGACTTGAAAACCAAAAATGTTATCAGTGTTGTTGTTCACTACTGATCATAAGTGTGAAACATAACGTCTGTGAATCACGAAGTATTAATATTTAGATATTCTAAAGATTTGATTGCAGTTTAATTCCACCGTTCGTTTTATTCGTTTCGTTTGGACTTTAAAGTTCCAGCGTGTATTTCTGGACCTCTTGCAAAACGACAGCCATTTTAAACTTCCGTTGACTTCACAGCTCATCAGTAAGTTTGGATAACAAACTCCCGTATCTCTTATGTGGGCCGCAAGGAACCATCTGTGACTAACTCCAAGATTCCTTCGTTGTTCCGTTCCAGAGGAACAGCCAACCTAAATTAATTAATATTGATAACTTGGCGCGTTAGGAAATACCTGGCCGTTCTTGCGCGGCTACTCCAGACAAAGACGCGTGTTTGTGCGCAGGCGCAGAAATTTGCCTTACGGCGTTTCGCCTTACGATAGACAAAAAACGCCATTAGGTGAAATACAATCAGTCACATCACCGTTAAGCAAAACGCTGTTAGTTAAAACGCCGTTAGGTGAAACATTAAGAAAAAGATCATTAAACTTTAAGCAGTGTAAATTTAATATTGCATTTTAGTTTTATAATTCCCTCTCTTTTATGTAAATGAAGTAAGCCAAAATAACTGGGACTTAAGCTTGAGATATCCGTCCTTTGGTCATCAACATAAGTCATGGCTTTCCTACATTCTACTAGAAAGCAGTAAAAAGCAATATAAAAATGCTTTATTCTGTACCAATTTTTTTTTAGGCCTATAAACTCGTGAATTTTACCTTTTAGGCATGAACCCTGTAAACTTCTATCATTACTATTTGAAGTATTCAAATAAACTGCTTTTAATAAGTACCTTAAGACGTTCCTTACCTATCGTTTCAATAGAAATATGATGTGCTTTATTGATTCTCTCTTCCTTTTAAACACTAGGCACAAAATTCCGCTTCGTGTTTATATGTGTGTGTTTATATATATTTATATATATAATATTATGCATTATATATATGTCATAAAAACCTGCTACAGAAATTTCGCATAACAACTTTTCACAGATTATAAAAACAAAGTATTGCAGTTTATTTCACACCCACATAGCTGAAAATGTACTGCTCTATTTGGACGTCATACATTCTGAGTATCTGTACACAGTGGCTCCAACACTTTCACAAAACTTCACAGCCATCAGTTAACAACCCTACAGTACCCAAAAGCGTAAGTTAGTCAAACTACCAAAAATCCTATTATTAATAGCTAAAACTTCCAACCCAACTGGTAGGAAGATATAACGAGTTCAGTTCTCGTAGTTTGAGGTTTCTCAAAGCGGAGCTGTAGACGCTAAACACGACTTTTTTTTAAGATTCTTAAGTTACTAGTTGCTTCTCGATCACTTGTGATTTCCTGCAAAAACGAGATTTACTGTACTGTCGAACTGTCTTACAATTGGAAAGTCCAGTGCAAACATTGTGATATGAAGGACAGCTACTTTGTTGTATATTTATGTGATTTGTTCACATACATATTTGCTGTTTTTTTTTACATGTTTTGATTTTACTGTAATTTACGTACCAAATAGAAATAAGTACTAATAAAGTTAACTTCTTGGTGACATAAACTATGCTCTTGTTTTACAGACTTCGTTTAATTTAAAAAAATATAGTTATCATATTAATTAGTACGCCACTTTCGGAAGTGTTTTTCTCTGCAGATTCTGACTGGAATAAAATGTATGTATTACTGCATTAGTATATAAATCAACCTATTCAGTTACGGTTAAGTTCATATTAGGTGTGCTGTATACCTGATAAGCCTATATATCTGAAGGCAGCTGTAGGTGTATAAGATTTTCTTCATGGCAAATTATTAATATCGTGGTGAAATTGCACGTAACTTTTTGCAAGTTTTTCAAAACTCTTTGAAACTTGACATAGCTCTTTCCGTATTTAGAATTTGTTTACTTTTCCTTTTATAACTGTGTTTAAAAGAATTGTCTGGTGACCCTGTGAAGTAACAAAATTAATGAAGTCTGCATTCAAAATAAATGATAATAGGACGTGTGTCGAAGACATTCTGTTCCACAAGCCTGAAGGTTTCGAAACCCTACTGCTTGAAAATCTTATATCAACTTCCCAGACGTATTTTTGCATGATAGAGAATAAAATGACTGACTGCTTTACCGTTTAGTGACAACCATAGCATATTTTATTCTTATTTAGCATACATTTAATACTGCATGGTATTGTTTCTGTTCCATATTATTTGTGCTCCAATGTAACCAATATAAATGGGGATATAATAAATTAATTGAGAAAACTAAAATTTAAGAGTCGTTCCTGAAAATTGTAGTTGAAGTCATGTATAAAACATGCATGCCTAAACATTATACATTTAATATATTTTTGGTTCTTCCAACTTTCCTTTAAATATTTAGAAAAACTCTACATTTCTTAAGGTAATAATAAAATAATATATATATGTTACAAAATACATAAATTATAGTTCAATCAGGGACGTAAACCTGTATAAATTCACAACAGACTGTTTAGAAGTAAAAACACCTAAGTGCGCAATGCCCATCTGGACATTTTATTGCCTTGCCTAGGACATATTTTTTTTTGGTCTTGCTTTGCTTTAGTTGTATTATGCACCATATTGAACCACCATTCATGAGAGATTACGTACTGAAGTAGGCAGTGGTTTACCCTTTTTCATTAAAATTTTGTCTTCAATTTTTTGTTGTGTGGTCTAAAATTGTTGCACTCAGAATTCTATGAAAATTAATAATTTCAACGAACGTTGGTGATCTCTCTTGTAATCAATCCCTCACCTCTTTCCCACCAAAGCCCAGCGGTCAGACTTTTGTGATTTGTTCTAAGAAGTTTTCTAGACCTTTGTATATGCTGAAGTACATGCAACCCAATATATTCATAATTTCCTCAAAAACCATACTGACGTTTACATAGAGGACTCACCCATTGTTTGAACGTGTGTAAAGGTGCCTCTTGCATATCCTCGCTCTTTTAAACGAGAACAATTTTCTTGATACCTCAAGAAAGTATGTGTTACTTTAGTGTTGTCCCAACACGCTCGATGGAAACCCCATGTCTTTAACATATTTTGAAATTCCCTATTTCTCATACTTGTGGTAAAGGAACAAGTCAGTGAAGTCTCTTATAAACGGTTATAAAGGAATAGTTCCTCGCAATGAATTACATGGTAAGGAAATTATTGTCAAATATAACAACAATAAGTTTCCTTCTATTTTTGAAATTTTGGATATTTGGAGCCTGAGTAATATATGCTTATATTCAAAATAATTGAAAGTATTCTGTAAGTATTTTATATATATCAACCTCAAGACTTTCTTTGCACATTTTCAATTCTTGTGCCATCAGTAGCCTTCGGCTAAATGAGTTCCATATAACCGAAACGTATTGAAGTTTTGGCCACATCAAAGCATATTATACTATAGAGTTGTTCACATGATGATGAAAGCATAATTTTGAATTTAAAAGGACTCCACGTACATGTTCTACTCTCCGAAGTTCAACAGAATCTATTAGAGTATCACAGTCCACGTTTCCATAGAAAATATTATAAATTATATTTTTATAGGTCTGTTAATAGTACATAAAACAATTAAGTGTATGTAAAAAACATAAGTGTAAAGAAGAACATATAATTACTTATATAAAGGCTTTGTACCTAAATAATGCTATTATACACAGACGAACAAACCGGTATTTTCAAAATCTCCACTTATGTACCTTTTTTTAAATACTTTGTTGATTTGTATATATATATAGGCAATCATAATTCGTAATCCTTTATTTCTGTTACTTCCGTCCAGATAAAAGCCATTTCTCGGCGTAGGCGAACATAATGCACTTTGTTCTTCAACATACCTTTGTGAGAAAGGCGTTTACAGAAGCTGCTGAAACCTTTCTCTCGACTTAAATCGGCAGTCTTCTTTTATAAATGAAGTAAATTTAGTTGCAGCTTTAACTGGCAACAGTGGTGTATCCTCGGAGAAGGCTCCGCTGCGCCTACCAGTTGTCTTGCTCGGTGCGTGTAGCACCTGCTGCCAGCTCTCTTCCAAGCCGTCCCTCCACACTCTAGTGCCGTATCAATTCTTAACGACGCTGACTCGCATGTACACTTATACTTAGCTTCCAGAGTTGATAGCGTCATGCATGGAGCCAACTCCATATTTTATGTCCCTTAAAAACCAGGCGTAGGCTGGTTGCGTGTTAAATATAAGCCTAACATCACACAAGAGGTACATTTTCCCACCACAGTGTATCAACACGTGCGCGCACAAATGCACGCAGACACAGAACCACGCACATGTTTTCTTCTCATGTTGAACTACATATACCTCTTTAAAACTGAATAAGTTTTAAATAAAAACGAAGTCATGCACTAACTTTGGAAAATGTAAATACTGCCGACAAAAAAAAAGTGTTTAGAAGCCAAAAAGAATGTTCTCTTTTTTTCTGTTTGACAGTTTGTTTTGACGTTACGCAAAACCTACTGAAGAAATTTTCATGAAATGTTAACACAAAGGCAGGACTTAAACCAACTGCTCACCAAAGAGATGAGCAGTAAAAATAAAAGTAGCTTTTGTTTTAATTTTTTGGGTGGGTTCTTATGCAAACATCACTGTTTAATAAACGTACATTGTTAAATATTTTTTTAAGTTGCTCTCTTGAATTAATAGCGACGTAATTACGCGTTGCCAATAATGAGCTGAACAGTAGTAGGGATTATCGTTATACTGTTTCTTGTCAATTGTATTACTTCATATAGATTTACGTGATAATAACAATTAATTATCTGATTTCCTTAAATTTATAGTTTTTAAGGGTTTAATACTTTGCGGTTAATTCTATCCTTAAACCACAATTTCATTAATAAATTCAGAAGTCAGTTGGCCAAAGCAATGGCCAGCAAATTAATTTAGTTTCAATTTGACAGACACAAATTTCGATGACAAATTAATTTTTGTGTTGGCGAAGCCAGTAGCACAGCTATTACAAATACAAAATCTAAGCCATTGGAGAAACAGCCCAAGCAAATAATAAACAGAAAATCTGAAACGGTAATGTTTGGGTGGCTGGTAAGATTGTAAATAACTCATGTTGCCTTTGTCTTCGTAGCTTTTAAGTGCGTTCATATACTGTATAAACAAGCGTCAGTAATAACTTATAACACTGAGGAAACATAGTGCCTTGATCGGGTCGCTAATATCCGTGTACGCGAGACGCAAGAAAGGAGCTTTTCGTTCTGGTTTAGCTGTCGTAAATCATTTAGAAACTATAAGTAACGAAGTCATTTACTCTCCTTGTATAACCGGTCAAGTCAACATTTATCTTCTCTTGGTAAGTAAATAACTTCTACTGCTATTTATAATGACACAGAAGGTCCACATTCACAGAATGGCTGGCGTCATTTTGAGCCAAGTTAACAACAAAATATATAAAGTGACGTAACGCAGTGGAGGATTACCAAAAACACAAGGGACTGTGTTCTAAACGTTTATTATTATAATAATTGGAGAATTTTTCCTTGGCTTAAAGTCATACCTTCTGAGGAACCACATAATAATATGTAAATTCATTAATTCCCTTGCATTAAGAAAGCATATATAAGTGAACTACTTTGAATATGTAACATACACCACGAAAACTTTGCACCTTATACATACATATCATAAATTTATCTAACATTCAGATGTAATATAATTAAACATAACGATGCATTCAACTGCATTTATTATGTGTAGTATATTGCTTACAAATATTTGCCACTGACGACTGAAAAAAATTAAAGAAATATTGGCGGTCACTTAAAAAATTCAAAATGTCACCTACTCCATGACTCTTTACTAATGTAGTACGTGCAATAAATAATTTAATAATATAATAGTAAATTACTTTTTGAAATTAAGAAATGCCTTTCAAGAGCGACGAAAAAGAACAATAGAAAAACGACAGTTTTGACACTTACATAGCGGTGAAACCTATTGGATTAAAGTAAAATATGTACTGTGCTGTGTAGCGCCATTATGATGCCAACAGCCTCCTTGGTTTTGAAAGAGACATCTCAGGTACTCAATAGACGGTAATCTAACAAATATACAAATGGAGTCATTTGTTAATCCGCTTCCATTTTATCCAAATAATACTCTCCCAGTTTAGAGAACGGTTATCCTTTCGTCCTATTTATGCATCTTTCTTTAAATGGGAAGGAGTTCGCGATGTTTGTGAACTTCAGAGACTTAATAATGCACAAACTAACTTCGAGTTTTAATCCTAGATAAGCAAAGCCACTTAACGTAAATTCTAAAATTACAGTCTTGAACCGCAGTCATCTAACGATTACGTTGCTCTCAGAAATTCAAAAATATGATCCGGGAAACAACTGAAAATTAGGGACTGCGTAATTATTTCTCCCTTCCTTTTTCTTTTATAGCTCTCATGAAAACGATTTCCTTTGTGTCATTTATTTTATCATATAAAACACATTAACAAATTGATTAAACCAAGATATTGTTCTTATCTTAAAAAATGGGTTTTTTTTAATAAAATAGCAAAAAGCTGTATATTAGTTTAACTATTTTCCCCGTATTGATAATCTGATAATCTGATAATGTTATACATATATGTATATATTCAGCAATAAGATGATGAATTTAAAAGTTCTTACTTAATGTAAAAGCAGTCAAATTGTTACTAAGCGTGTGAAATTCGAGCTCTGACACTTTGGTCAATACTCCTATCCTAGACAATAAATCACTTATTTTTTCTTCTGGAGGTGGCCACTCATTATTTCTGTCCGCTATTGTAGAGTGGTGCCGCCGCTGAGCTGCTCTTCTCGTGTGTCGCTAGCTTTTCTTCGCCAGTAAGGAGACTGGCTGGAAATTTGCCGCCTTTGCTGATGTTGCTACTCGTGGGAGGGGGGGGGG
>NQII01003718.1:178631-244659 GCA_002778355.1 Clitarchus hookeri
GAAGAGGGAGGAGGTTGGGTTACGCAGAGTGCACTGCATTTGACTCGGACCGCTACACTCAGCCGAACCTATCAACCTTGAGCATTTCTTATATTTTCGTAGTACAGATAGTAGTTTATTTATGTAGGTACTCCTTTCCTGCGGGCATAAAAGTTTTGAATTGTGTTTCGAACAACGCACAAATCAAAGTCATCCCGAAATACTTTTCTGCTATTCGTCTTTCGTTTTTTTTTCCCCTGGTGTGCATACTTTTTTAACTGTTAGTGTTGCTACACTAATTTCCATACTTCATTAATAAACCGTGAACTGACTGTAGCAGCCACTCATTTAATATTTACAATCTTGATATTTCGTAGAACAAATGTTTACTATCTAAATAATGCGATTTCTACATAGTTCATTGAATACGTTTCCAATATCCCATACCTTAACGTACATGGAATAATTATAGACTAAGTTTTACTTTTACTTTTTTGGATATTAATCACATGTAAGCTCTTTTCTGCACTTAACTTTGATTCAGTAGGCTTAAATTAGACTCCTGTCAAAGGAAATTGGGTGAAACTCTCGCCAATAAGACCAGGTCACTACAGTGACCTAGGCTATGTGGCAAGAGACTGAGCGGTCATGGCCACGGTCCTCGGACTGTTGTATCCTCGACGGTACTCAAGGCCGGCCGGCATTCTACCCGTGGTCTCTGCTGCAAGCTTGCCAGTCTCGTCTGCACGAAATACAATACATATCTGGCTCTATCATCTCAGAGGCCATAAACGTCTTGACTTCTATTATAAAAATGGCTAGCGGTTATAATAAAAAAAATTTTAAATAATAATAATTATCGGTTGTAGCTGCAACGTAAACAGTGACTAGGAGTAAGTACATCGATGTTAACAGCTAATTGAGAAACATTGTTCCAAGTCTCAAAACCTCACGGTCACTTCCAACTTTCTGAAGACCTGCTAAAGTTCTACTTTCAAGCTATTCCTCCGCCTCATGTAAACAAAGCTTAACTAAGTCCAGATCCAGAAAATTGCACTGTGTTCTTGCGCACTCAGTTTGATAATATTTTGCACATGAACTATTTCTATCAAGGCATTTATTTTCACCCTGTTGTTGTTAATATTGAATATAAATGAAGTATTATAATTTACGGACAGAATACAGATAAAACTCCAATTAAACCAAAAATAAGATACCTTTATATTAACAGAGACGCAATGACTTGTGATACGTGGCACATGTAGGACACAACCATAGTCATCAAACATGGGGTATTTTTCCAAAGGTTTCATTCAAAAAGTATGATAAAACCCTGAATATACAACAATCTTTGTATTAGCGACTGCTGGCCGCAGAGTGCGCACGCAAGCTGTGCATTAACTACTCTCCGTGTTCCAACATTGGACAGCTTTCCTGCCAAAAGCATTGTCAAAAAGATATGGGTNGGAATACGGCGTAGAGTGCGCACGCCAGCTGTGCATTAACTACTCTCCGTGTTCCAACATTGGACAGCTTTCCTGCCAAAAGCATTGTCAAAAAGATATGGGTGGGATTTGAAGTCAGAACACTGTTACGAGATATGTGTATACTTCTTCATATACTCAAGCTATTCAGAGTATATAAACAAGCATGTTCACCATTGTTGACCATGTTCTTTAAGGCCTAACTGCTGATTGATACACGTGACCCTCTGACGTCACAGCTCGCCGTCCCAATGTCCCATTTCCCAAGATCATTCGCGAACTTCAACTTTCATCCGTGGACGCACGTGCTGGCGTGTTCCAAATTGTTTGTTCTATTTACATTTTATCGCGCGCAAACGTTAAAAGTAAATAATGACGTATTGATATCGAAGCGTGAAGATTGAAAATAATTCGCTTTTTGTTCAAATGCATAACATTCAATTCCTGCAATAGCGAAAACGAAACTCTAATAAATAAAAATACAAAAATTTACTGACTATAGCAAAAAAGAAAACCGAATGACGTTAAATTAAAGCAAAATCAAAGCGTACTCACGCACATAACTCAAATTATAAAACAGAATAAAATAAGATAGAAATATAAATATTTACGAGTAATCGCATAAGATTTATTGACGCGCCGTTTTATCTGAAAGCTTAGCTTCGTTCGTCGTTATTGTAGACACGCACGTAGGGACATTTGTCCGCGGACGAAATAGGTCCGCGGACCATTCGACCGCGGACGAGATATTGTGGCGAATCAACGTTGGCGGCATGTGTACAAGACGCAAATGGTTCCACGTCATATTTAGTCTATACTGACCTGCCCATAATTTTTGTGTGTTCAGTAGAGTAATAATTAACTTCAATGTAACATAATACATTCTAGCAATTCCTCAGAGTTGTTCGATCGACACAAGGTCCCTAGTCATTAGGCCCGTGGTAATTGTAATAAGTATAGTTTATTCGCGGTTTATTTATTCACGCTTTTTGAATCAAACCTTCGAAAAAATCATTCCTTGTATAACGTGTTTAGCTGTTTTCTAAATATGTCATGTATCACAAGCGTTTCATATTTCTGTTAGCATATTTTTATTAAATGGCATTTTAATTATATAGAGAAATAAATTATAACATTTTATTTATAATTAATATGAATAATAACATAGCGAAAATAGGTTTGCTGGTAAATAGGTATGATATAGTTCTTATGGAAATTATTATTAAAGTGAGTGCTCACGAATGCGGCGCGATGTCCCTTCGGTGTAGTTTTATAGACTTGATGATGCTTTGTTCGTATGAAGCTGAGAAATATGAAAGTAAAACTTTATCAGGGTTTCAGAAAAGTTTTAAATTGATGTGAACGGACTATACAAGCGGTGCTGGAATAACTAGAGAAATCTGTTGTGTTGGGTCCATGGCTACTGTGCATGTGCTTGTGGGCGGCCATGATTACCGCACATGCGCGTTTGCACCCATCAGTATTTGACATACTATCCCAACATAAAGTTATCATCGACACTTTTGAGTTTCCATTTATCTCACGAAAGTCTGTGGACCGCCCTGGCCGTAATTACTGCGCGTCCGTTTGCGGACAGACATCATTTCATCAAACACATCATTTTTCGACATAATATTCCAACCTAACATAACCACTTCAACTAACATATCAAAAAATTGAATACGTGATTTTAGATTTTAAACTATCACAAACTAACCTATAATATCAATTTCTTAGTACATGTGCAGATTAACCCAACATAGCATAGTTGGTGAACAAGCGGGTCTTTTACACAGGCACATGGCAGTAGCAACGGCTCTTTACAGACGCTCATTGCTTATTGCAAAACTCACCTGATACAGTCTGTCGTACGAACTAGTGCACTTATTTTGACATTTCTGAAAGTAGTATTGCGTAAAGTTATTTCCATGGCAAAATATTTTCTGTCGACATACTGGGCGTTTTGACAGTCAGCTGAGTGTGTTAATGTACATACCAATTGAGAGGGGGGGGGAGACACCACTGTATCCATTGAAACAGCTGTAAACAGGATTGCCTTCAGAACTGTCAAAACAAGTGCACTCGTTCTTGAGGCAGACTATACCCCTGTGCTCTAAGTGAACTTGCTCATTAGAAAGCTACATGAGCAAAGTCACAAACGTTTGAACACTATACACGAGTTTGCTGTCATAACGAGTCAACCGAAAGAGTTGCGTGCGTTCGAAAGGTCATGCGGCTAGTGACAGGACTCTACGTCAGGAGGTTCTTGGTTACCATGGAAGTGCGGTTGCCAGGAAGACAATGATCACACTTACCAATGTCCATCGTCGTTTGGATTGGTGCAAACAATGCTATATAATTGGATTGTGGAGCAATGTATTCAGTGATAAGACACGATACAACGAGGTGGCACTCGGATGGACGTCTGTGTTGTGTCTGTAGGGCAATGTTGTAGGACTGTTTCTCTTGGTTCGGGCTTGGACCACTAGTTTTGATCCTTTGGTCAACTAACCGTGGCATGTACCAAGACATTTGGACAATAACACGATTCCCATGCAGTGGCAATAGTTTAGAAAAAACTCTTCCGTCTATCAGCACGATGCCGGTGATTCTCAATGTTCATAAACTTAGGTTATTTGCGTCATGGATTGAACACAATCAGGGGAATGCTTACTATAACTGGTCCGCTCAAAGTCCCGACTTTAACCCAAGGGTATTTTTTTTAAGTGCGCCGCCTACCTGTCGCTTGAATTGCATTACAGTGTGTTGGAAATCCGTGTTTCTTTTTACCAAACCACTAAACGTGTCCCCATGATACCACTGTAGGAAAAGAAAACACACTTCAGACGAGGTACGTTCAATACGTCATGTACATTATAAATGCTATTCTTGAGACCTCCAATATAGCTAAATACGGCTTTTCACATTACTGTATCTTACGATATACGGTTTGGAAATATGGGAAACTATAATAGGGACCTGCATTGAACTATGCTACAGACTTTCCACATAAAAGTCCCATATGTACACTCAACACGACGAAAACACTGCACGCCAGTTCAGCGCTTTGCGCGTAGGGGCGAAGGGACATCAGACGTGCGTGTCAGTGAAGTCCTTATCGCTCCCGCACTTCCCTGTCTCAAACGCGCTAAAAAAAACCTCCAAGTAGAGCATGGTTTAAAAAGGGCCAGACCGACTCGATAAACAGACAAACGTCAACTAGTCGAAATGCCGCGGGAAGGATGGAAACAAATTTATGCAGTCGTGTGCCAGAATAAAGTGGAGAAAGCCTGCTGCAATAGCAGTGAATGGAGGACCCACGTCCTATTCAATGCAGTGATCGCGCTTTCGGAATCAATCAAATTGGGTGTCCATAGGATTTTAGTAATACTATACGACATATTTGCGTGGACTCCCTATGTGATTAAATATATAAAATCCTTGCTAGCGTTTAATCCTATGTGATTAAGAGGAATGGTGCACGATATTCGTTATATGTTGTTTTTCAGAATGTTTATATAATATTTTTGGCACGACGAGGTATCAATTATATTGAACACTATATAACATTGTTAGATATTCACTACCCTTATTATTCTCGGAGCATTGATTAAAGATAAGAAATAAGCTATTATTTTCTATCTTCCATCAGTTCTCCGAGAATAATAAAGAAAGTAAATATCTAAGCATGCAAGGTGTTGTAAACTGTTATTTATGTCTTATCGTGCCAAAAATTTCGAAAAACCCTCTGAAAAACGATTTCTGACAAAATTAAGTTAAATTTATTGCTTTCGCACATCATTCCACTTATATACATAAAATCAGGAGTAACGATTAATCCCTCGAATAAGAATCACTTTTCATTACATTTTCACTTTGTATAGAGTGAATAAAGCTTCCTGACATTATTATAAAAAGTAGTAGTGACAAGGCACATACAGAGGAATTCAACATCGTCATATAATGGAAATAATAAACTACAAGAAAAAAGCAGCTCTCCTCTCATTTTCTCCAGCCCCCCCCCCCCCNCAAAGAACCAGTTATGCTAACAGCAAAAAAAAAAATAAAAAAACCTGCCCTGAAGGAAAATCTTTACCGCAAAATGCTTCAAAATTATATTTTTAAAATATGAATTTTACTTGATTTCACTGCGAAATAGTAGGTACTGCTGCGTTTCCAAAATGATAGCGTCTGCATTTAATCCGCACTAGTTCGTTTCGCGCTCATATCTGATTTCAAATGTATTACCGTGGTTCTTTACACTGCTGCAGCGTTGCGTGTGTTGTGTAGACGAATTACATGGGCTCGGGCATAAAAATTGTTTTAATAATGTAAACAGGCTTAATAGAGACATAATAGTTCTCAGGATTCACAGCTAAAAATTTTAATGGATATTAACTAATTATTCAAGAATGTTACTCTTTTAATTTAGCTCATTTCTTAGCTTTGCAGGAGTTTTGCTGTCCCCCTTTACTAGATATCGTGTTTACTCGTTGCTATAACCCAGATGTAACATTTCGTTCTCTGAAAAACACAACGTAAATAAATTATTGTCACGTAACCGATGACATGGCTTATAAATGTTAGTTTGCCAAAGAGAATATTATGTTACTAAAAGGTATAGTAATGTAACGAATTCAAATAGTGATAAAATTAGTTAAGATTAGAAATATTGTTTCTAAGAAAACAATCTAAATAATTCTGCCAGTAACGTCTTGTTTTTATGCTAAGAAGTGTTAATGTAATGCATATGAGTTTTATAGTTAAATTATTTTCTGTAAACCTTTATCAGACGTAGTCACACAATCAGGTTTAGGAAAATGTGTACGAACTTTGCCTGCAAGTTTATTTAAAATAATGTATTATTTCTTAATAAATAGTAGCGATTTTTCTTCCCACACGAGTCCCACGATCGGAATGTATGTTTCACTTCAAACTTAAAACCTTACGGTAATCGCATCGTTTCAGGTTCCTACTTCGTTACCGTTAGACGCTTCATTTATCACTCCTCCGATTTTCGCAAGTTGTAACTTGGAATAAAAAAAACTGTTCCAAGAGAGAAAGATATTTTCTCTCCGAGGAAGTTTTGTCTTGCAGACGTGAAAATTTTTAAGACGGAGAAGAAACGAGGAAATGCACTTAAGTGATTACGTTCTGCAGCGTCAATCTGAGAGATTCGCCGTCTGTTGGCTCCGGAGTTAAGCGTGACGCTTTAAATCTGAGAAGGAATTAACAATTACGACTCCGAGTCTATGCCAAAATAACGAATAAAACCTTATCTCTATATTCCTTCCCTCTTCCCTGTGCAAGTCATCGCGGTTTTTTTTTACCCAATACGTTATTAATTGCTTTAAATTGATGTTTACTCTCATCGTTCCACTTTTTTCCCCGAAAGTTTATCAGGTTAACCAAACACAAACTATGGTTTAACAAGTAAAATTTAATCATCCCTTAATATGATTTTCGAACATAGGTCAACACTTTATAAAAAAAAAGTGTGTGCATTGGCTGCCAACGTAATTGTCAGTTTTGAACAATTTGTTTCCATTTAAGATGACCATTAAATAATTTTTCATTGAAAGCCTCAGTTTAAAAATTTCCTTAAAAATTTCCTGTTTCCTGCTATAGGTAAGCCCTATATCACTTGTGTAATAAGGACGTTTACTTTCCTTTCATTTGCTAATTATAAAATAATATAAAAATAAATACTTAACTTTTAAAATTTCGTTGCATAACAAGCCGTAAAGTTGATGAAATTAACATGTAAATTAATCTTGAGGTAAAAATAGGTGAATTGGAGATGGAATCAAATATATCGCTTTAACGAAGTCCGTAAAACTTTAGCAGAAAACGTTGCAGGATTAAAAAAATAAAGACCATTAATGCGACTAGAAAATACCTTTAACTCTCTCCTTTAATANCGTAAAAAAGGACACTTTCCCACAAAAAAACACTGTGAATATCATTTGTTACTCGCTGCTGTATTAAAAAAAAATTTCTAACTCACTGAAATGGGAAAAAATAATAGGAATACTATTACATAAACAGATGACTATAGCTAGATATTTTAAATTTTGAATTTTACCTACTCTGGTAATGTTTGCTACCCTTTCCCCACATGCCATGAGTGGTGCAATGTTACCCCAGCAGGCGCAAAGTAGTCCCGGTTTACGGTACGTATTAGAACTGAAAACTCAGACGGACGTAAAGAAATAACTTAAAAAAGATAAAAGGTTTTTTTTTAAAATATGTTATGTAGGATGATTTACAACATCCGTGTCACCCCTTTTTCTCGGAAACAACACGACACTGGGGGTCCACGAAAAAAAATTGCTATAACTATACTCTATATTAATCATCGATTGGTAGTAATTCCATTCCCCTGAACATACCGGTGGTAGGAGTACGGGGTGCAAGCTTTGAAATTGCAAATGAGAATGTGGGTCGTATAAGGTATCGTTGGAGAGGCCGTCTAAAATAAAACAACATTTACAAAGACAGATGTTTTCTGACGTGCATAGTTTACACACAATAAAATTAATCATCAGATTTTTTTGGACGTGCGTAGTCGCACAATGAAAATGGACGAAAACTATTGGTATTCTTACTACAATAAAAATAAAATCAACGAAACATGTTGTTTTTCTGGCGTGCATATCTAGTTTAACTTGCAATCAAAAGGACGTCGGGTATACTGTAAATACAATAGCGTGAGAGAGCCACTGTGAAATGGGAACTGGGACACTCATTCGCACACATGACTCTTCATAAGTGTTCGAAATGTCGATCATCCTGTATCAGACACGATTCTACTCTCCTTCTTACGTTCGCGGTTGCTCGGCGGACCTCAGCACAGCTGAGAGATCCACATACTGCTCTGATTCTGTCTTTCATGTCTTCCCTCGTTGTTGGAAGCACGCAGTAGACGATGTCTTTAATTCTCCCCACAAAAATAAGTCATTTAGGGACAAGTCTGGAGAACGTGGTGGCCAAGCTGCAGGACCCATTCGTCCAATTCATCGTCTAGGGAATAACATTACAGCAACTAGCCGAGCAGGAAAGCCATCCTGTTGAAGCCATAGTGTTGATCACAGAGCAAGAGGGACATCTTCGATCAGCTGATGCAAAATATTCTCAAGGAAGTTTACATAAGCTGCATCATTCAATTGCGCTTCAAAAATGTTCCTATGACACGATGTCCGAGAAGGCAACTCCAAGTATTAAGGCTTCACACATGCTGGTTATCCTCTTGAAGGAGCCAATGTGGGTTGACTGCAGACCAGCAATGGGCATTATGTATGTTAACGTCACCATTACTTTTGAATATGGCCTCATCTGTCCACAAAATGCTGTGATGGAAAGCACAATCCTTGTTCAGGTACCAGATGCAGAAATCAGTACGCTTGGGAAAGTCATTATTCCCAAGTTCTTGGTGCGGCTGTACATAGTACATATGCAAACGATTATCAGCGAGAATTCTTCACACAGTACTTTGACACAACCCTGAGTCGCGGGCAATCCTCCGTGTATAATCATGAGGATTAACTGCCATGGCATTAAGTACATCAAAAGCCCTCTCGTATCTCACAGGTCGTCTGATGCGACGACGTTTGTTTGCATATCGGTTGCACTAGCCCAGTTGTGCGCATGCGACATACAAGATGCTGGAAGACATTGTACGAGTGATGGACGTGCTGTGGGTAACTCTCTGCGTANAAGACATTGTACGAGTGATGGACGTGCTGTGGGTAACTCTCTGCGTACAAACGGGCAGCAGCTCTACAGTTCCGACGACATTCTTCTAGTATCATCAGCATGTCAATTCTTCTTCGTTTGTAAACGGCATTCCATTCGGAAAGCAACACCGCAGATAATGGTTGCAATGTAAACCGNTGTCAATTCTTCTTCGTTTGTAAACGGCATTCCATTCGGAAAGCAACACCGCAGATAATGGTTGCAATGTAAACCGAATGACTGTCTGAATGAACGAACTTTCGATTTTCAGTTAACTTGCATGCAAAACCTGCAGTTCCTGTAAGTGGTAGNAATGACTGTCTGAATGAACGAACTTTCGATTTTCAGTTAACTTGCATGCAAAACCTGCAGTTCCTGTAAGTGGTAGATTGCGTATCTGCTTGCTTCGTAGTGCTGCATTATTCTCCGCGTTTGCTAGGAAACAGTCTCATACCTACTGCATGAGTCCATGATGCCAGGCCCACAGGTAACTGATACAATCAAAGCGTCTCTCGCACTCCAACCGGAAATACCGTAATGGCGCACATTGTGTATCTGACGTGCATAGTTTACGCACAACCAGTGATAAGTGGATAAACGTGACTGTTATTATTATACTGTCTCCAAACAAAATCGGATGATTAGAGAGCACTAAGCTGCAAGCATACTAGCCATCTACCACTTACAGGAACTGCAGGCTTTGCATGCAAGTTAACTGAAAATCAAAAGATCGTTCAATCAGACAGTCATGCATTTTACATTGCATGAAAGAAAGAATCAGAGCAGCTTGTTGATCTCTCATCAGTGCTGAGGTCCGCCGAGCAACCACGAATGTAAGTCGGAGAGCAGAGTCGTGTNAGCAGCTTGTTGATCTCTCATCAGTGCTGAGGTCCGCCGAGCAACCACGAATGTAAGTCGGAGAGCAGAGTCGTGTCTGATACAGGATGGTTGACATTTAGAACACTTATGATGAGTGCGTGTGCGATTGAGTGTTCCCAGTTCCCAGTTCACGGTAGTTCTCTCACATCATACCGGTATTTACAGTACACCCGACGTCCTTTTGATTGTATGTACACTAGGTATGCACGCCAGAAAAAAAAACATATTTCGTTGATTTTCTTTTGCTTGTAGCAAGAAAAACATGTTTGTGATCAATATGCATTGTGCGTAAACTACACATGTCCAAACCATATGCTTATATGATTTATTTTATTGTGCGTAGACTATGCTTGTCAGAAAAAAAAGTGTTTTAGTTTTTTTTTTTTTTTTTTTTAAGGCGCTCTTTTCAACGATACCTTATACGAACCACATTCCCATTTTTCATTTAGAAGCTCTCCCCCATTCCCCTATCTCTGGTATGTTGGTGGGACTGGGATTACTAGCAATCGATGCTTCATACAGGGCCCAGTTATCAAAATTGTTTCGCAAACCCCGGTGTCGTGTTGTTTCCGAGAACAAGGGGTGATACTGATGCTGTGTATAATGTACAGCTGATGTGCCCACAAGTGAGTCCATGGGCCATCAACAGCCCTTAATTCTCCCCTTCTCTAAAAATACCTGTGTCGCATACAAAATAGCATAAAATCGAGCATATTTCCAATATTTTATATATGTTTAATTCCAAAATTTTACTAATTTTTTTTACATTCTTGCACAAATACGTGCGTATTAAGTATTATCAGTACATATTTTTTACAACGAAAAATGTTATGATTATTTTCCCGAGCAAGATGGCTACTCCATTTTTACGATTTCTACAGAATACAGAATGTACATTTCATCTCCAATTAGGAAAGAAAAGTAGGATAAGTGATGGCGATTTACATGTAGCCACAAGTAAGCTTCAAATGTGCACAAGAGCGTGCATAATCATAACATAAGTAAATATATAAAATTCAACATTAACCAATAAAATTATGTGAGGAAAATTATGAAATCATTGGTATAAATGATTAGTCTACTTTCTTCGATGTTAATATATTCATGTAATTTTATTAAGGTGCCTAATGAACCAGAGAATGTTAAATGTGAGTTGGAAAATTGTTGCTGCAGTGGGTTATATCCAAAGAAATAATTCTAAAAGTCATTTATTTTATAGATTTACACTATTCGGTATTTTAACCACCACGACGCCCTGGCGAGGTGTTCTCCATGTGCTGCATGCTCTCGCATTCCAAGCGAGGGGGATTGTCTCCGAGTCTTCCTAGATCCCCACCACGACAACCGGGCGAGGTTTTCTCTGTGTGCTGCACGCTCTCGCATTCCAAGAGAGGGGGGTTGTCTTCGAGTCTTCTCATATCCCCACCACGACACCCCGGCGAGGTTTGCAAGCGAGAGGGGTTGTCGCCGAGTCTTCCCAAAAGCCCAGCCAGTACCGATTGCAGCCATGTTGCCATCCAGTACCCTACGACATGTGCGTGTATTCCGACGTCCCCGTCACGATGCCACGACGACCTGTCCCTGCGAGGGGACTTTCTCCGAGTCGTCCCTGCTACGATGCCCCAGCGAGGTTTTCTCCGTGTGCTGCTAAATGTTACTATTATCTAATACCTCCCTACTCACTGATGGCTACGCGAGGCTCCCACTCCCAGCCAGTCCCCGAGACGATGGCCCCCCGACCGCGGGGCCACCCTACTTCACACACACACACACACAACTTACCTACACCTCACAGCGTTGCCCTCGCGCGCACAAACTATGAATGATGACGTAACCCAGCCAACAATCGAATATAAGTAAAAAACTAGCATACCATTCGAAAAAGGTTTTGTATCAATACAAATATTATTACAAATATTAATCAATATCACAGCCTCAAGGTCTCCAACACGAACAGATGGCCCACACGAAGCGTAGTTGGGGAGCGACCGGATACAGCAACAACTTTCTCGGACAGCGCCCAGAGGCAGCTTAGTGGCAGGATACATTAGTATGCAGTAACTTTCTCGAGCAGCACCAGCCAATGCGAGAGAGCGGTCCCACGCCTGCCTGCCATGACCTGAAACACTGGCCTAGTAGGAAGTAGCAGGCACGCATTCCCATGCCTCACCCAGGCGAGGCTTTCACCGACCCAGTTATGTGTGAGTGCCGGACATACAGGACGCAAGTAGGAACAATAATAATGTACACAATTCAATGTCTAAAAAAAAAGTTTATTTGCTCTTAAAAAATACACAATCAATTACAGAAAATACAAACACATACACAACTCTTGCAGAAAAATTACACGCCAGTAACAGCAGATCTAAGGACCCAACTGTTATGGTGGGGGTGAAAGACCGCCCCCTTAACGAATAGGCGATTGCCCCGTCGACCAATTAGGCATTCGGAAAATGTGTTACCATAATTTATTGTTTGTAAAATCCTCCCTTCAGCTTGTCACCATTCAGATCGACGAGTTCATAGGTCCTTGGTTCGTTATGGCGAATCTTGTCAACATGATAAACCTCCACAAACCAATTCGGCATGTAAGATTTCGCAAAAGTCGATTTGAGACGTGAAATACGGACATAGTCAACAATCTTCGCTTTAGCCTTGCGCCGGTCCAATCTCTTCACATTTTTTAACACAGTCGCCAGCAAAGAATCGTCCTTAACGTCCACCAGACGCATGTGGATGGTTTGGTGCACTCATCCATTGTAGTCGGAAATCAGGCGAGGAAGTATGTCCAGCCAAATGTAACTACCTCGTGACGAAAACTCACGCCACATAACAGTCTTCAGGTGCGGTTAAATCGTTTCACGATGGAGGCCTTCTTATCACCATATGTACTGTAGTGATTAATCTTATTCACATCCATTAGTGAACAGAAGGCCATATTGTAGAATTCTCTGCCAAGATCAGTCTGTATATTTTAGGCGGTCCCTTATCTTGTAAAACTGTTTTCATAGCACTAGCAACATCGGCATCACTTCCTCCGGCGAACAAGGACAGCCCAAGCATATTTGCTGAAATAATTTATTACAGTCTGCATGTATCTATAGCCCTTATTAACAGAGGCAAACGGAATAATTTCAACCAGGTCAGATTGATAAAAAGCACGAAGTCCAAAGACGAGTACTCTTCGCCTGCGATAATTGCACCGTGCCGGCCTGTGAAGCTCAGCGGCGATCTGTCCACGTGGCATCATTATATGTATCCACCTTCACGCAATTCTTCCACAATATTCACAATCTCATTTGTGTGTGAATGATTGCCCACCTGTTGAGATGCGATGAGCAGCTGTAGACTTGATACAAGCTTATACACATCATCCCAAAACACATACTCGAGCTAACTGTCCCCATCAAGCTTCGAAGCCAGTCCCGAGCCGCTAGCTATGCCAACGTCCAGAAACAGATCGGCAGCAATGTCGAATTTAGGATGTGTCTCATCCTTATATGTGTTGCTGTTTGCAACATTGTCAGTCAAATGTGCACTTGTGAAGCTAAGTAATCTCTTGTATTGCTGAAGTGCCTCTCGTGTGAACTCCCCGTGATGTCGTTTAAGCAACAACTCGTAGAAGCCCGGAGACACCAGTACATGTACGGCGGCAAGGTTCTCGCAGCCCCGCGACTGCCGTACATGCGCGGCGCCCCTCTTTTGTCACTGTATAAGGCTGGGAAAGGCCCGCGCTACCTGATACCCCTTCCTCTTTACACCAGCGTGGCTAGTATGGTCTGAGCATCGATACTACGAGCTTCGCCTCTACTTCTAGCCCTCACCTGTGTTTTTAGTAATTTTTTATAAATCTTCAAGTTTTTATTTGATTTCTTCGGCGTGAAGTATTTCTTCAATTGAATTCCTTATTTCAACGAGGAAAACAATGTACAACAATATGAATAATCAAGGTAAATATTGAAAGCATTACTTTCTTATATATATTTCACGTCATGCTGGCTCCAATGAGGCTTGCATGTCGTCGCTCCAGCCTATTATATATGCAATTGTGTTTTTATTTTAGTAAATTCTTTCTTTACTATTATTACTATTGTTATTAGGTATTCCATCTATTGATTTATGTTATTCTATATGTAGAATCTGATCGACCCTTGTCACCAACTCCAGGGCCGTCGGGGATGCAACAGAGTTCTTCTACTGCCCAAAGGAAGGATGCTAAAGGTATTTCGATTATTTTATAGTAATTATATGTGAATGAATTCTACATCTTGACTTTCTTTATAAGAGCACTGGAATGTTGTACTACAACGAGCAAAAATATTCTTTATAGCGGTCATACATACAGGAGAACCTAATTTTCAGGCAGGCCCCCCACACCCTAATTTGCCCATCTTGACTACATTCAATCATTAGGTATAGCATTGCTCAGACATCGTTTATGGAATTAGTGTACATAATATTGCCATGACTCAGCTTTCTAGTATAATATTTCGTGNACATACAGGAGAACCTAATTTTCAGGCAGGCCCCCCACACCCTAATTTGCCCATCTTGACTACATTCAATCATTAGCTATAGCATTGCTCAGACATCGTTTACGGAATTAGTGTACATAATATTGCCATGACTCAGCTTTCTAGTATAATATTCCGCGGTGACCGGCAAGCATTTGCATAGCGGGGTTCTTGGTTTCAGCGCCTAGTCGTCTCCTTCCTNGGTGACCGGCAAGCATTTGCATAGCGGGGTTCTTGGTTTCAGCGCCTAGTCGTCTCCTTCCTGTCGTTTTCGGGGGTGCTAACTATTATAGATATATAATATGTATCGTATACAATTAGTGCATATATTGTGTATATACAATGTATTTTTTTTATATATTGTATGTATTGCATAGCTCCGGCCAACCGGCAAATAAGGGTATCCCACTACATTGTTAGGTTTCTCCAGTGAATCAACCTAATGTTCTACAGAACATTTTTTTTCTTCAGGTTCAACTACGACGAAGAGGAAAACGTCCAGAGAAGCTCCACTGTCCAAAAAGCATAAAGATCCGAATCAGGTAATTTATGAAAATTATTCTTCATTTTCATTGAATCGATTCATGTGATGACAGCGGCACCTTACTTATTTTGAGCCGCAAAATATTTGGANTATTCTTCATTTTCATTGAATCGATTCATGTGATGACAGCGGCACCTTACTTATTTTGAGCCGCAAAATATTTGGACCGAAACAATTCTAAACCATTTTTGTAGGGAAAAGGGTGCGTGTATACATGCACATTTTTTCTTGTTCTAAAGAAACTGGCAGTTTTTGACACCATCGACAGCGATGACATAATAGTCTNTATACATGCACATTTTTTCTTGTTCTAAAGAAACTGGCAGTTTTTGACACCATCGACAGCGATGACATAATAGTCTGAGCTTCTTAAAAAATAGCCTAACATTTCTCCTGTTCAGAACTTATACAATAATTTGTTTTACATGGCACCTATTCCACAATGTCTTATCTGAGCAAAAATTCATTATTTACCATATTCTGAATAGTGTATATTACATAAATGTATTGTTTTTGGTACACCGTCTGAACCAATAAAAGATTATGTATATATTGATAGTCAACAAAAATTATTCCTGCCTTTTATTGGCTTATTTAGACAGCGGTTGCATCAGAAGTTATAGGAACATGCTACAGAATGTTTATAGAAGTTTGTTGGAACTGTTATAATAATGTAAATTTTTTTAAATTTGTACTTATTCTTATTTTTTGTTTTTATTTTCAGTGGAGAGATTGTTGAAGAAGTTGGAAGAATGAGGAAAATTAAAAATAGCAGATATTGGTGAGGCCATGCTCCCTGAACTTATTGCGGGCTTCGACTCTGATGTCGATTTTTATGACTCGAGTGACGACGACTGCAATTTCAGCGAGGAAGATGAGATTGCTCAACCAATAGAGGAAACTGACGAGCCGGCAATGGAATTTGTTTCGACGCAGGATCCTGGCTTGGAAGGTATTTACCAGTTGCTTGACCCTTCTTCTACCCTTCTTAGTGGCCCATTACCCTCATTACCTGTGAGTAGCGAAAACTCGGGGTCGTCAACCCCTCAGGTACCAACCAAGCTTCACCTCCTCCCTCTCATGAACACAGGAGCACAATTATGAACCTTGTGGGAAACCAATAGAATCACCTCCATCTCCACCATCCCCGCAGCCTGCTCAGAGGTCTTCTGGACGTGGTTCCCGGGGCAGAGGTGGTACATCAAGAAGGGTTCCTGAGTCGCCAAGGTATAATTCGTCTGAAGAGCAACCAGACGTTCCAGTGATACCATTTACTGGGACTGAAGGTCTCTTGACTTTACCTGACGGCCAGNAAGAGCAACCAGACGTTCCAGTGATACCATTTACTGGGACTGAAGGTCTCTTGACTTTACCTGACGGCCAGGAACGCTACAATTATTTCAATCTGATTGTTGACTCAGATTTTTACGATATAGTTACCAGAGAAACTGATGTTTTTGCTGAGGAACTATTCGTTAAAGTAGCTAAAAATGAGGAATTCTACCGCAGCATCTTAAAAGGGAGCCGAGAGCCAGAAGCTTGGTAAGGAAATGACAAACCTCATGCGATTGCAATCCGCTTCGATGGTGGCCATATTGGCAGCCAGTGCCAAAATTTGCCAAAATTTTCCAAAAATTCCAAAAATTTCCAACATTTTGGCAAAAAACATTTCAAAAAATTAATTTTCAAAAACTTATTTTTCAGAATTAATGTTTTTAAAAGATTGATTTAATATTTCAAAACTGTAATTATAAATTTCAGAAGTTAAAAAAAAAATTCTTAACATTTTAAAAGTTCCAAAAAAAATTATTTTTCTCGCTCATTCCCTGGCGGCCATGTTTGTTCATGGGGCTCCCTAAGCCAACGCCAAGGAGTCGGCCATGTTGGTTGTGGCACCCAAAGATGCCGCCCAGTCGTTATGTCATAATATGGCATTCAAGGTGCAGCGGTGACGCAATGCATAAAGCACAACTCCATGCTCTTGCATTCACACACCGACGGTGGCTCCCAACAGAGACGCCTGCCACGACATAGCCTCGGGTTACGGGACTTCACGCTCTCCCATTCCATAGCAAGGGGTGCTGCGGTGACACAATGTGTAGAGCGCAACTTCACGCTCTCGCATTCACAGGGGAGAGTGGCGGGCATGTCCCAAGAAAGACGCCTTAGATGGCAAGTTCAATGTCACTCTCTAGCATTCCATTTCAATGGGAGCCGCAGTAGTGTAGTGGATAGAGTGTTTGTTAAAACATCATGCTCCCACAATCTCTGGGGAGGGGGCAGACATGCCCCAAGATAGACGCCTGCCTCGGGGCTATGGGGGACTGCATGCTCTTGCATTCCATAGCAAGGGTGATGCAGTGATGCATTGGGTAGAGCGCAACTTCATGCTCTTGCATTCACAGGGGGAGGGGGGCGAACATGTCCCAAAAGAGACGCCTTAGATGGCAAGTTAAATGTCATGTTCAGCATTCTATTTCAATGGAGGACACAGTAGTGTAGTGGATAGAATGGATGTTAAAACATCACGCTCCTGCATTCTCAGGGGAGGGGCAGATGTCTGCCTTGGGACGTTGCGAGTAGATAACATTTCGAATTGGGGGCCCCCGGTGATGTAGTGACTAGAGCATATGTAAAATAACTTCCTGCTATTGCGTTCTATTGCGACGAGGGGGAGGGTGACGCAGTGATGGAATTGATAGATGGCAAGTTAAAAATGTCACGCTCTAGCATTCCATTTCTCGGGGGAGGGGCTGCGGTAGTGTAGTGGATAGAGTTCAGAACTTCGCACTCCCGCATTAACAGGGGAGGGGGCAGACATGTCCCAAGAGACACGCCAGCCATGAAAACAAATAATGCGCTAGAGCCTTGCACATGTTTAAATGATAACCCCCTCCCATTCCCGGCCATGGCCCCCACCTTGTCGAGAGAGACAAAAAAATTATATACATATATATATAAGTCTTATCATCAAACACACTCCCCCTCCCTCCCTGGAGCAGCAGCATACTTACATACACGTCCGCTCGCATCCTAGCCCAAGGGCGAAGTGGCAGGCCGCATCACACTCATACACTGTACATAACAGAGATCACCCAGGGTCAAAAAAAATTCTCATAAATATTACCGATTAACCGATTCACATATCAGTTCGATGGAGATCGTGCCGCAAACAACCACGCTTCCTGTTCGCATCAGTGACGTCGACGAAGATGAAACTAACGTTTTTAAATTATGGCATGGAAATTTATTATCGGACACAGTATGAGGGATCATAGCAGGACTGAGCAACTGCGGGAAAACTTGTTTCCTTGTTAGTCTCCTGGAAGAACCCAACGGTCTGCGTTTCGAAAACGTGTATCTATACTCGAAATCTCTTCATCAGCCAAAGTACTTACGACTACCGCAAATACTACAAGCTGTTGCCGGACTTCGTTTTTTTTTTTCATTCAGTGACAACGACGCGGTCGTGCAGCCAAGCGAAGCTTTGCCGAACTCCATGTTTATTTTCAACGACATGGCATGTGAGAAACAGGTGACCATGCAGCAGTATTTCAGCATGGGATGTCATGTAGCAGTGGATTATATTAACCTATGCCAGACATATTTATGAATGCCTCAACAGCTTCTACGTGACAATGCGAATTTCCTAGTCCTATTTCGCATGGACTACCTGAATTTATGCCACATCTACTCGGACCACGTCTACTCGGACCATGTTAACACCGACATGAGATTCGACAAATTTAAAGACCTGTGTGCATGTTTCTGGTGCGAAACTCATGGGTTACTAGTTATAGCAAAAGAGTTTCCACTTGAAAAGGGACAGTACAGTAAGGGTTTCCATCACTTCATTATAGTGCATCAGTGAAGTATGAGCTACTCAGTATCCAAGTTCGGCCATAGCGGTCTGAAGCGGACGCCGGAAAGCTGTATTATATCTACTAATGAAGGAAACTGTAGTTTCTGAGGAAAACGAGCAAACAATTTAGGCGGTGCGAAACATGATAACGATGCTGCGAATGTATTCTTCGTCCGCAGTGTTACCTCGGAGGCGTTGTGACCAGTGGCGACACTTCAAACCAGTCCAGTATTGAGACGCATTTGCGCACATTATTGGCAGGTATGGTACGAATCACCGCCCTAGAGACAGCTCGAGCAGTGTTGGAGAGCGAATAGCCAGCAGTGTTCATACGCTCGTGTCAAGCGAATTACGCCCATTGGCAGATGACATTAAGCAACTGTCTGCGGTGGGTGGGAAGCTCGCCACGGTGGAAGGACGCATCTTCGATACCAATATATTTACCACGAACATGGATTTGAGGCTCAGCACATTAATCGAAAAGGTATCCCACCTGACCACCGTCACAACCGGGGACATGCTCGACGTCGTGAAAGGTAGGCTGGCCGGCACCGCAAACGAACTGTCTACCAATATGGAAGCCCAACTGCACAAACTATCCGATGACGTACTTAAACTGAATGTGTTAGGGGCTAGGATATCAGCAGTGGAGAAGAAAATCACTGACGTGGGGGAGCAAGGGAGCGCGAGAGTTCTAGCAGGCCTCATAACGTTACTGGATGGGCACCTTAATGTAATGACCGAGTGTATTGTACCTCCCAAGCTGGCATCAAACCTCGTCGCCATGGAAGGCCGTCTGTTCTCCAACACGAACGTACTGTACACCAAGCTGGACGCCCAGCTGAGCAACGTATCCAGCGATGTAGGGAAACTCGGCACGTTAGGCCGTGCATTCGCAGCTGTGGGGAAGAAAATTAACGATGTAGGCGATCAAGTTAGTGGTCTCACCGCAAAACTAGACAGTCTCCTTAATGACAAAGCCGCAAACGACGTGGGCGAGCGAGTTAGAGTTCTTGCCGCAAAACTAGGCAGTCACCTTAAGGACAGGACTGTGCTGGAAGCAATAAATAATAAGTCGGACGCGAACCTCGGTGTCATTAGTACGATGTACCTCACCACGACGAAACATTTTCAGACTTTAACCAATAACATGCAAAGCATAGTGGCAAGCAAGCTGCCTGCTGTTGAAGCAGAACTGGTAGATTTAGGCGATCGTGTCGACTACATGTACCTTACGCCCCTTGCTGCAACATTGAGAGATAATCTGCGTATAGCATCCGAGAGCGCAGACAAGCTGAGTGGTGTGGACGCCAAGCTCACAGCAGTCAAGACAAAGCTCAAACAGTTCGACATTAGGAGGTTTACAATCCTGTCCGCGAAACTAGACGACCACCTTAATGCGTGAGGCGCAGGTTCGACTATGATAAACACATTATGTACGCAGCTGGAGAGCGTAGGCAGCTTAGAGACGAATCTCAGCAAGATATTGGAAGGGATGACGAATAAACTTAGTACAAATGTGCTCGAAAAACTCGACATCCGAAATCAGACTTTGAGTATGGGTCTTGCAGATCTAGAGGAACTTATCTGCCACAGGATTGTTCGTAACTTAAACGATATGCGCACGGACGACGAAAAATGGGTGCATTGTGAGCATGTGCATACTGCAGTGCTTCAGAAACTCAATACATTCGAAGATAAAATAGTCAATTTTATTGCATGTAAAGCCATTGTCTAATAAATATATATATAGTACAAACAAGTCACTATAAATTTTAGTATAATGTCTGCCACTGTCGAGGATTTACGCGACGTCGTTGCAAGCGTTCATGATAAGTACTTACAAGCCAAGCGCGCTCATATGGAGCGCGATGCAGTATTGGAAGAAGCCTTCCGCACGATCACATGCCAGCTGGATACTTTAAAGGAGCAACCTGTTCCCCCGGTAGTGTGAAGACCGACCCAGAAGTCGAACTAAAACCACTTCCGGAGGGCAATGGCGAAGATGATGATGACGATGTATCTTTGACCGAATTGAAACGTAAGACAAAGGTAGGTTCCCGCCCAGGCACTGTTCGTAATTATCTCACTTTCTATATGACTCGTTTTAACTATGTGATTTACGGCGTATATAGGCGGAACAAAAAATGGTATCTCGGGAACAAACATATTTATTTTCAACCCAACGATTATATACAGATTGACAATGAAATCATACACGCAGCGCCAGGCCTCTACCAGCTGTTATTCAAACGCAGACCTGGCGAGTTTTCATGAGAAGCCCTACACCAATACCAAAAATTACTTAAACTCACGAGTGCGCATTTAACCGGTAATGATGTAACTACCAATACATATAAAGACGAGGCCCACCCGAAATTCGACATTACTGCAGAGTTTTTTCCCGATGTAGGCCTAGCCAGTGGTGCGGAACTGACTTCGAAGCTTGATGGGGGCAGCCAGCTCAAGTACGTGTACTGGGATGATATAAATGAGTTTGTATCACGACTTCGACTACTCGTGGCATCTCAACACGCAGGTAATCATTCACACATGAATAAAATAGTAAATATCGTGGAGGAATTGCGCGAAGGTGGCTACGTCTACTGAACATGTCTCGTGCGGCGATCGCAGCCGAGATTCACTGACCAGCAAGAAGAAATTTCCGCAGAAGGATTTGTATCAAGCCGACCTGGTGGAAATGATCCTGTATGCGGCAGTGAATAATGGGTATAGATACATGCTAACCGTAATTAATTGTTACAGCAAATACACATGGGCCGTCCCAGTTCGCCGAAAAAGCAAGGCGGACATAGCGGACGCTATGAAAATGGTCTTAAACGATAAGGGACCGCCTAAGAATATGAAGAATGATTTAGGTAAGGAATTTTACAATAAAGCTTTCCGTTCACTCATGGACGGGAACAAAATTAACAACTACAGCACACATAGTGAAAAAAAAGCTTCAATTATCGAGAGATGCAATAGAACATTAAAAGCAGATATGTGGTGTGAATTCTCGGCGCGAGGAAAGTATGTGTAGCTGGATATGTCACCTCACCTAATTACCAAATACAATGCTAGAAAACACAGGACCATTCGTATGCAACCGGTGGACGTTAAAGACGATTATTTGCCAGAGACTGCATTTCAAAACTACAAGATAGTGGATAGGCGGAAGGCGAAGGTAAAGGTGGGAGACTATGTCCGCATTTCCCGAATTTAACCCCAATTTGCGAAATCTTACACGCCCAACTGGTCATTAGAAATATACAGAATTAGCAAGATCCGACATAACGAACCTCGGATCTTTGTATTGGAACACCTAAATGGAGAGCGTTTGAAAGGACAATTCTATAGCGAGGAGCTAATGAAAACAAAATTTCCAAGCATTTATTTGGTCGAGAGGATATTGAAACGTCGAGGGAAGCATGTATTCGTCAAATGGCTAGACTTCGACTCCAGATATAACACCTGGATATTAAAATCAGATCTGAATAAAATATAATTGTTTCTACACCTGTGTGTAATACTATAACGAATCCCTGGTACCAAATTAATGAGTAATTGAAAATACGTTTATGTCTTCTCGCAAGATGCCTCTCGGCCGATGTCTGAAGCGAGAGGCCTTGACACGTGCCGCGGCTTTTGGCTTGCAGGGTAGAGTGGGGAGAAGTTACGCAATACCTGGGATGTGGCCCGCCACTGCCAGACGACCTTGCTGTCGCCAGCACATGTCGAGACACACACACAGGCCTCCCCAGGCGAAGCACAGAATAAGTTTGAAGTTTCATCCTAAATAACTCACACACACACACACACACATATGGGGTGTCCAGGTTCATAGCCAGCCTCTATCACAAAGTGTATAAAGCAGTAACACAGTGCAATTTAAGTCAGTCAATAGGTATGCATCGTAGGGACAAGATCGCTAAGAAAGGAAGTGGACTGGTAAATACTTTAATTAACAACTCCCCTTCGAAGTGCACATTCCGGGTTATAAGTATTGCGGTCCTGGCACTCGGCTGGATACAAGATTACAGCGTGGTGGCATACCCATTAACATGTTAGACAACGCTTGCAAAGAACATGACATTGCGTACACGACAAGTACTAAGTTAGCAGATAGACATGTAGCCGATACGATTCTTGCAGATAAATCAAAGTCAATAGTAGGGTCGTCATAGGCCAAGCTCAGGGAACGCCTAGCAGCGTGGGGGGTGTCGAAAAATATGAAGACTTAGGTGAAACGCGGCATGGGATTTAAATTTGGAAGGACGAAAAAGTTACAATCTTGCAGGAAACCGCATAGGATAGCAGTGAAACGAGGCGGAATTCTACCGTTCATCTTGCCGGCTCTTGGAGTACTAGGAAGTTTGATTGGAAGCGCCAGAGGTATAGCCAGGGCCGTTAATACGGCCAAAGATGAAAACAAATGCTTGACACAGACTTTGAGACACAATAGACGAATGGAGATGCTTGCAAAAAATGGTCGCACGCTGTACCTGCGTCCCTACAAACAAGTGGCGGGGGGAGGGGGCAGTAAGAGAAATCGACAACGCAAAAGAACGAGGCGATCTTAAGGCGGCTGCCAGACCACCCGCTAACCAACTTTCAAACACGTTATTATGCATGAAAATTAAAAATAAGTAATTTCCAGGGAGTGTTCATGCGAGATCGACTACCCTCTCATGCACATCGGGTAGAGTGTGGCATNTCTTGGAGTACTAGGAAGTTTGATTGGAAGCGCCAGAGGTATAGCCAGGGCCGTTAATACGGCCAAAGATGAAAAAAAATGCTTGACACAGACTTTGAGACACAATAGACGAATGGAGATGCTTGCAAAAAATGGTCGCAGGCTGTACCTGCGTCCCTACAAACAAGAGGCGGGGGGAGGGGGCAGTAAGAGAAATCGACAACGCAAAAGAACGAGGCGATCTTAAGGCGGCTGCCAGACCACCCGCTAACCAACTTTCAAACACGTTATTATGCATGAAAAATAAAAATAAGTAATTTCCAGGGAGTGTTCATGCGAGATCGACTACCCTCTCATGCACATCGGGTAGAGTGTGGCATNTAAAAATAAGTAATTTCCAGGGAGTGTTCATGCGAGATCGACTACCCTCTCATGCACATCGGGTAGAGTGTGGCATAGTAAACCAGCTGTCATCGTGTCCGGGCCCTTGAGTAACCTGTCGTATATTTTTGAATGGCGATACAGTCCACTACTTTCACAGTTTTGGAAATTGAAGGACCCTGCCAGAACTGAAATGGTATTTCAATGGGGCGCGAATATACTATAATCACAAAGCAGAGCAAAAGCCGCGATCATGGAACTGCGGACACCTTCGTCTGCGCTTCCTTACCAGATAGATACTTAACGAGTAGGCGCTACGTGCGGACCTCAGTCATGTCCATTACGTGGATCTTGTCGGGCAACGGTTAGGTATTGCGTTCCGTTCACTTCCCACCACTCTCCCTGAAGGGGGTATGGTCTGTGACGGTGAATGATTTTCAAACGTACTTCTTGGTACCAAACATAGATGACCAAAATTGTATGTTCCATTATGTTAAAGGAGGCGGGAAGAGAGGGGAGGTGCGTATTCGCACGGATTCGTATGAGATCGAGGACATAGGCACGTATCTTATGCGGGAGCTGGGACAGGCTGCAACGTTAGTTCTTCGTGGTAATGCGAACACTCTGCAAAGCGAGATGAAGTATAGCGCACAGGTAGACTTCTCGGGCAGCGATACTCTCGCCGCAATGCTAGTATTCGAGAATGCCACATACGAGGTTAATAAAACACACGCATCTACGCTGCTGGTACAAATATTCCCTGTAAATGTAATAAGTTATTTGACGTTAAACCAATTGCTCAGCATAGTCAACGGCAAGCCCAGCCAGACACTGCACGAATTTTCAGCGATTGTGCCACCAGGATTTAAGCTCGTAAATGTACCGAAAACACCCATTTATGTTCCGGTGGTGACGTCGAACGTACAGGAGGTCGTAGTGTCCGTAGTGGACCAAGAGAGTCGATTGATTAATTTTCGAGGCGAGGAGATAACGGTTCGCTTGCATTCAAGGAAAGATGGGCCTGAAAATTAAGTGTGTGAATGTAATAAAAGTCACCTACGGTACCAAATCTAAAGTCAGTACGAGTCGAGCATGCACAGCACTAACACCTGAAAATGTGTGTTTCCTTAGAAGATTGGGCCTGATGATCAAGCATGGATGTGGAAATATTAAACATTTCGGAGCCGGCGAGGTTCGAAGACGCGATCACCAAGGCTGAAATCCACACTTACTCGTCTTACCTGCCGGGCCCCTATGTGCCCTCGTCCGAGGTCCAGATCCCGGTGCAAAACCAAGATATATACACGGGCCGTGTAACTAATATTTGCGCTTCCGTGGAACACTGACGAAGCCAGGCACGCTTCCCGCGACGACTAAAATCATTAGAAACGGTGTACTTCACATGATAAGTGGAATCGTGTATGAACTGAACGGGTGTGAGGTCGACACCACGCAAGATGTTGGAATCACAGCAACCATAAAGAACTATCTGACATTAACGCATAACCAATTGTCCGCTGCTAAAATGACAGACTGGGACATCGACGAGGAGTTAAAGGTCCCTGTCTAAGCGAACGGAAAATGCGAAGTATGTATTCCACTAGCTATGCTATTGGGGTTCGCCGAAGATTACAAGCATGTGGTTATTAATTCAAAGCAAGAGTTAGTTATTCACATGGCTAACATGCAGGCGAACGCGCACCAGGACACGGGAGCAGAAGCCGCGATGCTAGCAATACACGCGATTGACTGGTTATTACCGCACGTTCAGGTCAACATGTCTGAACACATAAAATTAATTAAATATGCGGAAAAAGGAAGGAATGTAGATATTGCGTTTCGTACATGGAGTATAGAGACGTACCCGAGTATTCCAGCCTCCACGAGCGTAAATTGTAACGTTAAAACTAGTTTCATGAGTGAAAAACCGAGATATATAATTGTTGCTTTTCAGACAGGCAGGCGAAATGCCCTCAATACAGACTGCTCGAAATTTGATCATGTCCATATTAAGAACGTTAAAATTTTTTTTAACTCCAAGGCTTGCCCGTACGGTGATTTGAACATTGATTTTACAAACGGTGCATATACGGTTCCTTATCAAATATACGCGGATTTCCAGAGGTCTTACTACAGACAAACGCAGGCCCCCAAACTTGAACCGAACGCCTTTATGAACACGGCGTCGCCTACTGGTATTTGACGTTAGTAAACAGGACGATAGGATTAAATCGGGCGTGGTAGACTGTAGGATTGAAATCTCCTCCTTCTACTCAGGCCTATGCGTTAATACTTCACGACAGACTTGTAACGTACAACATGCGAGACAGGTTCGTGTCGCCTATTGCGACACGAACCGAAAAATCTGTGACCTCCAAACGGTGGTCGAGAACGATATGTAAAAAGAGTTACCCATGTGTGATCTGCTTGCAGGCTCGGACGCACGTGTACGTGCCTGAATGCGCTGCTGTTAAGGCATTGGAGGGGGAGACTTGCTGCGAGGGTCAAATTATTGTCAAAAATCAACACCACCGGAACCAATATAAATAGGTCGGCCTGCGATGAGGGAAACTATAGTACTGATCCGGTATCTACAACAGCAGCAACAGCAATGGAAGGACTCCTCACCAAGCTTAACGGGATGGGGCAGTACACGGCACTGTCAGACCTGGTTATAGGAAAGCTTTACTTAGCCTCCGATTTCCGGAGGACTGAGACTACACATAGCAAGTATGTTACATGCATGTTAGACGAGAAATACCACATCAGGCTGCTGACTCGGTACGTACAACTAATCACCGACGACGATATGGCCAAAAATTAATATGTCCACAGTCTGGTTTAGCAACGCAGGCATTAAGCCCATTGACCACGGACGGTCCCTGCATGCCATAGAATTCTCATAAAGGTGCTCCTAGCACATATAAATATTGTTACTGTCATATACATAACCCCACCACCATCACGGATATTTTTTTATTTTGTTTCACATATTTCACATGTTGGTCAACCCGGCGCCACTGCACTTAGTTCGTGGACGCCTGTCCGCAACCATGCACGCAACATGCAACCTTCTAGTCACGTACGAGGGTGAAGTCACGGTTGGCTACAGGAGAGTTCACTTCAAACCTCCCGGTCAGCCCGCCCAGGTAGAATGCTGTACCGGACTCGAACACTGGGTGTGTCGTACCAATGACGATAGTTTTCTCTCGGTACCATGTAATGTAATGTCATGTGCTGTATATCACCTAAGGCCCGGAATTACGCTGCCGTGCTCACTCAGTACTCTGTTAACGCAAGCAGGCGCCGAGTATATACGACAGGTTTGGTTTACTCGTGCAATAGCATATGAACTTTGCGATGCTGCCACTGCCAGTGTAATTTCCCACTGGACAGAGTGCTGTACCAGCGACAGTCATACGACCTGCATGAACAGAGGTAAAATTGCTTGGACGAATATGTGTTCTCCATTAACTTGCGAGGCGTACCTGGCTACAACATAAGAAGGGACAAGTGTTTGAACCTGCCACAGTAGACATTTGTGTATCATTCAGAAGAGAACTATCGTCCGTCATGTGTAATACATTTAACTTACATGACTGTGTGACGTTTCTGCCAGAAAATGAGAACTTGTACACGAGTTACTTTATTGGTTATAGAAGAGTGGTGTTTAAACCTGAGCTGGGACACGAGCATGTGCAGATCTGTGGTGGTGACAATCATTTGTGGGGATATCACGACACCTGGGACAACTTTCACTGAGACATTCTGCCCTGCTACAAGTGCGAACAGTGTGCCGTCTTCAATCTCAGGCCAAACAGCGAGCTGCCTGAAAATGGCCGCATACTAGCAACACATGCCGAAATTGAAGATATTACCTAACTATGTCATGAACGCCTCCATGGGAGCAAGAAATTGAATTATGTCCTGCGCGATGTCAATACCCGCTCTACCTACTGTTGGTCCGGAGAGTGTACAGGCCACATACATACGACCACACTGGTAGACTGTGGCAGTAAACGGACTCTACCATGCGCTGCTAAGGTATGTTGTGTCTTCAATTGAAATAACAAGTGCTTCACTTGCTTCATGTACGTNTGCGCTGCTAAGGTATGTTGTGTCTTCAATTGAAATAACAAGTGCTTCACTTGCTTCATGTACGTGTGTGTGTGTTCGGAGGCCGTATATAAGTAACGCCTAAACAACCCCAACAGCTGTTTTTTTACTNACGTCATGAACGTCTCCATGGGAGCAAGAAATTGAACTATGTCCTGCGCGATGTCAATACCGGCTCTACCTACTGTTGGTCCGGAGAGTGTACAGGCCACATACATACGACCACACTGGTAGACTGTGGCAGATTTACCTGAGATGGTACGCGACGATTCCATACAACACAGAAGAATTGAAATAACAAGTGCTTCACTTACTTCATGTACGTGTGTGTGTGTTCGGAGGCCGTATATAAGTAACGCCTAAACAACCCCAACAGCTGTTTTTTTACTNCTTCATGTACGTGTGTGTGTGTTCGGAGGCCGTATATAAGTAACGCCTAAACAACCCCAACAGCTGTTTTTTTACTACATAGTGAAGAATGAAGGTGGTACGGCATCGGTCGAGGGTGAACTGACTTGTCGCAGCAGGTGCCAATGCTGCCAGGTTGTGTACGATCTACTTGCACACCTTCCCCTGATATTGGTCAAAGCTCGTGTCGATGCTGTGTAGATGCTATATAAATGCTCTGTTTACCTACCAGTCGACTTCAGCTAGCTCGAGATGAACGTACCGTTTCGTCCGGAGACCGCCTACAACAGTGACGCCTGGGGACGGCGCCATCACCTATGAACTTGCTGCTGCAAGAGATCCAGCCGCCGCCACCACCGCTCCAGATGCATGCTTGTATAGTGAACAGTGTGACGACATAGCACATTGGCTGTTTGCCCACACGCCTGTTTCATACGAGCCGTGTCAGCAGATTATCGACGGCAATGTATTGGGGAGATGTGTAGTTCACAATATGCGAACAGACCTTCCCTTGCCTTGTGGTGCGGACGAGGTGATCACGCACGCTTTGCTAAACGATGCGATTCGCGTTCACCTTCCCGACTGTGTACCGATGTCAGAGACTCCTGTTCCTGCTGCCGTGATGGAGGTTGCCATCAAGCTGCCTGATGTTGCCACCACCGCCGCCAAACGTACGAAGAAGGGTTCTGCTGTCGTGATTGACATCACCAGTGACGCTGTCCGGCCGCCCACTGCCGCCTCCAAACGTAAGAAGAAGGTTGCTACCGTTAAGGGCCCTCACCAGCGAGCCTCAAACCCTGACCGTAAGAGGAAGATGGCTGCTGTCGTCACCGCCTGCCGGAGTTGCGGGAATTCTTCACTACGTGACATGAGACATTTAACTGTTGCAGAGCGGAAAACCGTACTGATACAGCTCTTCAATACGCTGCTTGCAAAGGTGTAGTGCTCAAAGGTTTTATTTGTAATGTATTTAACAAAAAAAATGTGCTTTACAACAATTAGTATCGTGTGTGTGTGACAATCTTTGCTGTTAATTGTATAGTTATGGATATTTTCTTAAAACTACTTACTTTTGCGCTCGCAGATGGGGTTACACAAAAAGTTTTATTTGTAATGTTTTTTAACAAAAAAACATTTTGCTTAAATTGTATAGATATCGTTACTGTTTTGATGTGTTCGCGTAATTGAAAACGTGCCTTGTGTTTTTGCATAAAAGGAATTGAATGTATATATATACTAGCAAACCCGGCGAACTCCGTTTCGCCACCAGATGGCTTCGTTTTATGCAACATTTTGTTTNAACCAAAGCAGATTTCAATCGTGTCTGCTTTTAAAATATCACATAAAAATGAAATTATTTCTCCTAATTCAAGGCGAAAGTAATTTCTGGAGTTGGTGTTTCTGCTGGACGCATGCAGTTCCACGTAGGGGTATTTCCCCGAGGCTGGTTTCCAAACTGTTATAGCCGTGAGATATTTACAGTAGAGGAAGGCNGTTCCACGTAGGGGTATTTCCCCGAGGCTGGTTTCCAAACTGTTATAGCCGTGAGTTATTTACAGTAGAGGAAGGTGAAGTATGTTCACTGCCGGGCCATGTGCTCGCTTTACAACACGTCACTTCTCTCACTTCGTGGACAAACAACTGTTAATATTACTTCAAGTCTCGTTCATGGTCAAAACATGAGCCAAATTTTACAGTGAACTAAACGTTCCTGAGAGAAAGGTTTGAATGCCTCTTAACATATGGGTCTTGGGAGTACATCTTCCTGTTTTTCAGATTAACTGCATAACATAAGCAAATACCGGTNGCCTCTTAACATATGGGTCTTGGGAGTACATCTTCCTGTTTTTCAGATTAACTGCATAACATAAGCAAATACCGGTACTTGCAGACAAACAAATGATCGCTATGACAAGTTATAACAAGTATTTATAAATACCTGTATAGCATTTTGTTTCTATTCAGTACATGTAAAAGTTTCTGTGTTATGAATATATATAACTCTCATTAACTTTGAGTGAGTCAAAAATGTAAAATTCCAACAAGTGTTCTGTTGGTTTTCTTCTCGAATATCAGGCGACTCTAGTCTGCAAAGGAAAACTTTAAGTTATTACTATTCAAGTGATATTCTTTAAATACATTTAATTGTTAGTCGATGGGATCAATATGGCTACAATAAAAGCATTTTAAAGCGCGATACCACATTTCATTCCTCAAACTCATCTAGAATGTAAAATATATGTGAAAATGACGAAACATTGTTAAAAGGATGACTCAACTCAATCATGATGGTCATAACATTTTTTAAAGAATATTTTTGTCGAACACAGTTTTGTATNTAAAAGGATGACTCAACTCAATCATGATGGTCATAACATTTTTTAAAGAATATTTTTGTCGAACACAGTTTTGTATCTACTAACATAAAGTGTCATAAAAGCAAAATGGCGCTCTGAAAAAGGCGATGCAGCTCTGTAATATCCACTACGAGAATCATTTAACGTAGAACGTCTATGCTTATTCTAACACAACGGAATACACCACAGGTGTGTTCATACACAGCTGCGANATCAAGTCGGGAAAAAAGCTTGCCGCCAGCGCGCTCTCATGGAATACGCTGCCTAATCCTTTAGAGATATAACAATATCATGTACGAAAGAATTGGTAAAATTAAATTATCTACAAAAATGTCAGNACAGATATAACAATATCATGTACGAAAGAATTGGTAAAATTAAATTATCTACAAAAATGTCGGGAGTAGCATATATATTTAATAGATTAGTAGTAATAAGCGTATTTACAATTTAAATTACGCAGTAAAACAAACGTAACTCACGTGAAGGCAGGCGTCATTTTGCCGTGTCGCTTTTTATCACACATTGGTCGTACATTTTGTACCTATTTGTTATTTGTTTAGATAATTCAATGTTCGTTTAGTTATATTCGATTAAGAANTTGATTGTAAAATTCGATTTTTTTTTTGGGTACTTTCTTACGTAATTCAAAGTTGGTTTAGTTGTCTTAGATTCTGTAAAATGTACTTTTCAACGCGACTTGGTAGTATTTTCTTTTTATTTCTTTGTGTCTTACATACTGCAATATTTAAAACGTGCTATTCACTATAGCTTTTACCCACTTTGTGCTGCACAAAACGTAAGAATGTTACTAGGTAAGATATTCATTGAAACAGCGGTTAACACATGACCCAAAATTATGCCACACCATTTTTAAAAGTAAGTGCCACATGAATGCCACACCGATAGTCCCAACATTGACGGAAAAATCAATAATAATCGCTATCAAAATAGACACACTTTAATAAATAGAAGTACAAGGGAGATAGCACATAAAACTAACTGTGCTGTATCTGCACAGAGAGAAGCAACAATGTTAGTTTTATGATACAATATTTCTCTGTATGTAAGAATATTGCATAAAGCACCTTGACAAAGAATGATGAGCAGTGACATATGCCCGTACGTAAAACGTGGTCCCCTTTGGTTGCTATATTATGTTATTTTACGTAAGAAAGTGACAGGCCAAACACTAAATAACTTTGAAACTTTTGTTGATCCTCTAAACCATAACCTCGGAAAGAAATATACCTGAGATATGTGGAGAATTTTCCGAGCATATGCGAATAAATAATGTGTAAAGCATTGATTTTATCGAAAAAATAAAATTGTGTTTTATGGAGTAGTGAGANAGCATATGCGAATAAATAATGTGTAAAGCATTGATTTTATCGAAAAAATAAAATTGTGTTTTATGGAGTAGTGAGAATTTTAAGAATTATAGTCAGCATTTTGCAACTTATGCCAGCAGTTTTATTCTTCTGAGCAACCTAATTAATNGAATTATAGTCAGCATTTTGCAACTTATGCCAGCAGTTTTATTCTTCTGAGCAACCTAATTAATGATCTGTCTTAATGGTTATAAAATAAAATAAAAATATTAAAACTAATTATTATATTTTTTGTCTTCATTTGCAGGGAAAATTATATATGCGGTAAATAAAAAACCAAAGCATACTGCATAAAAAATGATAGATAACACAATACCATCGCTATGTGATTGGCCAATAAGATCACGTGGTACAGTTCCGTATCACGCAAAATGCTGACACTGAAAAGAGCTTTTCTTTATGTGAATGTTAACGTGGAACGATCGTAAGTGGTATTGTTGAAACATACCAATTAAGGTGCAGGCTTCTTACATCACTTGTTACGTGAAACGTGATGTCATCGTCACCTTTAGCACAATCGTTTCCACTGAACACTACCATGATTCCATAAAGCGTCATTATAGAATTATTTGAAATATAAAATTGCCGTTATTGTGTCTAATGTTACTCTAACGCGCATAAAAACCAAAGCAGATTTCAATCGTGTCTGCTTTTAAAATATCACATAAAAATGAAATTATTTCTCCTAATTCAAGGCGAAAGTAATTTCTGGAGTTGGTGTTTCTGCTGGACACATGCAGTTCCACGTAGGGGCATTTACCCGAGGCTGGTTTTCAAACTGTTATAGCCGTGAGTTATTTACAGTAGAGGAAGGTGAAGTATGTTCACTGCCGGGCCATGTGCTCGCTATACAACACGTCACTTCTCTCACTTCGTGGACAAACAACTGTTAATATTACTTCAAGTCTCGTTCATGGTCAAAACATGAGCCAAATTTTACAGTGAACTAAACGTTCCTGAGAGAAAGGTTTGAATGCCTCTTAACATATGGGTCTTGGGAGTACATCTTCCTGTTTTTCAGATTAATTGCATAACATAAGCAAATATAGAGGTAAACCGGTACTTGCAGACAAACAAATGATCGCTATGATAAGTTATAACAAGTATTTATAAATACCTGTATAGCATTTTGTTTCTATTCAGTACATGTAATAGTTTCTGTGTTATGAATATATATAACTCTCATTAACTTTGAGTGAGTCAAAAATGTAAAATTCCAACAAGTGTTCTGTTGGTTTTCTTCTCGAATATCAGGCAACCCTAGTCTGCAAAGGAAAACTTTCAGTTATTACTATTAAAGTGATATTCTTTAAATACATTTAATTTTTAGTCGATGGGAGCAATATGGCTACAATAAAAACATTTTAAAGCGCGATACCACATTTCATTCCTCAAAATCATCTAGAATGTAAAATATATGTGAAAATGACGAAACATTGTTAAAAGGATGACTCAACTCAATCATGATGGTCATAACATCTCCATGCCGTATGACATGTACTTGGCAGACGTACCCAGTGCATAGATCAAATATAACATGCCTCAAAGCAGATAGAGTGGAACTTCAGAACACAGTAATCGGGTATAAATTGAAAATTGTATTGTTCATGCAAGCGCTCCCCGTCCTTTGCCTCAACACCCCTCCTGGAGCGTGCGAAGTGCAGTTTCCAATGGCATCATCATTAACTGAAGAAGAGGAGGCAGGGTTACAAACTAGGCACTGCATAACAGCACGTTGAAAGGCATCCCATATATGTTCAATAATGTCGGGTGATTTACGTGGCCTATGGAAGTGTCTAAAGTCAGAAGAGTGTTCCTGGAGCCACTCGGTAGGAACTCTCGACGTGTGGGGTGTCACATTGTCCTGCTGGAATTGTCCACGTCCGTCGGAATGGACAATGGACATGACTGGGTGCAGGTGATCGGACAGAATGCTTACGTATCTGTCAGCTGTAAGAGTAATATCAAGACTTATTAGGGGTCCCATTTCACGCCAAATGCACCCGCCTAATACTATGACAGAGCCTCCACCAGCTTGAACAGTCCCTTGTTAACATGTTGGGTCCATGGATTCATGAGGATGTCTCCATAACCGTACACGTCCATCCGCCCGATACAATTGGAAACGAGACTTGCCAGACCAGGCTACGTCTTTCCAGTCATCTACAGTCCAATGGCGGTGTTGGCGGGCCCAGACGAGGCGTAAAGCTTTGTGTCGTGTAGTCAACAACGGTACACGAGTGGGCCTTTGGCTCCGAAAGCCCATATTAATGATGGTCCTTTGAATAGTTCGCATGCTGGTACTTGTTGATGTTATTGCAACACGTAGACTTGCAGTGTTCAATATTATTCGCATTTGAGTTGATGATAAGCGAAAGATGTTTCAAACACGAACTTGGCAGTACAGGCGGTTTCTGAAGCCGCAGTAATCTCATTGGCTGCTCATCTGTAATCTTCATGTGCAAAACAGTGCTGTGTGTACCTAAATAAATAACGCTGAACATTAACGATCTTGTGCCTCACAATGTTTTGTAAACATCTTTTACTACCAAAAATTGTAGTAAATATTATGTGCACACACACAGCTACGTACTGATACACAGTGTAAATAATAATCTTGCAGTTTTCATTTATTCAAACCTAATTTAGACGGATTAGAAGAGGCAAATTGAAAATGCCGACAACAGAACCGCCTTAGCGACGTGAGAGGCAGTGTTGTGCTTTGTCAGAGTATCCCTGGACACTCCTGACGTGAAGCAGGAGGGAAGTGTTCTGGACTCAGCAGGTCTCCGCTAAGTTGTACGAAAATACTACACTTCGACGGCGGCACTTACATTTCGGTAACTTCCTAACTTTATATTGGTTTCACTATATCTATGCACTTTTAAGCCCAGTGCACAAGATACATTACTCTTTACTTCATTCCGTCAACATCAGTGTTTTCAAATATTTTTTGTTAAAGTTTTAAATAATGTTGCGACTTTCATGTGGTATTTCAATTAAGTTGTCATCGTTATCATGCCACGAAACAATAAAATAACCTTAACATCGAGTTTAAAATGTTTATTTAGGCTGTGTATGTAAATAGTTCAACTAACCAAGATTTGCAGGTGAATTTCTAGACGAGCNGTTTAAAATGTTTATTTAGGCTGTGTATGTAAATAGTTCAACTAACCAAGATTTGCAGGTGAATTTCTAGACGAGCCTGTTGTTAAACGAGCTATCCTCTGTTGGTAAATAGGAACTGGCAACATCACAACTCGCGTAAGCAATCTACCCTGNCTGTTGTTAAACGAGCTATCCTCTGTTGGTAAATAGGAACTGGCAACATCACAACTCGCGTAAGCAATCTACCCTGTATTGTGCCCACAGCTTCAAATATACACTCCTGAAGCAGGCAGTTGCTGCAGTTGCACATCTGCTTCCTGTGCTCGCAGAAGTGTGAGAGCGAGCACAGGACANCTCCTGAAGCAGGCAGTTGCTGCAGTTGCACATCTGCTTCCTGTGCTCGCAGAAGTGTGAGAGCGAGCACAGGACATCCAGTGTCGCAGTGACAGCTCGAGTCTCCTAGCAACATGGCCGCTACTCTGGTGTGTGGTGTCCTGTACCTGTGGCTTGTCCTGGTGCATCCTTCCAGTCGGTGAGTGTGCTCGTCCTTGTAATAACTTCCCCAGCTTACGTAGACTCACATCACACGTGCTGCCTGCCACCGCGAAAGTAATGGGGGAGGTAATGTGTTTTCTTACGATTCTGCACTCCGAAACTGAATAGAGGCTTCAATAAGTAACTTTGGAGGCTAAATTATAGCACTCNGTTTTCTTACGATTCTGCACTCCGAAACTGAATAGAGGCTTCAATAAGTAACTTTGGAGGCTAAATTATAGCACTCTATTATAATACGTTTTATAACTGGCAAGTTATAAACATGTTTTTCCACCAGCCAGTCGCATTCAGTGTATATTTCTACAGATCACGTCTGCACATTTGTAACTGCTCAAACCTCAACCTTCNCACCAGCCAGTCGCATTCAGTGTATATTTCTACAGATCACGTCTGCACATTTGTAACTGCTCAAACCTCAACCTTCACCTATAAGGCTTGAGTATCGCTGATTTAGGTTTATATTATAAGCTCCTATCAATACTTTTATTTCATTTTCGNTTCACCTATAAGGCTTGAGTATCGCTGATTTAGGTTTATATTATAAGCTCCTATCAATACTTTTATTTCATTTTCGTAGCTTTTATGTCCTGACTACATGCATAATTACAGTAATTAATGGAGTATCTGCCTTAGGTACTACGTGAAAACACATTTAATTCCTGACATGTTCGCCGTAANAATTACAGTAATTAATGGAGTATCTGCCTTAGGTATTACGTGAAAACACATTTAATTCCTGACATGTTCGCCGTATGCCCGACGACTTAACGTAGGCCTATGTGGTTGAAAGTCAGTCGTACAGGGAAGCCCTTGTTGCACGACTTTACCTGTATTCTTGGACTGTGTTGTGCTGCTCCCTAGCACTTGGCAGCAGATGACGTCACACTANTGCTCCCTAGCACTTGGCAGCAGATGACGTAACACTGTGACGTAGGAACTGGCGAGCGCAAGGGTACATCGTAATAATTTTACCGTAGATTCTGAATGAGAGTTGTATAAAATGTCATTTGTACCCCTCCAACGCCTTTCATTTTGTTGCTTCCTCTCTTCAGACTGATTAAATCCACAGCTTCAACGACACTATAATCATATTGCGGTGTTTATAATTAATTAATTAATGTACTTCTTAACACACTGGTAAATAAATTTGTGTGTTATAATTTGCGTGGATAATTATTACGAAGAAGTCCAGAACTAGCGCAAAATATACGAATATGTGATAATATCCCCAACTATAATTTTAAATTAGCTCATCCACTTTTCTTTAANAACTAGCGCAAAATATACGAATATGTGATAATATCCCCAACTATAATTTTAAATTAGCTCATCCACTTTTCTTTAACTGCGCTCTCATTTTTATCTCTAATATAAAAAACTGTGAAGGTTTACTGCATTACATTTATAACAAATATTAATTTTAATAATATTTTAACTATTTTGCTATGAATTAAATTTAATCATTTGTTTTCAAATGTAGTGTTTACTATTTACATAGATCTTTGTTCAACAGAATTGTTAACGTTCACGAGTTGTTTGTACTTGCGCATTTATTGAATCACTCAGTAAGATTGGCAAATAATTATTATGTAACCTTCTATAAGTAAACTACACAGAACAATTTATATATATATATATATATATATATATATATATATATATATATAGGTTTTTAAACCTCATTAATCATTGTCATAATACATACATAAATATTAGGTAATTATTCTGGAAATATTATTTCTAGCAAAAAAAACGAAAACAGCAATGCTAAATTTATGAACGATGTTTTTTCTGATGTTAAAATAATGGGCATAGAAACTTGAAAAANGCAATGCTAAATTTATGAACGATGTTTTTTCTGATGTTAAAATAATGGGCATAGAAACTTGAAAAAGTCTTCGCCCGTATGATGGATGTTATGAGCAGACGGGGTATAGTTGCTACAGAATCGCCGTAGTCACCATTAGTACCTCCTGGCATATAAGCAGCACCGTGCACTGTACCTTTTTATTTAAATACTCATTACGGTCATGGCTTTTGTATCCTCTTAGCCCACTGTCTGTCCGCCCACAGCCACTNCCTTTTTATTTAAATACTCATTACGGTCATGGCTTTTGTATCCTCTTAGCCCACTGTCTGTCCGCCCACAGCCACTTAACACTTCATACTGCCATTAGTCCATCCCAGCCACTGTCAAATATTTTGTATTATATTATTGTAGCTAATGTGCNTTCATACTGCCATTAGTCCATCCCAGCCACTGTCAAATATTTTGTATTATATTATTGTAGCTAATGTGCCAATAGTTACTTCAATAAGCATAGAAACTTAAACAAAGTTTGGTATTCTAATGAGATATTTTAAAATAAGATATTACAAAAAANTACTTCAATAAGCATAGAAACTTAAACAAAGTTTGGTATTCTAATGAGATATTTTAAAATAAGATATTACAAAAAAATATTTCATTTCACTTTTATTATATTCTTCAAAATTTTAAATCTGATTTTTTAATTTCTTACTCAAAAATCGTACTTTTCACAATTTGTAATAAACAAAGTCGTGAACAAAGTATATTACTAAAAATTAATATTCCCACATATACATGTAACAAAACAAAATAAATATACAATTCAATTATTTGTCAACACAATAGCGTTAAATTTAAAATCAGTATATATAATAATAAACTAAACATAAAACAACTATTCCTAATTTACGTCAAATGTAAGTTCTCCAGTTGACGTTTTGTACTGAACGTATACAGTAGCGGCACGGAGGTACTTTCCCGAGGCTGGGCTCGAAAGTGTTACAGTAGAGTGTAGGGGAAGTTTGTCCATTCTTGTGCCATATGCTCCCTATACGGCAATGCACTTCTCACACTTCATGCACATACATTTTTCAAAAATACCTTAGGACAGTTTAGACGGTTTACACGACAAAATATGACACGCATTTGGAAATACTTAATTAAGAAAACAAGAGTTCANTAGGACAGTTTAGACGGTTTACACGACAAAATATGACACGCATTTGGAAATACTTAATTAAGAAAACAAGAGTTCATTTCATTTGAAAAAATAATACTATTAATATAAGTAGTTTTTAATACAAAGTGTCTGTAAGAAAAATTGTCAGTAATTATTGTCATAATGGNATAATACTATTAATATAAGTAGTTTTTAATACAAAGTGTCTGTAAGAAAAATTGTCAGTAATTATTGTCATAATGGCATTACTTGAAATATAATTTGTAGCCATTAGGAGCGACATTACTACAATGAAGATCGTTTGAAAGTGGAATAAGTANCATTACTTGAAATATAATTTGTAGCCATTAGGAGCGACATTACTACAATGAAGATCGTTTGAAAGTGGAATAAGTACCACTTTTCATGCCACAAACGTATTCGAAAGTTAAATATAAAGTGAAAACAGATAAACATTTTTCTAGGGATGGCTCATACCAATCATGATACTCGTTAATTTTTTTCACTGTTTTTCTCTTGAACCCAACTTGGTCTCTACTAACAAGGAATATTACAAATATTGTAAAACGTGGAACGGGTCTGTAAGTAAAACAATACAACAGAATTGAACTTGTCCGAACATAATTTTCACAGATTTTTTGTGCCATTTCTGTAGCAACGGAACAACTCACAGCCTTATTTTTACCGGGTGGCGTGATCTCTCTCGATTTTCAGTACTGAATCGATTTTCACACGCTAGATATATAGTTATCTTGTAGCATTCGGTTTTTTTTACAAAGGATATTACATTTTAGTTTTATTCTTAATCTTGAGTTGAAATTTTTTAAACACCAAATGGAATATGGTACTTCTCAAGATGACGTTGTGGGCACTTGGTTTACGAAATGCAACAAAAAATGATTGTGTCATCAACCCCGGCAGAAAGTGGCACTGCCTTTCAAGTAGATTCCATCTGGTTTTCGATTGGTAATTACCCTTTTTTATTGCAGCATGTAGATGTCGTTAAGTATTGTTACAAGACGCCTATGGGGCTTAACTGATTCCATGAGAGATGGAGGTCTTAATAAAAAGAAAAGAAAAAAAATTGAATTTTAATTTATTCACATAGCTATTATTTACAGCATTAAATTATCAGTATCCACTATTACTCTTTTTATTTCACAGGGAGCGCAATATTTAATGTATATTCGAACCCTTATTAACGGCCTCTTTTATGCCTCTGTTTCNAAGAAAAAAATTGAATTTTAATTTATTCACATAGCTATTATTTACAGCATTAAATTATCAGTATCCACTATTACTATTTTTATTTCACAGGGAGCGCAATATTTAATGTATATTCGAACCCTTATTAACGGCCTCTTTTATGTCTCTGTTTCNTTTTTATTTCACAGGGAGCGCAATATTTAATGTATATTCGAACCCTTATTAACGGCCTCTTTTATGTCTCTGTTTCTTGTCAGTTAACTCATATTAACACACGTTCAGTCTATCTGTTGCCATCATTTGTAATGTCTTTCACTCGCGCATCCCATCCAATAGTACAATCTGCAGTCGTACTCTACACTGCTCTGATGTTCGCAGTCGCGGATTTTCCTTCCACTAGTCACTTCTCTCACCGCGCATATCTCTACTAGCTAGTCATTTATCGTTGAAACTCATTCATTCAGCAACTGCCAACTTGGAGGCCCTAAAAGCTTTTATAGCCACTGGCCTTGACTTTGAGGGTTCGCGGCACCCTGTGAGTAGTTGAGCGACAACATGTCAGTAATCCAGAGCCTCGCACGCTCAGAGTGGCTGCCTGTAACATAATATATTTCATGGAAATGAAGGTGTCTTGAAATAGTAAAGAAAACTGGTGCGAATAAAAATGACAGATAAATCCTACGATATTTCATACTTATTATCACAGACCAAGGTACTATCTGTCATGCAACTTGGCAAGATTTTGACAGTTTGACTAAAGGGGCACCAAAGTTTACCTATCGTTTGTGTATCCTTTCGCCACCAATTGGTGCGAAAAATGGCGGCTGTATATTTTATCAGCACACTGTAAGATAATCNATCCTTTCGCCACCAATTGGTGCGAAAAATGGCGGCTGTATATTTTATCAGCACACTGTAAGATAATCCACTTGTAATTGTGATACCAAACAAATTTTAAGGAATTTACAGACTGACATATGTCTAAAAAGTTCGTAGGCTGTAAAAGTAAAAAAAAAAAACGTTTGCAAAAAATTTAATATTTGTTAACAATTTTTTATTTAGTATAGACAGCGAATTTGGGTTAACATTTGCGAGACGGTAATTGTAGTACTTATCACACATTAGATGTTACAGCTAATGTGTTTTCTGACCTCTATTTTCATTAAGCCCCTTGTACGAACTGTTACGAGTTTCATCCGCTAACAACTCGCCAACGCATTTTGCAAAGTAGTTATTCTGCTATTATGAGACTAAACAATTCGAGTTGGAAATATGTGTGCTGGAATAACGTAAATATTGCTAATTTTGATGGGTGTGTCAGGTACTTTCTTCGTTTTATTAATACAGTAGCTATAGTAACAACACGAAACCAAAAAAGAGATGGGTTTACGAGAAGATAAGATCATAGCGTGATTACCTGCATCCGCATGCTAATGATGGGAACAGAAATTACTAGTAATCAAAATCGATGTACATGACAATACATCAATATCAAACCAACCATCACTTGCACGAAAGTCTTTAATTCCCTTTTTTTTTCTGCGGAAACGTTTACTTTTTCTCTTAATATGTTTCATCCAGTTGGTACATTCGAATTCCGTGCTTGCGCAAACCACTTTTTTAAATTCTCTTCTAGTTGTGGATACTCACCAGTCTTAAAGCGCTTTACTTTGCTGTCTGACGTCTGGAAGGCGATCTTGTCCTTGTCCTTCGCAATTGATGTTATTGTGAAAGGAGGAACGTTATAACGTTTGGACACGTCAATTTGTTTATCACCACCGGCCACGGCGTTAATGATTTCTTTTTTTATCTAATGGAAAGACACTTATTAGCTCTTTTCGGAGGCATGGATAAGATCGAACTGACTAACTTTTCACTCGCTCTGCTCCTTCCTAACCTCTCATAACCCTAGGCCGGACACCAAGGCGCCTCTTAGTTCTGGGAATCACAGACACATCGCCTCACAGCCTACTCTGCGTCATTACCTACCCTTCAAACCCTCCTACGTCCCTCAGTACCCATCCAGTCTTTTTTACTCTGCCCGAATTGCATAAGTCTAGAGCTGGTGTACAGTCTAGGGTTAAAAACATTACGAGTTAACGAGATTTTTAAGTTGTAAATAATAATTATAAGACGTTTTAATTGAGCTCGAGCCCCAAAATAAATACGTATCATCGAGGGGACCGGAATGCATTGTTTTTTTTAACGAAATAAAGGAATTTTCTCAAGGGACCAGCAAATTTGTACGAATTAGCGGGATATACGAATAATCGGGATGCGAAATATCGGGATTTCACTGTTTTAAGTATAAGAGGATCCGTGCTACCCGAATACATGTCTATAATGAGATGTAACACACAGTTTCGTGGTGACAAATATAGCTCGTGTGTGAAAGGATGACAAGAGAGTGATACAACATTGTCATTACAGGAGTTTTCTGAATCCACAGTAGTCGCATTGTCACCAAAATGTAGAAGTTATATTCACAACAGTGCTATGTGTACGTAAAAAACAAACGCTGAACATTTATTTACAAATTCATACATCGCGAAAGTTTGCAATCGTTATTTACTGCTTAGAATGTCATGATTTGGAATTTCACAAATGGTTAAAATGTATTAATATTCTTTATTATTATGCGTCTATCATAATCAAAGTGGTGATACTCGGTGACAATAAACAACTTGCAGTTGTCATATTGGCAAACCGTACTTAACACAGACCACACGACGTAACAAGGCACATGCTCTTAGCAGAGATATCTACAGCTCCGTAACGACGCCACAGGCAGTGTTGTGCATTGTTAAGGTAACTACAGATACTCTCCTGCCAGCCACTGAAGACATGAACCAGAAATGAAGTTCTCTGGACTAGCGCAAGTCTCCACCACGTTGCACGACGATACTTCACTACGACTGCTGATATTATGTTCAGGTACTCGTCGCCTTCAACATTGTACATTTTGTTTCACTTAAAATATTATCACTTTAAGGCCCGGTGCACACGGGACAATATTGTATACTTGGTCCCACGCAAATTAGTTTTCTTTTATACCAAATTATTTAATAAATATGTGACATTTTTGTGAAAAAGAAATTATCTAAGTGCAGGATGAGGTGCAGGATGTCTCGTGTGAGCCGGGTATCACAGGTGCAGTTTTATTTCCTCCTGGTGGCGTGATGTGTTCGTGAGCTGTTGAGAACTATTATTCAGTAGCCCTCAATTGTTTTGTGGCCAGTCCCAGCTTATCGCCTCATGCTAGAGTATTGTTACGTGCAGTTTTGTGTGAGCAGTAAGGGGTTGTTAACCCAGGGGAGTAGGGGGTGCAGGGGTACATAAGACCTTCCCCCACATATTGTGGGTCAAGTATAGAATAGCATTCGTACCCCTCCCCCCCTTCAAAAATTATAATACTCTCGTGCTACTTTATTATTTTAATAAATTATAACATATCGTGCACCAGTAGCAATCTTCATTACAACCAAATTTTGTAGCAGGCTGTAACAGGAAATTTCTCTGAACTGTTAACTGGCCTTTTCTTAAATTTGGTTGTTATGAAACAATTGCATTTTTGAATGCTGTTCACGGAAATTTGAGCGCTTTTGGAAGCCGTGCTTTGTATCTACTACATACGTGTAACATATAAGAAGGTAGTATTCAATTTAACACATCGCCATGAGCCTGATTACATTATTTATGCGTCGATCAAGTAAAACTTAAAAATTATTGGAAAAGTTAATATTCTACAGATATTCCACTTAATAAGGCGCTATGCAATAAAAAGAACAGAAAGCANTATTGGAAAAGTTAATATTCTACAGATATTCCACTTAATAAGGCGCTATGCAATAAAAAGAACAGAAAGCAAAATGAATCATTTCAGTATTCGCACACGTTTACTTATCACATTTAATTCTACTTCAGAACATGGAACTACTTTCTCGTCGTTACCAACATGACTGGGCGCATGCCAGTGCTCTGAAAACCACGCACAGACTATGATATGACCTGAAGACGTGAAACTGTTTCTCCTACATCGCCGCCAACTTTACACGGTGAATGTCTGTGTGTGTGTCGGTTAAATACAGTTTGACAGCAGGCACATCTTTCGAGGCGATTTTGAAATGTACTAAACCAACCACAAGAGCAGTTATAAAGGAAATTACATTTTCTATGCAACTTAATTAGAACAAACGATTAGTGACGGTATTTCGAAATTTATACTAATTGATGGTTGGTCAATAATTAACATGTTTCTTATATTAAAATAAATTACTGAATTTATAAACATTATGTGACCAACTTATTTTTGATTGAACAGGGAAAATGCAATATAGAAAGCAATTCAAAAGTGTAGTCAGGCACCCAACCATATTAAGAAAAAATTACTTAAATCGTAGATACAACTGCAGATAGGTGAAGGTTTTCATAATGGTAAGTATGGATTGCACTTAGGCTAATACTTAGACATCAGCGCCACAATAATAGTGATTACCTTGAAATCCTTTCGCTAATTTTATAGAACTTGGTCACATTTTCTTTCCCCAAATGTTATATATATATATATATATATTCAATTCCCTATCACGTTTACACACTCAAACTACACCTTTCACAAATACGGTCATACTAATACAATTTCCGTTTTCAAAATATGTACAATTAAATAAAGCTGTGAGAAATTAACTAAAGGAAGGGATCAGTGTTAAAAAATAATAGTTTATGATCTGGGTCAATACCTCTTTATAACGTTTGGCCTGTTATCTTTGACAATAACCAAAAACAAAGAGGATCTGGACGTAACTCATTTTGAATCAAACATAGTCTTATATGTAGATCAATGTGCACCAAAATTCGCATTTTAAGACTTTTTCAACTAAATTCTTTAACTGAAAATTCGCTGAAAAACACGTAATCGCGTGTAGAATGCCTTTGAAACATTTTATTAATTATAGATGGAAATAAAAGCGTAGTTGTAATTTGTTTATCATTTTACGCGCTATGCTCTCCACGTTACTGTTTAATGAGTTTCACAGTAGAGCGTTTCGGGAACCATAAATACCAGTTACTGAGTCCTAAATATACTCCGTCACAGAAACATACATCAAGATGGCATGTTCTACTTTGTTTTAAAATAACGAACTTTTAAATAAATTGCTATTTATTCCTGCTAATAAAAGTTAAAGCGAAAATTGTGTTAAATTTACACTTTATGTCCATTTTATTTTAAATACAAACATTTTAAGTGTGGGTTTCTATTGACTAAATTTAAGCCGCAATCTCGCTGTTGTGGGAATTAAGTGGTTGTGATCCTACTGTTTACTGCTTTACTATGTATTTGAGTAACAAACACCCAAATATATTCTGGTTTCCACGCCAGATCAGGACATGAAGTTACTTAGATGAGGGTTAGTCTCCAGTATATCTCACATGCCCACAAGCTGTGGCTGAAATTAACCCACGATTGTCTCTTCTCTCTAGTGCTGATTCGCACGGCATATCTGTAACAGTTTGCCACACAAGCTAAAGATAAGTTAATGTTGTCGAAGATATTCAACTTATTACACATACAGTATATATTAAACAACTGATCGGTTAGATGAAAGTTAAAAAGTTTTAAAGGGCGTCCAAGTGTGTCTTAAATCGATAAATTATATGAAAGAAAAAACGGACTGACTGACTGACATATCAAAGCCCAGTCTCAACCACTAGCCCTAGAATCGTGGAAATTGGCGGAAACATTATTTATGTAATGCATTCAGCCACTAAGGAGGGGTGTTCAAAATTAAAATTCTAGAGGAACAAAATTGGGGTTCAAAATTTATACGTAGAAAAAATAAGCTGCCTCAAAAATTGACCATATAAGCATGACGTTTGGAGTAAACATTCATTATATAGGGATTTTTCAAAATTCCACTACTAAAGGGGTGAAATGAGTGTTCAAAGTTTGTACGGAGAAAAAAAAAATCAGACTCATCAAATTATCTTATTTTTGGACTTGCATTTCATTCAATGTTCTATTTTACATAATGTATTCTATTTTAAAGCTAAAAATACTGCAACGAAAACAAGAATTCCACGTGGACAAATTCGCGGGCAAGACCTAGTTGTTTTATAGAGGTTTATCAAATTACTTTGTTTTGGTTGTGATATAAAATAGCCGTATTAATAAAGTATGACAAGAAAAATAAGAGTTTGTGAAAAAACAAATAAAACAAATCGTGTGAACTCAAACTACGTATAAATTTGTGTTGCAAATTTTAAACCTAATACAATTAATGCGTCAGGTTACAGCTCAAAATATTTGTCACGTTGATAGAAAATCATGCAAATATTGCTTGGGCATTTACTATGCGGTTTGCAAGTATCTCGATTTCTTGCTTTTGCGATAAAAATTTAAGTCAAAATAACATCGCAGGTAAACCGTCGAATATGAGACTAATTGCAAAATGCCTCTCGTGGGACTTCAAGAAACACTTTAAATGAAACTAAACTTTTTGCAAAATTATTTACTTGATGTTTGTGCGCTCTCAGTCTTAAATTGTAGTTCTAATATTAATTTAGAAAAAAACACGAAATGTTGTTTCTCATGATTTGTATTTTTATCAAACTATCATATTTATGTCACGAAACCATAAAATACCCTCAAACCTGAGTAAAGAAATTTTGGCTATTAAAGAGTTTTAAAACCTATATTTATATACTTAGTCGTACCAACCTATATTGCAAGATGTATGTTTTAGACGAGTCTATTGATAAACGAGCCATTCTCTGTTGGTAAATATGAATTTGCAGATACAAAACTGGCATGCGCACTCTACCCTGTATTGTGCCTGCAGCTCCGCGTGCACTCTGCTGAAGCTGCCAGTTGCGGAGCGACCACAGTGTACTTGCAGAAGTCTGAGAGCGAGCACAGGACCTCCAGTGTCGCACTGACTGCTCGAGTCTCCTAGCAACATGGCCGCTACTCTGGTGTGTGGTGTCCTGTACCTGTGGCTTGTCCTGGTGCATCCTTCCAGCCGGTGAGTGTACTCTTCTTGTAGTAACTTCCGCAGCTAACGTAGACTCACATCACACGTGCCGCCTGCCACCGCGAAAGTAATGGGAAGGTCGTATTTGTTATTATTTTATTCTGCCCTCTGAAGCTGAAATTCTGGCCTGATTCTGGCACATTACAGTCTGTGGCTAATTAATATAATATTTTTTACCTTTTAAATCAACGACATGCACTTTCTACCAACCAAACGAATTATTTGTACCTCCGTTTATCTGCACCGATAACTGCTTGACACATGTAATAGTTCATGTGACAACTTCCCCCCATGAAGTATGAGCATTGCGGATTCTGGTTTAGAATATATGCCCATGCCAATCCTTTTACTCCAGATTGTCTTAGTTTCTGTGTGCAGTCTGCAGGAATGGTTACAGTATGTGACGATGTAACTGCTTTCCTATGTAACGACACTTTAAACTTGCAAACATGAAGGTCATGTACTCGGTGACTATGAATAAGGTTGAAAGTCTGCCGTACAGGGAAGCCCCGTGTTGCACGACTTGGAGACACGACTGTACTTGTATATTTGGACTGTGTTACTACAGCACAGGCTTGCCGTGCCATAATGAGCAATGGCGTAGTTTTCTCAGTGGCGTTACAAAGACAAGACATTGCAGTGCGACGCAAGCAAGCCGCAACAAAGGGCGTAGAGAGGATAGTGATTTGTTACTCAGTGGAACGAATCACCACGTAAAGAAAGTACTAGTATGTTCAAGGCGGGCACTCAGTGCTATTGCATATTCCCTTTCTTGTCCTGGTTTCTCTACAAAACAGCGAGCATGATAATCCGAGAGCCTATCTACTAGACATTTAAAATACATTTTCTCACAGTCAGATGAGCATTCAGCAAAGTCACAATGTAAAACTCTCTTCAGGCACACGAAATATTCGCTGACATGTAATAAGCCTGCATTAAGGAAAAGTTTTTCAATTTGTTTAACTATAGGCATACTTAGTTTATTTACTTACAAGTAAACTGTAGCCAATTTGTGGTCTTATTTATGGCTCCGCTAGGTAAAAAGTATTTTAATTGGGTATTTGTAGTTTGTGGGCAATATGTAATAAATATTACGAAAAATATATTCCTAAAAATTTAGGTCTTTATTTGGAATTGCAACTTGTTTCCATAACTATGATTTTATTTCCGGTAGAAATATCTGTCTTTGGGAACGTACCGTTGTCATCCTGTGAGAATACAATTGTAGCTAAAAACAGTTCTGGGGACGGGAAACACAATTCGTGTGTTAATGGATTTTATCATTTACGGAACAGGCAGTCGCAAAGAACAAAATCTTTCTTGCAGCACTGCAAATATCTATAATTAGAGTAATCCTTTATATTATTCACTTTAACTTCTACTTGAATTATGCTAAATAAAAAGTAAATAATTCAACAGGTTGATTATTCATAACAATAGCGCTGAACACTGCACCACAAACCATGCCACATCATCTGTAAGCGCTTTATGAATGTCAACTTTATCGTCGTAACATGCACCGCAAGATTACAAAAAAAAGTGCAGTCATTACGAAAACTAAGTATTTTGATACTATTAGTTACAAAATAAATCTTTCGAAACTATGACACATATAATTAGAAACAGTACAATTATGTATAATATTTCTAAGTTTGTATAATACGTATAGCAAATTGTCCCCCGGCCACGTGAAGGTTGTTGCGAGCTGAGAGTGTGAAGTTGTTACAGCCTAGACGTAGTCGCCTCCATACCCCTCCTGAGAGGTAGGCAGCACTGTGCACTGTGCTTCACGCTAATGTAACACTTACTAAAGACCTGTATTAAGTAAACTCTTAGCCTACTGCCTGTCCTCCTACAACCACTTAACACTTAACTCTTGACTTGAGTCCATCAACAAGAAATGTAACAATTATTTGAAATATAAAATTGTTGCTAGTGTGCCAATTGTTAATTCAGTTCGCATAAAATTAAAAATATTCAGAATATATACTCTTATAAAAAGTACAATTATAACAAGACACTGAAATATTACAATATTTCTTCTAATTTAAGGAAAACGTAAGCTCTCTAGTTGCTGTTTTCTGCTGGACGTGTGCACTTCCTGCCAGAGATATTTTGCCGAGGCTGGTTAAGATAGTGTTGTACTAAGTGAGAAGCACTTACAGTAGAGTGTAGACGAAGTTTGTCCTTTGCTGGACCATGTCGCTCCCAACACGCATCGCTCTTCTCAAACTTCATGCACTAAAAACTTGAAAATTATCTCGTTACCGCTTGGGGTTGCGCTAAATTATGACCTAGTTTTGTAAATGCTCAAAACTAATTTATAAAATTTTACTAATTTTCAAATAATTAAAATTATTTTTCTTAAATTTATTTTTCATACCTATTAAAGGAGGGGGTCTTCAAATAACATTTTTCAGTATTTGTTTTCAAAGAAATATTATTAAATGGCATTGCTATTTCTAATAAATGGGAGCGACATGGCTACAGTATAAAGCAATTGAAGTCGGGATACCACATTTCATTCCTCAAACGCGTCTCGAAAGCAAAATGTTAAGTGATATTAACTAAACATTATTTCTCAAAATGTCTCATACCAACCATGACACTCATTCAAATTGTTAATATTTTATTGTCGAATACGTCTGTATCTCTACTAACATAAAATGTGATAAATAAAATGCGTTACGGCGCTCTAAATACAGATATGTTACACGGTGTAACTCATCGGGACTATCATGTAACGCAAAACGCCTTTGCCAGTTCTATTGCAACTAAACAGTTCAAAGATGCATTTGTACCGAGCAGCGAGATCTCATTCGCATTGCGTCTTGTGTTCGTGTGCATTCGGTATCCTACAAAGCACGTCGACGGAGATAGTTTCTCTCTATATCTTGTAAACCTATTTAGATAAAGCAAAGGTAACGCGGTATTCTTAAAAAAACCAACAAAAAATATATTTTGTGCACTTGGTTTGCGGAAATCATCAGAAAACCACGGCGCCATCAACAGCTGCAGAACGTGATTCTGCACACAAGAAGATGCCAGTTGGGGGAATTGGTAAGTGAACTCCTTATTAGAGTTAGTGTCGTTAAGAATATATTTATTATTTATAATAATTTTTATATGTTCGTTTTGATACACTTTAAGTATTGGTTAATCATATCAATCAATCGCAATCTGCAAATATATACTTTCAGGGTTTGGTATTCCTATCAAACATATTTCTATAATTTTATAAGCCTCTTATTTATTGTTCAGTTGGCCTACATATAAAAATTATCTCATAAGTCTTTAACTATGTTCTAACTAAATCAAAGCTGACTTCTAAAATTTCGTTATGCCTAACTTTTACTCTCTTTTGTTTGCACCAAACAAGTTATACCTCCTTAAGAGCTGGTGTAATTTTGGATGCACAAATTATCCCAGCGTTCTTACACTGGTTGAAGATAATTATCATTCTCGGTTGGTCGGGTGTCACATGCGATTGATAATCTACTTTTATGCGGTTTGCTTTCCCGTGTAGCCTGATTAGTTGAATGAATCTAATATATCAAGTATGGATTAAAGCATTACCTATTACAATACCTGAAATTGTATATTAAGTTTAATTCGCGCTTGTAAAACATAACTCCATATTGCTGACATTGAAAATACCCACAGTCCTGAATGCACGCTACGTAAGCATTACAAGAAAATATTTTGTTACATTTATAATAGAAAAATCATACAGTTATACATTCGTAAAAGCACACCATACAGCTGCGAGGTTAATTGCGATGTGGCGAAAAAGTCTTAAGGCAGTTCAGAACAAGACAGAGATGGTGCCCGTTACAGTGTTTTCCCAAGTCGCACTTTGCTTACGCGCAAAGACGTACACCTTTCTCTGTTTATACGCGCGTATTATCGTTCCTACGTTCCAGAGTGTTTGAAATACACATTTTTCACTCGAAACTATTATACATGAATCAAATGTGCTAATGTAAAAGAGAACACACACTTAAGACGACGTCTGTTGAAGACTTACAAGACGTCATACAAACTAGAAACACCATTCCAGAGCACACCAACATGGCTAATAACGACTTTTCCAAAGCGCTGTCTCAAAATATACGCATCAGATACATATCAAACTACTTAAGGCCCCTGAATTAAGACATGTTACAGAATTTCCAGCAATTAAATGAGAGGTTCACCGCTTTAAGTCCCATAAGAAAACGCAGCACGACTAGAACATTGCACGCCAGTTCAGAGCCTTGCTCGTAGTAGAGGGACTATGGGGACTTTGGCACATCGGGACCTGGGACCGCAGCGTCGGAACTGTTCGTGCTCTGTCATTCCGGTCGGCGGGCGGGAGGTCATAATGGATCCAGGTGATCTTGATCCTGGTAACCTTTGGCCTTGACCCCAGTGATATTTGACCTTGAAACCCAAAATATTCAAATAAATAAAAAAATCTGAAGAAAAAAAAACATATTTAAAAATCTATAAAAAATGTTAAAAAAAATATTTAAAAAATATCAAAATTATTTAAAATTAATTAAAAAATTATTCTCAAATGTATTAAAATAACTTAAATTTCTAGAGGCCCACCACCCCCTCTATTCATACTCATTCTGCCATCTTGGTAGGTGCAGTCCGCCAACTTTGTATGTGTCACAGCCACTGTCCACCATCGTGGTAGGTGCATCTGTCCGCTATTTTGGTCGGTGCAGTCTTCATATTGGTAGTTGCAGATGCCTACCATGTTGGTCGGTGCGGNATCCACCATATTGTTTATACATTACTGGAGATTTCTCTCACCTTCGTTCGACCGCCATATTGGTTTTTTCATTTGTAATTTGTTTTACATTTCTGGTGATGTACCCAGCACCGCTCCCGGCAGACTACTGGCACCCTCCACTCCATTCCAATATATTTAATTGACCAAATTGTCCACCCCTTTCCAATATATTTTATTGCTGCGCCAATGTTTCCGATTGGTTAATTACTCGGGCGTTTTCGGAAACCTTCTTTCGACCAATTAGACGGTTCCCTTCTATTCTATTCCATTATATTTAATTGCTATGCCAATGTTTCTCATTGGCTGATTACTCGGGTGTTTTCAGAAACCTTCGTTCCGACCAATCTGCGGCCTACATTAACCGCGAGGACGGATTATTTTCCCTTAAAAACTCTTTATAAGATGCACCCCGAACCCCCTCGGGAAATCAGTCATTTTTCTTGCTCTTAGAATTGTACGCATGTTGTCCGAGCTGCCATGAAATCCTTTCGGCCTTTTTGGCATTTGGAAGGGTGCACGCGCTTAGTGCCTTGGACAAACGAGACGAGGTACCATACCTGCCGAAAGAATTTCTCCTGGTCTACGCACCATACGGAAATTTAACCATATTCAAGTATTTGCCGGCCTACCTGCAGCAGGGCTACCTCCGTTTTCAAGGTGTGTTTAGNTGTCATTCTGGTCGGCCGGCCGGAGGTCATAATGGAACCAGGTGATCTTGATACTGGTAACTTTTGACCTTGACCCCGTTGATCTTTCACCTTGAAACCAAAAAATCGTAATAAAAAAAAAGCCACATCGCAGGGGTTGGTGCAAGACCAGACGAGCAGCCCTCGCGACATCTGCGCCCATGGAATACGACGTCCCCGTTGAAGATGCCCTCCCCATAGGAGATGCCCTCCCCATTGAAGATGCCCTTCCTGTAGAAGACGATGCCCCAGTGCAAGCTATCTACTTGCAAGCTGTACGCACGGAAGATGCTCCCTTTCAAGAGATTTACTGACAAGCAATACCCGGCGAGGAAGCCAACCCAGAACACAGGTGCCCGATGTTTATGAACCTCGATGAAGTTTTAAATGACTTTGTGAAACATTTGTGAAACTCGGTGTGTGCATGGGACCTGAAATTTTTATAATGTAACAAGAATCGTATGAAATGTTTTGCAGCATCCAATGTTTTCGCTCTTTGGACTATTACACCATCAAGCAGATTGCCATCTTTCACAGTGACGAAGATGAGAAAACCAAAGATTTAACTTTTTTACTACCGTGTCCATTGAAGCACCTCGACCACACCCCACAACAGGCGTATCTCCTACAGACGTACGAAACGCAAGGTTTAAGGTGGGAAAAGGGAAATATTCTTTCCGAGGAAATTCCGACAATGTTAGACTCTGCCATAATTCCCTATTATCCTGTGTATGTGTTTGGAAGACGCCAAGAGTCGGCGATTCACAATTCGTGCTCCATCGGAACTAACTTCGTAAACCTCCACAAGCATTGCTGCTGCCCACCGTTTCGACAGCTCGTCAAGACCAACACTACAAGACTTCACGAGTGTAAAAATCAAAGAAACCCCAAGACTGTTGGAGTTATGATAACCCGTGGTACATTAAAAAAACCTACGAGAAACACATGATACATACAAAAAATATATATATTAAGTTTGTAATGCCCTCCAAGACTCATCGAAGTAACGCATGTAAAAAAGTATTACTTGTATTATACAGAATAATAATAATTTTGTATTGTGAGGTGTGTACATAAAGAAATGTGCTCACATTAGTTAAAAACACACTGTTGGTGAAGAAATTTTTTTTTAGTAATAATCACTTTTGTTATAATTTAAAGAAACGGAAAAAAATTAAAATCTTCAACGAGACTCTAGTCATCACTAAAAAACGTATCATATATTTCACATGTGTGAATGTATTTATTGATTTAAATAAATTGAGAATTAGACGTAAAACACTTTGCAAATGAAGGCAGTCTCAAAAATTATCTCTAGAAATGTCATGAAGCAGCTGCAGAGATGGCCAGAGTTAAGTTGGCACCGCACGCAGTATTCAGGAGTTGCAGCCATGCATAAATGTACTTTGCTCTTCCTGCTGAACACGCAGTGGGCGGGCGCGTGGGCCACCTGGAGCCCGGGAAAGGAGGCGAGCTGCTCTCCTACAGCAGTGACTTCATGTTAGCTACATTAAATGTATTATTACAATAGAAATCGATTGCTTATTCATTAATCATGTAAAACATAAATACATCGCAAAAAGAATTCACGAATGCGTATTAATTTTATCATACAAACTTTAATATGCCGGGAGAAAGAAACACACTTCTGTCTTTAGCCCATCCGAGAATACACACTAGGGCACACTGACAGGAGGGTCCAGGTTCGACACTTGAGAAAAATATACACGTTATCCTACTGATGAGTAAATATACCTGTTACCATACGGATTTATAGATAACATACTTACTTTTGAAAAACAGACATAACATACTGTTGGGGACAATCAGAACATACCGATGAAAAAAAAAATCCCTGTTATCATACTGATTTGTGAAAAAAAGACAAAACATACCTTAAAAAAATAAAACTCCCGTCACATACATTGCAATCACCTTTAAAACAAAATCAAAACCAGCGCACAGAAAAAATATGATGTATAGAAGTATCTGCACCGTCCATTTATAATCAGCTTCACGTAAGTTAACAACAAGGCTTTATATATTACGCATGCAAAACATAAATTATAGAATAAATACTTAATATTTATTATTTCAATCACATCAAATGTTAAACAACAAACAGAAAAGAAAATATTTAATGTTGTAATTAGTACACTTAAAAAAAAACATGCACACACCAAGTTAAGAATATATATATGAAACGCTTCATAGTTATACTCCAACTTGAAACATTTAGAGAATTAATCCCGCACCCATGCTTGCATACATAACAGCTCGCAGGTGTTGGGGGAACAACAGGGATAGAAATGAAAGAACGAGCTTCTCAGTACACATGTGGCTATTTGTTCTATTGAAAATGATATGCTTACATTAAATTAAACTTTTAGCAGGGTTTTTATGCCAAAATGTCTTTCTCGGTGATCCAGGATTCATCATGTTTGGAGTGTCCTAGCCACCGCACATACACGCGACCATTACATCGTTTCAGTCCTTTTTCCACCAAATATACGTCTGGAAACTGCATAAGCCAGATCTCTTCGGTGTAAAACCTGCCAGTGATGGGTTCGTCACGTAGGTCCTGAAGGTTATACATGTGTGGGACGAGTGTCGTATACGCAACATCTTGTACAACTCTGCAAGCCAGTTCTGACGGAAGTCTTTGTGGAAAACTCCCCATCGTTTTTGATTCGCACCAAGTCACCGATCTTGGCTTTAAGCTTGCGTGGGTCTCTCCTCTTCGTAATAGCACACACGGTCCGAAAAAGAGAGTAATTATTCACGACTTCTGACTTCATGCGATTGGTAGAATGAATGGTACAATTGTAGTCGTAAACGAATTTTGGGAGTATATCCAACCACATGTAGTTTCTGTTTGCCGTGAAAAGTCTCCACAGTTAGAGTTTAGCATCTTGTGAATCCGCCTGATGGTGCTGGCCTTGAGCCAAGAGTATGTAGAATAATGATTTATGCCATAAGTTTTCATCAGTGCACGAAATCTACATTAAAATATTCTTTACCATCGTCGGTGTGGAGTGGTTTCCTGCTGTCTGCGAAGCAATCAGAAGTTTCAGCCTATCTATTAATTCATTCGTATCATCCCAATACTGATAGCCGATTTTTTTCTTAGATCTCCTATTTCTGAGTCAAACCTGAAGCACCAATTTCACGTACCGTAGTAAACAGTCCGGTTATAATGGAGAATATTTCGTGCACCGTGTCTTTAAATCGAAGTATTGTAGGGTTATTCTCAGGGTAATATGCGCGAATTGGCTTTAACAAATCGCGGTACTTGCACAAATCCGATTCGGTGTAGTGTCCAGGGCGCCTACGAAACAAAAGTTTGCTCAATCCCTGCGTGATATTCACCTTGCGCTTGCCGATCTGCAGTATATCTCTGGGATAAAATAAAACCTCGTTAATTCCAGTTACCATTTCCCCCCACTTTTCTGCAAACCATGAGTCTTGTCGGCGGAACAGTCAAGAGTAGGAAGCGATGTAATGAGAAAGAAGAGTGCTCACATCGGGCCCGTGCTCTCGTGTTCGTTTCCGTTCTCGCGCACGCAGCAAATCGATTAGATACAAATCGATATCGTCGCCAGTGATGCCACCTTTTCATTCTAGTAGTTCTGGGATTCTTTTACGTTTATTCGTAGGAGTCGGTTCTTGCACCTTGATTTCAATTTTGTTTTGTTTTCAACGCGGGCATCGTCCCCGTCACTCTGTTTTTTTTCTAATCTCGTCTAGCTGGAGGGTAATAGGTTTAGAGGGTCTCCTCCCTTAGATTCTCGACGGCCATGTTGTTAATTTTCGTGAGTAAGTATTCTGTCTGTACCACCTAGATCGCTCGCTTAAGCTTCCTCACCAATTCGGTTCGGTTATCCATCGTTCTCTGAGTGGAAAAGGCATTTCGTACATGAATATATATCGACCTCACTTTTTTGTAGGAAATCATTCGCGATTTTCAGAGATTGTTTTTTCTTCTTGTTATGCCTTGCAACATCATATTCGCAGCCAGTTTGGACATTAGTACATTTTGTAGGTCCTTCAATTCTTCTCGTCTCTGCGTGATCGACACATTGGTTAGATCGATTATCCACCCCTCCATGGTCGCTATGGGTTTATCGACCATTACCAAATCTTCAACCACTTAATTTTTCATGCTTTATAATTTTCGACCGATAAAGGACAAGTCTTCTTTGTTTGCAATGATGAAACGATTTTGCCCACATTCAAGGTCATCATGACGATCGAAGCTGCCAAATTTGGAAATGCTTCTGTGAATCATGGTTGCATTTGTAGGATAAACTGATCAAACCCATCTCTGTACCTGCCTTTATGTAGCGAGCAGTCCTTTACGATTTCCAATATACCGAACTTGTGTTTCCAACACAAAGAACATATTTCTTTGAATTCTGCAAATGTCATGTCTGCATTTACATGACCGTTGTAAACATGGCGTCAATTAGTGTCGTACTTGCGGAACAAAACTAGGGAATTCACATTGTTGAGAAGCAGTTGTTTGGGTACACGGGAATAAGTTTGACTGAGATACATGCAGTCCACGTTCGCGTACTGTCCCACGCTAAAGTATTCTTGAGTATGTCTGTTTATCGCAGGCAATGTCATCGCAGACAAATATCTAGTTTGGAAGAGCTTCATTCGAAGGCACCACCTTCTCGTTTTCGCTGCAGGGGAAATAACCCACGCCATCCCCGGCCTGTAGTACGCGTGTCAATCACTGGTGTTTCGGTTGCTGGAGCGATTTAGAATAATCATACACGTTGTGTAACCGAAGGCCGCTCGGTTTTTCCAGCAGGCTCCGTAGGACGCATGTTTTCCCACACCCGGACCGCCTACAAATCAGACCTCGCACGCTATTAGGCAACAGGACACCATGACGTTATTACCTCGGTATCGGCAACTTCCCTGGTAATACGCATGGGGAGACTCATGTCCGGCTCGATTACCTCCATTATGCTGAAACAAAACTGTATAAAAGAAGAATATGTATAGTTTGATCGCTCAGGTTAATTAAATGCGCTGTAAGGTAAAGATGATGAAATACGGCAAATAGGATCGTCAATTTGAACTTTAGATTCCAGGATACAGGTTCTGCGGACCAGGAACAAGACTTGCTGAAATGCTGTCATGCAACGAGAAGTGCATAAATACCCTGGACGAAGCGTGCAAGCAGCACGACGTTGCCTATTCCCAGTACAAGGATCTGCAAGCTAGGCACAACGCAGACAAGATACTTGCACAGAAGGCCGAAGAAATAAGAAAATCGGCAGCTGCTCTGGCCGGTATCGCCGGGGCAGTCACGAATTTTGTAAGCGCTGTGAAGCAATCTTCGAACGATCGTAAACAGGTAGAGGAAACCCTCCACCATAACAGAAAATTGGAAGCTATCGCCATAAGAGGAAAAAAATAGCCAAGAGTTTTTCATTCGTCACCCATATCGGGAAAGATGATTAATTGCCGGGGGGAAAAATATAGGAAAAAATCGAAGAAATAAATCAAAGTGCTTCTGTTTAGTTGCCAACTGACGAACGTGGATTTTAAACTGTTTGCGCGCAAATTGAAAATTACCTAATTTTCGCGGAGTGTTTGTGATGAACGCTTTGCCCCCTAAACCCAAGAGACATTAATGTGCTATAATTAATCTGAACACGACAGCCAGGCCCAGTATGCACTGGGGGGTCAACGTGAAAAAGGATAAACACGTAGACTATTATTATAGTTTTGGGAATATGCGCCCTCCACCCGAATTGCGCGAGTATTTGATATATACCAAACTAACGTACAATTACGAAACGGAACAGATGCCTAACACATGGTACTGTGGACACTTGTGTCTGCGATTTTTAAGCAATCGAGATTTCCAGTAATAGACAGAAAAAAAATCAATATAATTCGCAGGGAATAAAAAAGGTTTGTGAGCCATACCGATCTCGTCAGTATGTCTGTGTCTATCATTCTGAGAGGTCAAACGTATGAGCTGCGGGGTTGCTTTTACGCAGCCTTAGAAATGAAGGCGGAACGGTGTGTGGGGCTAGTGGGTTTTCAAACTTACAACTCCATATCCTACATCGAGGAAAATAAAAATTCCAGTTATCAGTATTCGGTTATGGGGGCAGCGAAGAAAATCGTCATTTCCGCCGGGCATTCGAGCTGAAGGATATGGAATACTTAATATAGAAATCGTTGCCACACAAATTGCATTCGAACTGCATGGGTATCCAAATACCCTGAAGGCCGAAATGTTTTGCACCGCAGATGTAGATTTCACGGAACCGGACACAATTGGGCCCCATACTAGGGTTCGAAGCCAATGTGTTCGAAGCAGGAAAAAAACATCTATCGTCGAGTGTGGTCAACATCTTTACGGTCAATGTCATACGAATATTCTGTAATTTGGCAAGTTGCAGTTACATGAATGGGTTAATCCAAGCAGCACGATTGCCGAGTTCGCCCCCACCATAGGTCCTGGATATAAAATCGTAGAATGTTCAAAAACGCTTATTTATTTTCCGATCGTCCAAAGAGCATCCACGAAGTAGCTGTTTCAATCGTGGACCAAAATGACCAACTGATAAATTTCCGAAACGAAGAAATCACTTTGCACCTGCACCTGAAACGATGGGACTAAATTTCGCTGGGAAAACAAAAGTGTATAAATGCGTGTGGTACATCGAACCCGAGATCAGTAAGCCACGAGAACTCATTACGCCAACTCCTGAAAAAGCAGAGTTTTTCCCCTTCCTTTGTTTAAAAGTAAACCGCCATGGTGGACGAAATCCTCAGTGAGGATAAATGCCTAGAATTTGACGATAAATTTGATAAAATCGAAATGCACTGTTACAAGCCTTATCCTGCTGGGCCTTTCGCTATCGGAAGAGAGGTAAGAATACCGATACATCGTCAAGATATTTACACTTTGCCTAGCCAGTCCTATGTTCTCATAAGAGGTAGGCTAACGAAGGCAGACGGGACCCACCAGACCACCACTGAGTTGGTTTGAAAGGGGATTCTGCACTTTTTCGAACGCGTAATGAACGAGATAAGTGGCATTCCGGTCACCCAGTTGCGAGATGTGGGCAAAAGATGACTACAGTGTTCCCATTTACGCCGAAGGCAGGTTCCAAGTATTTGTTCCGCTCTCCTTGCTACTGGGATTTTCCGAAGATTATAAGAAAATAGTGATAGGAGCGAGGCAGGAGCTGGTGGTTTTTGCTGGCCACATCGCATTTGGACGCCGTATTGGGAGTCGGAGAAAACACGCAGCTCGTCTCTCTTACTTTGAACACCATAGAATGGTTTGTCCCTCACGTGACCCCGAGTATCCGTGAACGTGTCAAGCTGTTGAATTATGTCAAGAAAATAAGTGATCGAAATAGAATTCAGAAGTTGGAGCCTGGTCACCTGCCCGGCCCTGTCTGCCGCCACACAACATCACTGGGTCGTAAAAACGTCTTCCAGCACACACAAACAGAGCTAATCCATATGGCGCTTCAGACGAACAAACAGCATAGTATCGGAGCCAACACGTCTATGTTTGATTACTGCAAAGTCTAAAATGTAAAGATATTTTTGAATAGCGAAAGGTACACGTTTATCGACCTGAACACTACCTTAAACCAAGAAGGTTTTACTTTGCCATATTATAGGTATTCGCAATTCCAATCTTCGAATTACAGACGCGAGGCGCATCCCATCCTGAGCCCGGAAAATTTCCGAGACATGGCACCTTTGCTGGTATTAGATACATCGAAGCAGAACGAGCGCGTGCAAAATGGCACGGTCGACTGCCAGATCGAAGCAATCACCAAGGAAAACGTGCCCGCGAATACCACAGCCTACTGCTTGATACTCCACGACAGGATCGTTCAGTAAATTGTTTTTCCGGCCTGGTAAATATCATCATTTAATTAAGCACTTAATACGCATGAAGTGGGGACTCACATTTCAGTCGTAAAAATGTACTGTAACTTGAAAGGTATATGGAGCCAAGACTTCATGCTCAAGGAAATCGCAGTCATGGATTGTTACTGCATGACTCAAACTGGCAACTTCCAGCCTCCATATCCGTGGAAACTGTTGGATGAAAAGAGCAAGAAAACAAACGCCTGTTTGACCAAGTACTACCACGGACTGTGCTGCGACGTTAGCAATATTCCGTATCATCAGGTGGGAAATTTTCTGAGCGACTTGCTGATGCAGTACCAGCGAGGCCCGAATTATGTGGTTGGGGCCCGATCAGAAAAAAGGGTTGAGTCATTTTTGCGTAAATGATTTGGAAATAATCGACGTACAGGACGATCATTGGTTACCTGTACGTTCCCTTCGAAAAATGAGGAAAGTAAAGGTTCAGAGTTATTTGGTGGTCGCTTCGAAAAACCTCCAGTTACTTTACGAGTGGCATGATCATTTCACTGAGATATAAACACGGTTTGTATATCTTGTAGGGTAAACATGATTTTTTTTGGCATGTCAGCCGATGTCCGAGGAGAGCTTGCATACGTCATTTCGCACAATGGAGAGTCGGAAAAAATACAATTATGTGCTGGTGTAGATGCAAAATTATCTTCAATAGTTGCTGCGTACACCTGCTGCAAGTCCCATGCGTGATCTTAGGCCGTGTGAAATAAGAAGATACCTGATCACGTTACAGTCACGTGTATATATGACGTCATTCCACAATGCGAAAAAAATTATGGAAATAAGTCAGACCCGAAAATAAATTAGTCGCCCAGTCGAGCACGAGTCACAGTGGGAGCAAGATGACGCCATTTCATCCAGAGAACCTTGTCATATCTGGACGACTCTAAAATCATTTATTCGTTCTGGGAGTCTAGATCACTACATAATTATGAAGAAAAATGTGATGGCTGGGACATCTGGTTACATTCACTGACTCCGGGTGATAGCAACCCTACTAATCAGTTAATACCTTGTTGTACTCCTGGGAATTGCGTGGTTCATCACATGAAACAGGATACGACTCTTCCAGCAACCGTGGACCAGGTTCTGGGATTATGCAGCAACTTCGAGTCGAGGCAAGGTCAACCCTCCTCCTACGACCACCGAAATTCACGCCCCTGACTCCTCCACCCAAGTCTGCGTACGTCGGCAAAATAATACCAGCGAGGCTTCGACTCAAACAGCCCCAACTAAACGTCGACGCATAGTATGGTATTTGAATTAAAAACCTGGCCAATAATGTTTTTTTAAAGCAGTTCCCACCCCTTTGTTAGGTGTCTTCGAAAATCCGGGTAGCTACAGCAAAAAAGGGTGAAAACCGCAAAGCGCCAGCGCGATTCACCGCGCCACGTTCTCAGTCGGAAGTTACCCTTCGCTTAGAGTGCTGTGTGATTTGTCGTTGTGCTCAGATTTTAGTGTTATTATAAACTCTTGTGGTTTTATGAATAGACAATTTACTGGTTGTTTTTGTGATAGATTCTTATAACCCAGGTATGTACTTTATGTAACACTACTTTTATGTAATGAAAATCTAGCAAATTTGAGTCAGCACGGCTGACAACATAGGTGTGTTCAAGTGTTTGATACATGTGTAATTTAAAATATTTACTAAGGGTTTTGTTAAACTTCTGAACATTTCTAAGCTCAGAAAACTATTGTATAACATGAAGCATTTAGTATGCAAAACATTTATGAAAAAACAGCCACCCGAAACCGTCCCCCTTTTTTTAACGATTTGTTTGGCTTATACCCTACAATAGTAATTTTTTAAAAANCTACAATAGTAATTTTTTTTTTTAATATTTGGTGTTTTGTTAACAGGACCTTCTGGATTGAGGTCTATTACTCGAAATGAGTTATATACTTTTATGCAAATGTCAAATGAGTCAACATTTGATGGAAAGCTTCAATTTATGGAGCAAGATATAAGTAATTATACTGAAGTTGATCCACTGTTACCTTATGCAAAGCAAAAGCTGTCCAGCAAAGGCTGCTTTTAACTTTAGATCCCCTAATTACAGGGATGCAGTGCTTGTGTTATCAGAAAGTGATCTTATAAATGTAAATGTTTTAGAATATAGTAGTAGTGACGAATAAATGCTTCGTTTTAAAACTAAATTGTTGTCTTATTATTTTCACTCCACAATTTAAACAAAATGATGCTCTGTAGCTGTTAGTGGCACAAAATATTTTTGGCCAGGTTTTGGGACCAAATACCACACTGCAGCCACCGTGTTTACACCACAAGGCATAACAATTCTAGGGCACCTGCATCGAACTGTGAAGCGTGCCCATGCAAACGTCTGCATGTGACGTCACCTGCTGCCGCCAACATGGGTTCGTCCACGACCGACTTTAACTTGGAATCAAGCACTTTGAACATTCCCTTTCCACTGCGGAAGCTCTAACGTCAATGACTGCTAATGATTTTTTACGAAGATATTGGGCTCGCGCATGACATTTTTAAATGTTCTCGATATTTTATTTAAATTTATAATGTTTTAATCTGTGTAAAGAATACATACCTGTATAAAATGAATTATCTATGTATTTCTATTTTAAACCTTTTCTTTTTTTAAATAAAATGTTCAATTTTCTGCTAAATAAATTATGGAGAAAATATATATTAGAGAAAAAATTAATTTAAAGGATTGGCTCGCGGGAAGGTGCAGTATCGAAGGAGCAAGAGGGACTCTTGCCACGAACGTATACTGACTCTGAGCGGGCGAAGAAAACAGGAAAGTCTTGCGCGGAGTAATTCTCCATGTCCACTCGGACGTACCCTGTCACACGCGCGCTGCAAGCCTATCAAAATATTGCCATGCTGGGTTCAATACTAGTTTCCTGGAATCTAGTTGCGTTTCCGAGCTCATGCATGATTAGCTGTTCTCCCGTATGGAAATCAAAGCTGATGGCCGGCGCAGTTCCCATGGCATCCTCTCCAAGCCGATCCTGGGAGCTGCAACGTAGCTCTTACTGCGGGGAAACTCCCACTCCATTTATTAGCCTTTGGCCATCCCCCCACTCCATTACTTTGTTATTGGCCATTGACAGAATTTAGTTTATAAAATATTAATACTTTTATGTTATATGCATATATATATAATGTTATTTAATTTAAGGGTGCTGCCTACTTAGAAATAAAATAGAATATGTAGGTAATTTTTTTTATTCGCAGGCGTACAGACACATGACGAAGGGGCGGCAGGCTGTGGTGGGGGTATGCAGAGCNATTCGCAGGCGTACAGACACATGACGAAGGGGCGGCAGGCTGTGGTGGGGGTATGCAGAGCATTATAGGAGGGGGTGGGAACTCGCTTATACGCTTTAGTTTGGGCATCGATGCGCCATAGTTGTATTGGTATTAAAGAATCATTGCTGTGGCTACTTTAAGGAAATTAGCAGCCATCTTCGTAATGTCATCGATTTATTTCTGGTCCGAGAGTGACGAGGCTCTCCTAAATAATGCGGGGGAATCATTTGATAATATGGGTGTCCGTGCATCTATCGCCTCAGGGCGATGCGATGCTGCACCATCGGAGACCATGGTGGAATCCGGCACTGCACCTATAGCAACAGTCGGCATCGCGACGGAGACGCCCTTCCGGAGCACCCAGACGCCACCCTTCCAGGGCTTCCAGGCGCTGCTCGTTCGCGGCTTCCAGACAGAGGAGTTGGCTTTATTAGACATCATAAATGAAGGTTCCCTGCGGCTGGNGCGCTGCTCGTTCGCGGCTTCCAGACAGAGGAGTTGGCTTTATTAGACATCATAAATGAAGGTTCCCTGCGGCTGGAAGCTGGCAGCGCACCGCAGCTGTAAAATGGATCGCCTGAAATGACTGTTTTACAAGTGCAAGCAACGGGGACTCTTTCTTCCAACGACCTGACGGACTCATCCGTGTCGATACAGTACTCTCCGGTCTCAGATTTTCTTACACAAATGCTGAAAGTTGCATTTTCTGCGAAGACATGTGGTCTCCGCTGCCTCTCGATGCTAACCCCNATTTTCTTACACAAATGCTGAAAGTTGCATTTTCTGCGAAGACATGTGGTCTCCGCTGCCTCTCGATGCTAACCCCAGTCCATCGGTCTGAAGGGGATGAGATTCACCAGTGTTTAAATAACCTTGAAAGCATTTTACGCGCCTTACGTAACGANTCCATCGGTCTGAAGGGGATGAGATTCACCAGTGTTTAAATAACCTTGAAAGCATTTTACGCGCCTTACGTAACGATGTTACCGATTTACCCCTTGAACTGACTAACTGCGTGCGTGTTCTTATGGACGTCTGTAGCTTCATTATACATTTATATGGATGTAAANATTTTCTTACACAAATGCTGAAAGTTGCATTTTCTGCGAAGACATGTGGTCTCCGCTGCCTCTCGATGCTAACCCACCCTTCCATCGGTCTGAATGGGATGAGATTCACCAGTGTTTAAATAACCTTGAAAGCATTTTACGCGCCTTACCTAACGATGTTACCGATTAACCCCTTGAACTGACTAACTGCGTGCGTGTTCTTATGGACGTCTGTAGCTTCATTATACATTTATATGGATGTAAAAATGTGATTTAAGAGACACGAATTTTAGGCTCCTTTACTGTCGAACCAAGCATTTGAACCTAATATTTTGGTTTAAGATTTATGTGTGGTTTTGATTTAAAATAGCGAAATACTATTTAATTTATGTGTGAGTGTTTGTTCAGTGATATATTTTTTCTCCGTGTAAAAAACATAAGTTTTTTTCCCCCTTTCTTAGGTATAAATATGTTGATTGCGCTTACTTTTCGCTTGGAGAAGGGACAAGTTCGTGAATATATTTCTCTCTTTTTTTAATATGCTTATGGCGTTTCCTTTTACCTCGGATTAGTGCCAAGTACGTGCAATGTAAAAAAGAGAGAGTAAACTTATAAAATTAACGCGGACGAAATTCCTTAAAGAAAAGTCATGTAAGTAAATTTTTTTTTATATTTTTGAATTTGTTAATTTTCTTGCATTTCCATTGGAGAAGGAACAAGTACGTGCAATATTTCATTACAGTGCCTCCTATTACATAATAATATGCTTGACGTATTTACCTTTAATATTAAAATTATATACTCTAAATATGCTGCACTTTATTACCTTCTTTGTTTTACTATTACAAAAAATAACTTCTGTGAAATATTTAGCAAATAACCATTTANTATTACCTTCTTTGTTTTACTATTACAAAAAATAACTTCTGTGAAATATTTAGCAAATAACCATTTAAAGAAAGGTATTTAATTAAAAGAAAAAAATGTGCACGGCACAATGGTGCCGCCACTGACCTACATTAACTACCTGTCTTGAGAG
>NQII01003719.1:0-11725 GCA_002778355.1 Clitarchus hookeri
TGTGAATGAAACTCGAAATATAAAGATAAGCAATAAATAAGTTGGGCCAAAACTACAATTTAGGCTGGCTTCCAACACCAGAATTTAGAAAATAATATAACTCGCTGCAAATCCCAAGGCAAACACAATTATTTCAAAATCACTAAACTGACCCAAAAATGAAAAGTTGCTGTCATGACTCACTGATTTACAAGTCNACCCAAAAATGAAAAGTTGCTACCACGACTCACTGATTTACAAGCCCTAGCATAATCAGCCGCCTATGCAACTACATTATTTAAACGGCGTCTCATAGCAACCTCGCCCAAGAATGGGTAAACTGACCACTTTAGCTCAATATTACAATTTAAGTTAGCTTTAGCAGGCATCATCCCAGCAATTTTCTTCACAGGCGTAGAATCATCGCTGCACAAGGTGCGTAACAACTTATATAAACTAGCCCCTCTATTAAAAAAATTGCAGATATACAAGGAGGGGTAATCAAGGGAGGGAAATGAGGTGAGTAAACAGGAGGGAAATAGAGTGAGTCAAGGAGCAGGCCGCCTTACAGAGAAGCGAATCCAAAAACAATGCGCGCCGCCACCACTGTCGAAACCCTCGTCCCTAAACCAGTTCTCTGTTGACAGTCTCTGAACATCTTGACTCAGCAGACACAAACACTGAAGAGGGAAAGTACATAGGCACGTGGAAGTTATTTAAGAGTAGTAAAACAGTATAATTAATGTAATGCATGACAGAGTTCCTTAATACACATTGAAAGTTACATTTAAAAGTTTATATGATAACAAACAAACGGAGTGATCAGCTCCATGTTGAGGTTTAGTTGACCAAATGTTGAATATGTCCCCGGGGACGGTGGGCAGTCAAGTGGAATCCACCCAGCGCCATCAGAGCGGTCTCTTCTCAATCATCAGGTACACATGCCAACAGCAGCTGGGGCCTTGCGGGTGGAGAACCAGGTTGACCACGAACAGTCCCAGCAGACGTCTCTCACTCCTCATCTCGGCACACAACAGCGGCGATAGGGTGAGCTCGGCTCGACTAAGAGAAAGGAGGCAATCAAGCAAAAATAACAAGAGATTAGAAAGGGGAAAACCAAAACAGCTAATTATACGGGAAAAGTATAAAGGAAACAAGTGTCAAGAACATAGCTCAACAAGGCATCAAGGCTGCAGATTCAGACATGAGCAGTAACCAATTACTATCTTTGTACATAAGGGTTTAAATGTGAGACATGTTCTTTGCGAATTAACCGGTTGGAGCTGGGAGATAAAGGCTTGCTGTATTTGGTGATAGAAATTTATTTATTCTGAAAGGCCCTAAAAATTTCCGTATCAGCATCCCTGTCACATTTCTTCCCATATCTACCAGCACATAATTTTTGCATAGAACCAGGTCTCTTAACTTATAGTAAATGGGAACCCTGCCCTGGTCCATCTTCGCAGTGACCTCTAGCTTTGCTGCCCTGAGCCTGCGATGAACCTCCTCACTCAAACGATCTTGGTCAGCATCACCAAGGGGTGGAAGGAAAGGGGAAAGGGGTTGTTCCATTTATTTAACAAGGAATGACTGAAAGGGTGACCAAAGAATGGGAGAGAGGGTCGAACTCTCGTGGAATCATGAAAAGCACTACTGAATCCAATATTTACGAAATCCAAATCCTGGTCCCACGAGGTATGGTCCTTATTATAAAATAGGGTCAAACAAGCCTTAAGATTCTTATTGGGTCGTTTAACTTTGTTACCCTTCAGGTAATACGGACTGGTGCTGAAACGCTTGATTGCCCAGCGAAAACACTTATTTTAAAATATATTAGAATTTAAATACTTGGTGTTATCGGTAGTTCAACAGGGATACTGAAAACCTTCCAGACCTGATAGTGAGAGCCTTAACAATAGACGCTTTCATTTTTCTCAATGGCAACTAGATAACACATTTTGTACAAATGTCCAACAAAATCAAAATACAAATATTGCCCTTCTTAGATCTAATTAAAGGACCAAAAATATCTAAGAGGACCGTGCTCCAAGGAGCCTGGGAAATCTGTATGACCGCCTGCTCAACAATGGCACGTTGAGCCTGCTTACACTTCTTACACAGATCGCACGAACACACAAAATCTGACACGTCGCCCTACGTGTAGGACGGACAAAATGAACAGTAACTTTTTTGAAAGTCTAGCTGACCCCTAAGTGCCCTCCAAACATGTAATCGTATAAGTAGGTACACACCATAGGTCTCAATGAAACAGGAACTACAATTTAATGTGCACGGCCACTCTTTCCAGTGAAATACAGTATTCCGTTATCCAACACATACGGAAGTGCGACACCATTAATAAGGTCACTTAGTACCTGAAGACAGAAAACGTCATCACCCTGAGCCTGACACAGCTTAACAAAAAATTCGGGGAAACCCTGAATGATGTTGAGGGATGCCACAGGAGCTGCCAACTCGTCCAATTTGAAATCTGCCGGGTCATGCATTCTCGACAGAGAATTGGCCGCCTGATTATCAGAGCCTCGAACATGATGTACCTTAAATCTGAAATGAGAAAGGCGAAGCACCCAGCAACCCAATTTACCCAGCTGTTGGGGATGGTTGAGAATCCAACTCAAGGCTCGATTGTCAGTATACAGGTCGCATTCATCATGGTTATGTTAAAGGCGAACTTCTCAAGTCCGAATATACAAGCTAAAGTTTCCTTTTCATAAATGCCAAGCCTCCGCTCAGTCAAACTGCGGCTGGCTAAGGTGACAGGCACCAAACCCAACTCAGACGGCTGGCTTAGGACTACCCCTAATGCCAGAGAAGAGGCAACCACTTTTACTATAAAATTGCGTGAACAATCCGGAAGAAGAAACTAGCTTTTCTTTAAGCAGAGAAAAGGCCGACTCCTGCTCCTGACCCCCCTTAAATTCTACTATTATCTTTTTTAATAATTTAGAGGTGCTGCTATTTCAGAAAAATTGTCAATAAACATGGAGTAATAACCAAAAATGCCACGAAATTCTGTACTCCCGTCAGAGTTTTCGGACGAGGGAAATTCAATATGGGTGCCACACAGTCGGGGTCGATCATAAAACGACTCTCACAGAGTGATTATCCCAGAAACTTCACCTTATCGGATCATAAGGTTACTTTTCTGGATTCACAGTCAGACCTACTTCTCGCATTTTAAGGAAAACCTGGCGGAGATGAGACAAATGCGTCGCAAGGCCATCACTATAAACAATGTCATCAATACAATTAAATACAAATTTGAACTTAAATTTCGACATGACAAAGTCCAACACATGTGACGAAACTTGACAACAAAAATTGGAGCCAATAGGATTACGAGTAAACTCGTATTGGCTCAAAGGTGTACTGAAGGCTGTGTATTTCGTACAAGAGGGATCAAGTTAACACTGAGCGATACTATGGTTCAAATCTAAGATGGAAAAAACAAGGGCTTCACCAAAGTGCTGAAGGGCGCAATTATTGGTTGGCGAGGGAAAAGGATCCTTATGAACATTTTTATTTACCAGGAAATGGTTGACCACCAATCGGTATTTGTCACTATCCTTTTTTTTTACCAAAGTTCTATACGCCAAAGGCTTTAAATGCCAAAAATATAGATTAAAATGTTTATTACAATAAATTTAATTGCTCTCTCAAAAGTATTACATAGCTCGAACGTACGATAAATATTTACCTAGCAAACAAGACAAGTAGTGTAAAACGTTACAAAAATACAAAAAGTAATTCCATTGACTCGAAATACGTCAAACACTCATGCAAAAGATTAAACTGCTCCCTAATTCCTTATTAAAAGTATTACGTTAATCCAAATTATACATCAAATATTTAAATGAAAAAAGAGCATAGTAATATTAAAACATTTCTAAAATATAAGTAGTTTCATTGAAGACTAGATCATTTCAAGGTATTTAGAGGAGCAATTTCACAAAATGAGGGCAGCGTTTCATGCCTAGTAAAGCCTCTTTTATGTAAAAATACAAGTTAATATCTGACATAAAATATTACCTTAAAATAGTGAATCGATGGAGGCAGTCCGTAGACCCTAACCATATCTCCATAGAATAAAGTAATCGACGACGACAATTAGAACACTTCAACAGACTATACAGATCACGTAAGTTGTAGTAACACATCAGTGACAGTTAAACTTTAAGTAAATCATTGGGCAGCAGACAAAAAACTATACAAAAAAAACGTGAAATCAACTAGAACTATACAACAGAGAAGCAAGAAATTAGTAAAGCCGAAACTAATATTTAGGCAGGCATCCAAAACCAGAATTTAGAAAAATATAACTCACTGCAAAGCCGAAGACAGACAAAAATATGCTACACAATTATTTCAAAATCACTAAACTGACCCACAAGTGAAAACCTGCTACCACGACTCACTGTTTTACAAGCCCCAGCATAATTAACCGCCTATGCAACTACATTATTTAAACGGGATCTCATAGCACCCTCGTCCAAGGATGGGTAAACTGACCACTTAAGCTCAATATTACAAATGAAATTAGCTCTAGCAGGCGTAAACCTAATGATCTTCACAGGCGTAGAACGAATGCTGCACAAGGCGTGTAACAGCTTATATAAACTAGCCCCTGTATTTTCAAAAAGGCTTATATACAAGGAGGGGCAATCAAGGGAGGGAAATGAGTGGAGAAAGCAGGAGGGGAACTGAGTCGGCCAAGGAGCAGGCCGCCTTACAGAGGAGCGAATCCAAATATGATGCACGCGGCGACGCCACCGTCGCACAAAACTTGTATCACTTTAAAGATTTTGCTACTTAGATATATACCACAGAAAAGAAGCACTGAACTATCACACTGTGAAAAAAGGGAGGTTCCAGTAATTTTGCTAAAGTAAGAGCGCAGTTTTATTTGTAAAGGAAGGACAATTCTTTAAGCACGTTATTCTTTCTCACTATAAAAAATTACCTTTTTTATTTTCCTCTATTCTTCTTAAAAACTTTAAGAAGACAGAACATCTTAGCTACTGTGCCATTGTTTTTGGTATTTGTTTTATAATTGTAGTTTGGTAATATTTCCGCTTAATCTTGGAGACAATTCTCAGAGTTGGTTTGCTGCAATATGCCCTAGTCTGGTCTGATTTATAAAAGTTTTTGTCTCAATTAAAACATAAAGTGAAATATAGTTATCTAATCAACCTTCATTTAAGTTATGTTTTGTTTAATAAGTCATTTCGACATTGTCATATTTCAAGATTATGTGTTTTGCTTAATTAATGTGCTTAAAATGTTTGATTTTTCTTAATAATTCCATGAAATTGCACGACTCATGTTTGTTTTTGTAAAATGTATGTCTAATATATTGTCAGTTGTAATTGGTATATGTCCTTACAGTCACTTTGATATTACGAAAGGTTATGTTAAACAGTCCATGGCATGTATCTATAAATATTCGCGTTTGCTATTAGCTCACTCTTCANTTTGCTATTATCTCACTCTTCATCTCTGCCTTTTACTTCAAGCATGTGGTCGCTTTGTTTCAACAATATTTTTATATCTCCTAAATAGTCCCAATTTTAAAACCAGGTAAATCTCCTCTATCATCAGTCTTATCGCCCGATTGCACTGTCTTCTTGTGTGGCGAAACTTTTTGAGATATTGGTCAAACACAAGCTTACTTGATGGTTAGAATATCATTGTTTACTTCGTCCAGGACAACTTGGTCTTCGTTCTGGTATTAGCACTCTGTATGCTGTTGCTGTATTGTTTTCACGTATTCGGGACGCTTACACTCACCGGAATGTATTGGTTAGGGTGTTTTTAGACTTTGAATCGGCTTTTGATAATGTCTATCTTAAACTGCTTTATAGTAAAATGTCTAAACTTGGTTTAACATTTACCTTCATACAATGTATACAGTCTTTGTTTAGTGTCCGTTATATGCCTAGAGTTCCTTATGGAGCAGAATTTGTTAGTCAGGTGTCCTATTGTTTGGTTCAAGGTAGTACTCTTAGTACCTTGCTGTTTATCTTATATACTCAAGACATCATATTTCACCTGGGCTCCCACGTTAGTTCTTTACAGTATGCTGATGACATTGTGCTTTGGGTTGAATGTATTGTACTTCCTTGACTACGGCCCTGGACACTTTTTCACTTTGGTGGGATGACCGTGGTTTTAATATTTCTGTGGATAAGAGTCTCAGCCTGTATTTCAAGCGTAAACTGTCCCCGTCGCCGCTACCTTCTCCAGTCTTCAGAGGTTCTCTTCTTCCCTGTGGTGCGACAAAGGTACAGTATTTGGGTATCTTTTTAGAGGCTCGTGGTGAATGGACTATCCATGTTGATTGCACTACTACTAAATGTCCCAAAGGTTCTCGCCCATTATCGTTGGGGTTCTAGCTTTTTTGCTCTTCGTTATTTTTATGTCTCTATTATACGATTGCTGGGCAGCTGCCACTCTTTTTGGTGAACAAATTGGAGACTATACACAACGTTTGCCTCAGACTTATTCTTGGTGCTTTCTTACTTGCATTATATACTTGCATATGGGATGTTTCCTTATGTCCTTGTCCGTCCTTTATAGTCTGTTGCAAGGTAAACATTGGATCCATACTAGCAGTTCTCGCCTGGAGGTTAATGCACAGGCGCTTGACAACATTGATTACGTTCTGCCGAAAGCATTATTAAAGATGGGATGTTTTGTTCGCCCTCCTCCTAGATTGTTACACCGTTTGCAGTATGAGGTTTGGTTTTGTTTTCCTTGTCGTCTCTTTCAATTTCCTACTAAATCTGTTTCTCCCCTTCCACCACCACCATTTATTATGCTGAACCTTTTGCAGTATATATGGCTTTACGTTATGTTTACGAATTCAAGGTCTTAAATCCTCTGATTATATTGGAATCACATAGTATATTTATGGTCTTGTCTTCTTCTACTTTCCATAAGGAGGTGCTTATATGGATCATACGGGAACAACGTGTTCTTTTGGATAAACTAAATGTTACTGTCCTCTTCATGTGGGTACCGGGGCATGTAGGGATTCAGGGGAATGAGATGGTGGATAAACTTGTGAAATTGAGTGTTTTACAAGGTGTCTTGAAGCCCATACTTTCCTTTTTGGTTATATATCCCACAGTAAACGGGGAAATTATCCAGCGTTTGAAGCAGACGTGGCAAAATTATACTTCGGTTTCTAAAACTTTATATGCAAGTTATTTCCTACATATTTACGGCAAGGATGTCATCATTTTAGTTCCCGTAGTTTAGCAGACACTCCTTTTCGTCTCATTTCAGGTCATAATGCATCCCAGTCTTATTGTATAAACTTCATATGGTCCCTAATCCCTCCTGTATCTGCGGTGCCTCTAATGCAGATCTGACCCATCTCTTGTTTCAGTGTTGCACCAGCAGCAATCGAAAATCGTTGTATGCTGCCCTTCAACGACTTTGTGTGAGGTTTCCTGTCTTTTAACATTCGGTACTTTATCATGACCCTCGGGTAGTTTGTGAAGTTCTAGCTCGGTTTTTACTTAGCACGATATTATTATCCGATTTTGAGAGTTTGGTGCCCTGTTAGATGTTTTAGGTGACCAGCCCTCTCCTACCTTGCTATCCCTTGTTCCATAGCCTTTCTTTCCCTCCATGGTCTATGGGCCTCTACCGAGAAGAAACGTATTTGTGATCCCATTTGGTTTGTTTCCTTGTTCGTTTTTTCTGTGAATATTATCCTTTATTTGTCTTTATCCCATTTTTGTTTATGGTCGTGAACTTTGCTGTTAGCCACATTACTAAAAAAAAAATTACATATCCTTCATTGCAAGATGAATTTGTCATTTCGCCATTTTGGGAAAGTGTTTTGGCAAAGATGATTTGGTTTTGTACTTTGGTGATTATATTTTTTCTGTTCGGGCTCCACTAATTTTTGCATTGAATATCTTGTGTAGTGGTTCCAGTCTGGTACCCACTTGGCCTTAGCGACCTAACTGTCTGATGCCTTCATGAGCTAAGCTGAGTTCCCTTTTCTCGGGATGGCATTCGCACCGTCGTACGTTTTGTGATTATCCCTCAGCGGCATCATAACTTCAGGAAAGCAATCTCTTTAACTTTTTTATTCTATGACCCGATGGACATTGTGGCTATACTAAATTGCATGCATGTCTGTATATTGATCTTCTGGAACCTGGGCTTCTCAATTTTGTAACAAGAAAAAAACTAAATAATAATGTAACTATAATATATTTACTAAGAAAGTAAATTCTTTTTGAAATTTTGTAAGGGTACAATGAATATTTTTAATAGGCTATAAAAATATGATGTTTAAAACAATCTAAATAAGAATACTTTTTTATTATGCTTGTGCAATACTCTCAATCATGTATGTGTAACAAGTATCAAGAAAATATATACAATTATTTGTTGAAAAAAACATTCTTTAATGGCTTTTAATTTTTTTCTTTTGGTCAGTCATTCATGTTAATACTATTTAACCTATATATATTAACCAAACTAATCATTCCCGCTTCTAGTTACCACAAGGGAAATTATGCACCTAACCAATCATGTAACAAAAAATAGGGGCAATATTGATGGTTATCTCTGCTTCTAACTTTATTGTTCTTAAAAAGTATAATTATTTTTTTTTGTAAAGGTTGGACTAGAACAACACATTCTCAACCTTATTTTTTTCTCTCTATTTCTTTGGAGAGCTCTTGTTTACAGGGATGAGAATTTAGATCCCCACCTTATTTTGTGTGCCATCTCGTTGCACTGCGGATGAATGCTTTCTAGTGTTCCCGACCTTGTCACGAGGTCGCATTATACTACAAGCAGGTGCATCTATACAATAGAACAGAAGTTCCTTAAAACAGCACTTGCCATGGGCATGCATGCCACCCTGATTAAGTTGCTGGTGAAATTGTTGTGGTCGTGCACCTTAAGATTATCACAGGTGAAGGGGCCGGAACAGTGGCAGTAGGTGGTGGCCAGAGCGTAGCAAGTCTGTTCGCCTGAAGTCAGATTTCGCATAGGCTCGGACTGGCTATACATTTCGTTCACCAGATCGCCAATCCTCATGACTTTTTCCATGCATTTCTTCTACCTGTCTTCCCCGGTGTACCATTTCACATCTACGGGGAGGCTGGACGTCTTGGAGGCCGGTATTATGTTGTTATTCACGTTGATGTATATGCTGTATGGCTCGTGCTTTTGGTACCTATAGGTGTAGGACGCATCCGGGTTTTGCTGGCGCATCTGGACTGCCAATAGCATGGCTTCAAAGTGCAAACGAACTTGAGCACTGGATCTGGAACTTGAGCACAGGATGCTTTCTGTTCTTCTCCAGATGGGGCATGTTGGCATGGACTGGAGCATGTCAGTTACAGTATCTCCTGTTCTCAGCCAGCATCTCAGCACCTGTAAGCCTTGTCACTCATGGAACACTGTGGTACCTCTTGAGACAGCTTTTGGAGATATGTACAATTCCATGGGGCGACGTCACCTGGGAGCATGCCAGGCGTGAGAAATCGGAAATATAACAATAATGAGAGTTTTCGTTATCAGACATCATTAGCAGGAGGTCAAAGTGTTAGGCCAGTTCTTCCTACGACACTCTTGTAGGCACCACCTTTCTATTGTCATCGAGTGCATAAACACAGATGCTAACCCCAGGATTGGTCCTCTCAAACAGTGATATTTGGTGCAGAGGGGTGGGAAACTCTAGCACACTAATGTTGAAATACATCTCAAGGTCGAAATACTGTTGGTTGACCCGTGCAGGATTCTCACCCTCTACATATTGTGCAAGGATCACCCATTTGAAGCACTGCTGGTCCCGGTTTCGTGGGTTAAGAGTTGCCACCTTGGCTTCAATTTACACAGGCAGGGCGATGTAGGAGGAAGCTCTCAGCAGGTTGAGCTTATTGACACGCAGCTGAAGCTTTTTCACAGAGATGAGAGCCAACCACTTCCCTTCCCCGTATAATCGTCCTCCTCCTGGCATATATGGGCAGTGGCGGCCGACCTGACATCTTCAATGTTGCCAGCATTGAAAAGGGGCACCTTCCTCGTCTTGAACGTGTGATTGTCCCTCTTTTTGTTGTGCAGCTCCGGAATATTCAATTTAAATGCCCCCTGGTCCTCAATGTCCTGCTCCAGCTGGCCAATGATATTCTCCTTCATCCCCTCGAGGTAGTCACAAATCTTCATACCCCGACTCGAGTTATTCACGGCGATATACATCTTCATGACGCCCCGAAACCCACTCCATGCTTCCACAAAACCATACCCATTACACTCACTGGCACATGTGACAATGGCCCTACAGTGAAATCGACCCACGGCAGCAATAATGTGGACTGGTATGGGCTGTGGTGCATTGGACGATTTTTGCTGGGAGAAAAATGCCACAGCCATACGGGCCCTTTTAGCCATCGGTGGGGTGGTGGTTCAATTACTTTTAGCGCTGTTCGCACACATATTGTAAGCATAGCTAACCTATCTGCCTTAGTTCCCGTATTCCAGTGTCTTAGCATCGTGGTTCGACCAGCAGCCACGTTCATGACAACGTGCATTTCAAGTGTTGTTGAAGCTATATTTGCAGAACGTGCAGCGGGTCGATGCATCCTGCCTGATTAGTCCGGTGCATGATACACTATGATCAGCAAGTTTGTAGTTCGAGCAAATGTCTTACCGCACCTATTGCACATGTGCTGTAGTACCTACCTGAATGGGTTGGTAGAAGCCATTCGTACGATGAGCAAACATTTGATCGCAGAAACAGCAGCAAACATTTGATCGCAGAAACAGCACTGTTGTAAGGGTGGTTGCATTGTCAGTGCTTTAGACAATGGAGAAGAAACTGATGACTGAGATGATGATGGCGATGTGAAAGAAGGGAAGGATGGAAAGGAAGAACGACCAGAATCCATCTTGTTGGTGGGAGAGTCGGAGAAAACATAACTATGATGGACGTCTCGACTGGCCGGCTTGGGGAATGCTCGAAGGACTGCTCGATACTGGATGACCGGGAGGGGGCTTATGGGGAAAATATATAATCCTAAGTTAGTCCAAAATAAAACATGTTTTTCTTCCCACTAGCTTAAACTATCATGTTCCCTGCGATATTAGATGTATAGATTGAGTACCCACACTATATGCAGTATATACAAATAAGAAATAAATGAGTTTCGCTTAGAGTGTTCTCAGACCCTCTCCCTACACACCTACCCTAACCTGCACCACAGCGGTCCACCAGGTATGTGCGTCCTGTCCCAGCTGAAATCAGAGCCGGCCATATTGATCGTTAAGCCTCAAGAAGGATGTAAATAATTCTCATGACTGATAGCATGCTCTATGAAGGAGAGACAGCCTTATTCCAGCCTGATACTATAGTGCCTCGGATAACGGTAGCAGGCAGGCTGGTAGTACAAAACAGTTTGTATTTTTTGTCTCAATTGTAAACATCTAACCAGCAACACCTGTGCATGTCTCCTATTACGAATGCTTATGTTACAGTACAGAGAGAGTGTGTGTTGCGGTAACAACATATATTAAAATAAACGAGAGTATGTACTGCTGGCCTGCGAGCGAGTATAAAGTTCTGGTGGAAAGTGCGGCCTCACAGCTCCACCTGCGAAGGGAGGCGGGGACCATTCCCCTCTCTGCAGGAACTAGCCGCCCTGTGAACGCACAACTCGCCCCGAAGTGTCGGGACCTAGCACAATAATGTCCGGGG
>NQII01003719.1:23443-35417 GCA_002778355.1 Clitarchus hookeri
CCCAGTATTGCTGGGTGCCAGAGTTGTAGATATTTTTAGGAATGTTAGGGATATGGTGGTAAGCACTGTGGTATAATCGAATAGTTTTATTGATTGTTTGCTGGATGGTTTTGTGCTTTGAATAATTGGCTCATCTCTGTTCGTAACAATGCAATGGGAAAAACGTTGAAATTATCTTTTTGGTATATTTTTGTTTGTGTGGACTGCGGTATGCATGTGTTGGTGGTATGGGTGATGAGTATATTTTGTCTGGTGTTGGTCGGTAGAGCATATATCTATGGGTGGGAGGTATAAAGTGTTATGGATTCGGTCTGTATAGTTGAATTGTACACTTGAATTGTGGTGCGTAGTACAGTTGATGTGCTGGTTGGTTAGGCAGTATATACTGCCTTAGGCAGTATATACTTTTTTATATCGGGACAGTGTTTGTTGGGTAGTGTGTCGTGAATTGTTATTTTCTGGTGTCGGTCGGTTGNTCGTGAATTGTTATTTTCTGGTGTCGGTCGGTTGGTGGAGCAGATGGTAGGGTCAGTATGTATTATTTTTTGGATATGGTCTGATGGCCTACGCTCATCAAGGATTCGCCTAAGTTCACCTCGCCTTGGATTGCTGTTTCTACGTGAGAGTCGTGAACAATGGCTTACCTTTGCGCTCTACAGACCATCTCGCTGCTGCCTGTGAGAGCGCTGAACGGCAAATGGCGCTTGGCGCTATTGTTCTGATTCCTATATTCGCCTGCTTCCCCTTCCCACTGAGCAAAGCCATGAAAATGTGATGTCGGTCAGCCACGACACCACCAGGGGGCGTTCCCGCTCCGTGAATGTTGGAAAATGTTCTAGAAGATGACAACCAAATTGTATCAAAGGCTTGTGTTCTCCCCTGCTCAGGGAGACAGACCACGGACCTTATTAGGGAAGTAACTGCTGTTCCTCCGTTTTAAATAAGGGAGGTGGGGTGGCTGTGCATAACAACAACAATATATTAAATTTTTGTTTTTAATTATTTTGTACATAGTAAATTAAATACCATGTCTTTGTAGGAGTTTAAAGTAATGGGATTTTATTATAGAGTTTTAATAGATTTTGTAATCACATAAATTGGCATTTTGTATTAAAAAAAAGGAAAATGTGTCAGAGTTTTGAAACATTTCTTTTTTTCTATGCAAACATAAAGTAAGTTTTTTGATTTTGATACCCTTTGATGCCGCACTAACTAAATTGGAGGCGCGAGATAGGGTGGTCTGGTTGGAAAGGGGTTGGGGGGTGTTATTTTCCTTGAAAAACGAACATCATTCTGAGGAAACAGAGACGAAGTCCTATTTACATGTGTAGGCTAAATACGTCACAAGTAGATAGAAAACTGCGCTACTCTGCTTTGTCAGTGCGGTCAGTTGAAAGGGGTTATACATTTCGGAGTTTTGAATTTATTGGAAAACTATTTGAGCTTACTACAGTGGTAAAGAGAGTGGCAGTAGTTTGGGTGCTTCAAACTAATTTGCAAAATGACTTCTACAGCAGCCGTGCGTACTGATTGTATTTTAAAGTTTGGGAAGAGAGTCCCTGCAGAAAGCGCTCAACAATGCGGGTGTTACCTACAGGCAGGAGGATGGTATCCAAGTCTTGCGCCGCCTGTTGCATGAGCTGGTGAGGAAAGGAGGAGTTGCTGTCAACCTGAGAGCGAGTCCGCCTCAGTCACCATTAGTTGTTTCACTTAATATCTGTGACATAACAGTATTATATGCTGCAGTAAGGTTTAAAGTACCTGAATCCTTGCAGCGTGAGGTAGGACAGTGAGCGATTGTCCTTGTGCGAATTTTGTCAGGCTATTATGCGGCAATAATGTACTCCAGTAGCCATTGTACACCAGCGCATTAACATTTTAGAAATATTTCAGCATCCTGGGAAATCAATGCAACATTTTTTATAACAGACCATTTGACTGGTGAAAGTTTTGGGTTTGCCGGGTGTGGAAACGAATTTGGCAGTATTTATGTTTATTTGTCACAAAACCACGAACGTTGCAAGAGTTGTTAGGGATAGTAATTAAGGTAGAATTATCTGCTGGTGATTGAAAGCCAAAGAAGGATGTGAACGTAACACCTAAAAGGCAATGTCAAATGTGTTTTCGGTCAGATCATCTGACGGCGAAGGGTTTTTATAGGACCCAAAAAGGAGAAGAAATTTCCGTACAGGTTACACCAAAACGAGAATTCCAATTTTGTTTTCGGGGTAAATCACACATTGGAAAACTGTTTTTATAAAAAGGCAGAAAATGGCGGGAAAGTAGTACTGATAGCAAACGGGGACCAGTTGGACGTAAAAGAAATGTCCGTTGGTTAAAAACGGTGAAACAGATTTGTAACCGATGTGGTAATCAATTTAAATGACAATTGCTAGAAAAACTGCTGGGTACAGGCTCAGTTTCAAAAACCAGTTGGTCTATTAGAAATGGCTTGCCGTTAGTTCCGTTAATAATTGGAAACTTATAAAGGTCAGCCTTGGTAGATTGGATGCCTCTGCGTCTCGCATAAAACATGAAACTTATAATAAAATTATGCGTGACGCACTCATTGGTACCGTACAAATAAAAAGGAGAGTGTTTGTCGTATTTTCCTTAGCATATGGAGGATTTACCAAATAAAATGTTGTGGCAGTAATAAAAATAAAAATTGTAAAATTATCATTGAAAATACTTTTTCGTGTTTTTGAAAATCTATCACATGACTTGATATTTACTATTGATTATTTGGGCAGCACCCACGCATGTATTGGTGTAGCAAGAAAAGTGTGGACATTCAGTTTTTCCCCTGAGACCGCAATTGCTTCACAAATTAGGCTTTCGTCATATCAAATTATTCAAGTGTAACAACATTCGGAAGAGATAGTAAAGGCAGTAGCAGTTAAACACAGAATACAGAAATGTTGTAACGTCAAAAGTAGGGCATTGTAAAGAGGTTCCTGTTGTTTTGAAATTAAAACATAGCGAGCCTGTAGTGTGCGTGCCATACCATGTGTCCGCGCCAAAAACTCAAATATATTAGCAGTAAATCAATGTTTAAAGAAACATGGGATTGTGGAGGAATCCACTAGTCCGTATGCAAGCCCGTCATTTTTGTTACCGAAGAAAACACCAGGTCAATATCGGTTAATGTGTGATTATATAAATAATAATAAAAATGTTTGTTGATTGATATCCAGTACCAGTTATGGAAACTGTTTTCAAACACTTGCAAAGAGCTAAAATGTCACCATATTGGTTTTAAACTCTGCTTTTGTACAGTGTGAGTTACATCCGGAAACAAGAGCACCGTAAGCGTTTTGTACTCCTTGGGCGTAGTACCAGTGGACGCGCCTGCCCATGGGGTACATTCAGGCCCCAATGTATGTCCCGAGTGTTGAATCACGTGTTAGGACAGTACTTGTGTGAGTTACATCCGGAAACAAGAGCACAGTTAGCGTTTTGTACTCCTTGGGCGTAGTACCAGTGGACGCGCCTGCCCATGGGGTACATTCAGGCCCCAATGTATGTCCCGAGTGTTGAATCACGTGTTAGGACAGTACTTGTGTGAGTTACATCCGGAAACAAGAGCACAGTTAGCGTTTTGTACTCCTTGGGCGTAGTACCAGTGGACGCGCCTGCCCATGGGGTACATTCAGGCCCCAATGTATGTCCCGAGTGTTGAATCACGTGTTAGGACAGTACTTGTGTGAGTTACATCCGGAAACAAGAGCACAGTTAGCGTTTTGTACTCCTTGGGCGTAGTACCAGTGGACGCGCCTGCCCATGGGGTACATTCAGGCGCCAATGTATGTCCCGAGTGTTGAATCACGTGTTAGGACAGTACTTGTGTGAGTTACATCCGGAAACAAGACCACAGTTAGCGTTTTGTAGTCCTTGGGCGTAGTACCAGTGGACGCGCCTGCCCATGGGGTACATTCAGGCCCCAATGTATGTCCCGAGTGTTGAATCACGTGTTAGCACAGTACTTGTGTGAGTTAGTCTTTACGTACATTGATGACGTGTGCGTGTACAGTGACACGCTGGAGAAACACCTTAAACATTTGCGGACAGTGTTAGACGTGTTAAGGAAGACTGGTCTGACGGTAAACCTAGAAAAAATTATTTGGGGTCAACAACATGTGCGAAATGAAGGGTTTATTATTTTGGAGGATAACTTACGCACTGATCCTGAGAACCAAAAAATTTAAGAGGTGTAAAAAGATTTTTCGGAATAATTACTTTTTTCTTACAAAAAATATTACACTAGTTGAAAAGAAAAAATAATGTTCCTTTTATGTTGAACGTGGAACAAGAAAACGTTTTTATAACTAAAATAAATGGTAGCTAATCATCATATTGTGCATTTGGCCAGGAGTTCACAACAATCTGCTAAATTGGGTCAAGTCTTGCGTTGTGTGCCAGCATGCAAAAACGAAAAATTAAAAACCAGAACTGCAAAATGCCGATACTGTAGCTTTGTATCCTTGAAAGCGTATTTATTTCGACGCGGTAGACCCGTTGACCCGGAGTACCTCTGGATATTTATATGCCCTTGTCGTCATAGACAGTGTCATGCTAATTTTATTTTTTTTTCCATTACGTACCATAAATGCAGGAGAAATTTGTAAGGTAGTTATAGTTATACAGAGAATATGTAGTGTTTTTGGCTCGCCCGTGTTTGTAGTAACCGACAATGTTACGTACATTCATTCTCAGGAATTCAGAGAGTTTAATTTTATAATCGTCACAATGGTTAGGGNAACCGTTACAATGGTTAGTGTGTTCTGTATGTTATTTTGAGTAAGAGATTTGAAGTATATTTTGCTGGTGTCTGCTGGTTATGATGTTATGACATACATGATGGAGCTATGTTTACTATGGTATATTTTAGTAGGTGTTATTCATTAGAATAGGCAGTATGGCGAGACGTATTTTTTGGGCATGGCCGATATCGTTTTTATGGTATGTTGGTGGGAAAGTGAGTATTTTTTTGTGTGGTGTTGATCGGGAGATTTGATGGTGTCGCCAGTAGATATAATAGTGTTTTGTACTGGTCTGAATTGCTTGCTATACTCGAATTACAGGTGTGTAGTATGGCAGGTGTATGGTATGACTAGTGTGTGGTTGTCATCGTTAATTTGTAGGGTTATATGTTTCGGTTTGCTGGTGGATATGTTTGAATGGTGTGTTGGGTGGTATGGTATGTTGGGTGGTATGGTATGTTGGGTGGTATGGTATGTTGGGTGGTATGGTATGTTGGGTTGGTTTTCTTGTGTTGGTTGGTAGAGCTTACCACATGAAAAGTATGTATTTTGGTAAGGCTGCTGTGGATTGAATGGACGAAGGATGTGTGAATTACTGTGGATGGTACAGGTGGTCATTATATTTGTCTGGCGTCTGTCGACAGAGCAGATTGTATTGATGGCAGGTTTGAGAGTGTTATGGGTTGGTATGAACTATATAGCTGCTGGTGCACTTGAGTTATGGTGGTTGGTGTGTTGTGTGGTATGGTGGTATATTGGGTGGTATGGTGGTTGGTTGGGTAGTGTGTTTGTGGTTGGATGGGTAGTGTGGTTGTGGTTGGTTGGGTAGTGTGGTTGTGGTTGGTTTGGTAGTGTGGTTGGTTAGGTAGTGTGGTTGCGGTTGCAGATATTGTGGTTGTGTGGTTTCAGATATTTTGGTTGTGGTTGTGTGGTTTCAGATATTTCGGTTGTGGTTCTGTTGGTTGGTGTGTAGGGTGGTCTGGTTGGACGTTTGGGCTATATGCTTGCTTGAGTAGATGTTATGGTCACTATGTTACTCATAAGCTATATTGAATTTTAAGTATAAATCTGCTTGCAGCGACTGCTCCTTTGTAAGCATAATGCAGATGAAACCTGAAGTGCTTATTGGCTGCAGTCTAAATGACTAATGCTTCTGAGGTTGGGGCATGTCGCGTTTTCCATGTGGTNGGTTGTGTTGGTTGGTGTGTAGGGTGGTCTGGTTGGATGTTTGGGCTATATGCTTGCTTGAGTAGATGTTATGGTTACTATGTTACTCATAAGCTATATTGAATTTTAATTATAAATCTGCTTGCAGCGACTGTTCCTTTGTAAGCATAATGCAGATGAAACCTGAAGTGCTTATTGGGTGTAGTCTAAATGACTAATGCTTCTGAGGTTGGGGCATGTCGCGTTTTCCAAGTGGTTGACAAAATGATATTTGTGTGGGAAATAGGTGTGCTTAGGGTAGGTATGATTGTATTGCACTCTCTTAGGTTAGGTTACGTTAGGTCGGTCTGATTTTTCTTTACTGTTGTAAGTTGGGTTTTACTTCTCTTAACTGTGTTAGGTTAATGTGAGGTTAGGTTGAGTAATGTTAGCCTAGTAAAAAATAATTTTAAATCATAAATTAGGTGTAACGAACGTGACTAAATGTATAAATATTCAGAGTCCTACATGAGTGGGCAAGTCCCTCAATCATACATTCAATCATGCACACATTCATTCATAGTCTGAGTCCGCTTATATAAATGGCTTGATTATTTATCTAAGCAGTAATATGTATAATATAATAGAGTATAATAGTGATTACTAGTCATTACATATTTGTAAAATGTACATACTCCCCGCTTAGGCAATGTCACTTCTATCACGTCATGTTACAGGAGGGAGGAGAAGCGCTTTGGGTCGTCTCCGCCACCACGCCAGCCTTTCGTCGTAGTCCGCCAGCTCACGAACCAGGGGGTTTTCACTCGTCGGGATCTTCTTGTACAGCTCTGTGGCCAGTTTGTGTATGTGTTATGCAAAAGTTTCAATTTAAGGCTCATTGTGTAATTGTTCATTGCGCGTGTACCTGAGTGAGTATACTATGATGCAGAGTACCCTGTTCTGGAAGCGCTGAATATTTCTGAGGGGACAGCGTGAGGGCTGTACCTCAGACGGATGATGCGTAGGTGAGGATGGGGCGAATAAGAGATTTAAAAATGATAACTCCATTACGTGTACGAAGTAAACTATTTCAGTGAATTAGGGGAAACAACTGCCTTAGCCGAGAGTTGGCCTTGGCAAGCTGAGTATGGATGTGGTGCTTCCAGTTTAGGGTCCTATTCATTATTACACACAGGTATTTCACCTTATCTTTATAATCTATGGTCTGGCCACAGAACTGTAGTTTATTCGTGGGGTTAAAGCGCTTGCGGTCGAAGACGATGGTTTCCGTCTTCGCGGCATTGGCGTTAATCCGCCATTTTGCCAGCCAGGGCTCTATGTCATTCACGGCAGCCCGGACGTGGCTTATGGCCCGATCTCTGCTCATAGACGACGCTAAGATGATGGTGTCGTCCGCATAGCAGCCGATGCGAGCCTCTCCAGCTCGTGGCATATCATTAATGTATATGTTGAACAGGATCGGGGCAAGGATGCTGCCCTGGGGAACTCCTGCTGTTGCCTAGCAGATCGTGGAGTTTTCACCGTCGAGATTGACATGAAATGAGCGGAATGTCAGATACGAAACGATGTAGCGAATGGTGTAGGGCGGAAATCTATACTGGTGATGTTTGTAGAGCAGACCAGGATGATAGACTCTCTCGAACGCCTATTCTGTCTAGAAGGGCGACGACAGCATGATAATGGTATTCTATGGACTTCGTGGCTTCCAGAGTGAGCCGGGTGAGCTGATGAACATTAGAGTGTCCACACCGGAACCCAAACTGTTCGTCACGAAGTATGTGGTGAGATGAAATGTGTGCTACCACCCTTCCATTCACCACTTTCTCCAAGAGTTTGGAGAGAGCGGAGAGCAGACTGATTGGGCGATAGCTGGTTGGAAGTGAGGGTGATTTACCGGGCTTTAGGAAAGTCACCACCCTGGCCTGCTTCCACCTATCTGGGAAATGATGATGCCTGAGAATAAGTGAATACAACTGTGCTAAAATCTGAATGAATTCAAATGGTATATTTTTAATGAGGTTGTAAGTGATATTGTCCTCGCCTAGAACTGTGTTGCGGCGGATGGTTTTAATCGCTGACATCAGCTCGGCGGTGATTACTTCCTCGGTTTCCTCGCGGGTTTCCCCACCCAGTACGTCTGCCAGGGTTTCCTCGATGTGACGCTTGTGTTCTGCGTCCCCATCTCCGTCGTTGGGGCGGAAAGTTTCTTCCAGAGCCCTGGCTGGCACATTTGCCTTATCCGTGGCGGTGTAGGTAACCAGCTGGTCAAACTTGAGAGGCGGGCCGGTAGAGTATGTACCAGTTAGGCGCCGCGTCATCTTCCTCAGGGAGTTGTCAGCAGTCTCGAGAGCAGCAACCTTATTATCCCACTGCTGCCCCCTGAAATCACTGACAAGTGTCTCCACTTTGTCTCGCACCTGCTGGTACCTCTCGCTGTACAGTGGGTCCCGGGTTCGCTCCCACAGCCTCTTGTTTCTGTTTCTGTTTGTGATGGATTGCTTAATGTAGGGTGGAATCTTAGTGTTGTGTTTTTGTGTGTGATTGGTGGTATGTGTCGTTTTGCTGCTGTAATGATGGCCTGTTATATTATTGTGGCTGTGTTTTTGATGTGTTCTGGGGTGTGTGTTTCATTGATGGTGTGCTGTAGTGCTTCTGCTTTATTGTAAAATGTTGCTGGAATATAATACCAGTCAGCTTTTTTATAGTTAAATCTGTGTGTTTGTGTCATAAGCTGTGGGTTTGATGTGTGTTGTATGTCCATGAAAACTGGGTTGTGGTCACTAGTGAGTGCAGTGTCTGTGTATAGTCTGTACTGTAAATTGTTGCCATTTTTGAGTATAATATCCAGTTCATCTGGTGTGTGATGTGGGTTGTCTGGGTAATACGTTGGTGTGGTTGGTGTGTCTTTAATGTATGTGTGCGTGTTAGCATGTCTATGGAGTCTTCGTCCATGTAAGTTGTCCCTCTTTGAGTACCAGGCAGGGTTCTTGGCGTTCAAGTCACCTGCTATTAGCACTCAAGGAGATGCTTGTAGTAGCATGTCTATCTCGCTCGTGTCGAGGGGTGAGGATGGTGTGATATATGTTGCTGTGATGGTGACTGGCTGATTATGAATGTAAATGTCTCTATGGCTATTGCTTCTGTGTGTTGTAGCTGTGGAAGTGGGTGAATAATATGACGAATGGTTCTGTGCATTAAAATGGCAACTCCTCCCCATTGTTAGTTTCTGTCTTGCCTGTGTATTGTTTAGTCTGGCATTTTGTGTTTTTTGTTTGGGTGAAAGTGTGTTTCTGTGATGATGTCTATGTGTGTGTGTGTGTTGTGTATGTAGTCAGACAGTTGGTGTGTTTTGTAAGTTAAGCCCCTAGCATTCCAGGTGAGAATGCGGGGTGTGTATGTGTTTTGTTGTTGTTGTTGTAGTTGTACTGATATTATTGTGTGTTTGTGTTTTCTTGTGTTCTATGTAGCAGAACTTATATTTTCTGTAGGAATAGTGTTGTTGCCACGAACTGTTGGTGTAGATTTCGTGTTTGGTCTGCCCATTGTGTAATCTGGTGTATGATTAAATCATAGAATATCTTAGTGTGTGTGTGTGTGTGGCCAGGAATCTCCTGCATTATCGCATGGAACTACTTGAATTCCAGAAGTTCCTGCGCCTTAGATACAGGCAGGGGAGCCTGTCGTGTTTGTGTAATGGTGGGTTTGTCTTGCGTGATTTGTTGTGTTTTTGTATGTGTGCTTGTGCTTGGTTTTGTCTTATTGTGTGCATGTGTGCGTGTGTCAGCCAGCTCTTTATGTGGTTGTGCTTTGAATTTATCATTGCGAAAACTTGTGATGGAATTTTTTATATTGTGTGTGTTTGTGACTCTGGGCTGGTATTATTGCGCGCTTGTGTGTTGCTTTGCTGTGCAATTTGAGAGTAGGTCCTTTTGGTTTGTTGCTGAGTAGAGCTGGCTTTTTGTTAGTGGTTAATGTCGTTTGTTGCAGGTTTGTGTGTTTTGTGATTTGTATTTTGGGTGGAACAAAATGGTTGTGCAATAATTTGCACAGGTGCATTCTTGTGCTTCACCCTGCGTGGTTGTTGTGTAGTGTCGGGCTGTGGCGCGGCTCGTGACTTGCCCCAGCGCAGCTACACTGGGCACTGCGAGTAGGCCGCCGAGTGATCTTGCTTGCAGAGTGCGCATGTTGGCTGCTCTGCCTTGCAGTCTCTGCGGGGATGAGCCCCGCCGCAGCGCACGCAGCACTCCGCGCACTCACACTGGCGGCTTGTGTGCCCCAGCTTTTGACATCGGAAGCACTGCACTGGGCCTGTGGGGGGATGTAGTGGTTCCAGTAGAGCCTAGTCATCCTCAGTGTCCTGGGCACTTGGTGGAGGCGAGCCAAAGTCTTCTCGGCATCTTCCTCCACTTGAACCTCCACCTTGTACAGGCCTAGCGGCTGGTCATCTGCAGCACTGAAGACACCTTGACATGCTGAGCCAGTTGCTGGTGGATCAGCTCGGTGTCTTCCCCCGCCGGGATGCCTCCCAAGACGACGCGCAGCGGGCGTCTCTCCTGGCGGGAGAACTGGGCAAACTCAATGCTGCGTGCCCGAAGTGCTGCCTGTACCCGCCGGAACACCAGCACATCGCTGAGGATCAGTGCACACTGACCCGATGTTCCGGGGTGTGGGCGCAGCTCGTACTGCTCCTCGGTGACGCCGGCATTGGTGAGGATGGTGTGGAGCAGCGACGCACGTGTGGCGAATATGTGGAGAGTGACCCGCCTCGTTTTACTGGGTTTGTTTGGCTCCACTGGACCACTGGTTGTAGGCTGTGGCTGCTGTGGGGCGGTAGTTGGAGTTGCCTGTGGAGCCTGTATCTTAGTCCTGTATTTTGCGTTCCCTTTGTAGGGGCCTCCCTTATTCGCGACCAATTCAGGTATGCGCGACACTTTGGGAGGCCTTGAACGCCTTTTTTTTGTCGTGGGTTGTGGGACATCTAATGCGTCAGGGTAGGAAGTGCAGGCAACAACCTCAGGGATGCTGCCTTCTCCCTTGCTGGAGTTGCGTGAGGGGCCTGCTTGCGTTGTCATGGGTGTGGAGGGTGTTGCAAGCAGGCCTCCAGTTATGTTTAGGGAAAGGGCGGGTGTGGCCTCTCCTCCCTTCGTCAATGTAGGCGTTGGCAGTAGGGGAAGTCGTTGTGGTTGTGCGTTGGCTGGCGTGACGCACACATAATGTGCTCTTCTCGGCCGCCGGGCCGGCACTGCAGCGCGGGACGTCGCGCAGCCTCTCTTGACCGGGCGCGCGCGCCTGGCGGCGGCCGGCGGAGCTCTGCCTACTGGCGGCGCGCGGCGTACTGCGCTCGCATTATGGATTCTTGGCGGCTCATTCTAGTCTTCTCTTCGTCGTGGGGTAGAGAGTAACTACTCCATAATTATGATCAATTTAACAGTAGTTACACAATTTCACACTAAGTATACACCCTACCCCAACCATTGCTTAAACCCAACTGAGGTGTGAACTGTTTTTATATTTGTGTTATACATCCACCATCTTCGATTGTGTAATATAGGTATGTCTCTGGAGCTGAGCGCATACCTGCAGGGTGTTCGCCTGCAGCTCCAGATGCCTCTGACTGTAAGCATGAACTGGATGTAACTCCCTTCCTCTCTGCACAGAGAGCTGTGTCTCATTAGCTTGCCCGCTCTTCCCCAGGAAGGATCTCCCTGCCGCTGCAGGTAGAGTGGTGGGTTAGTCTTGACAGTGAGAGGTGGTTGGGATGTAAGGGGGTTGACGTGACTGCCCGCCCAGAAAGCGAAAGTGGACGTTCTGTATCCCTCCCCGTTAAAACCGAAAGTGATAGGCCATTCCCGTGATGTTATGTAAAGAAATTTTCTATCACTATGTTTTATGTGAACCATATCCTTTTAGAATGCATGTTGTTAGTACTTGGAAAAAGTAAATATTTACCAACACTGAACCAACCATACCTTACTTAAAGTATATTTTTTAATCATCACCGGTAAAAGCAAGTTTTATTTTCAATATTTCCATCACTTTTTGTT
>NQII01003719.1:38673-55900 GCA_002778355.1 Clitarchus hookeri
CAGTTAGGCGCCACGTCTTTTTCCACAGGGAGTTGTCAGCAGTCTCGAGAGCTGCAACCTTATTATCCCACTGCTGCCCCCTGAAATCATTGACGAGTGTCTCCAATGTGTTTCTCGCCTGCTGGTACCTCTCCCTGTACAGTGGGTCCCGGGTTCGCTGCCACAGCCTTTTGTTTCTGTTTCTGTTTGTGATGGCTTGCTTAATATAGGGTGGAAACTTAGTATTTGTGTCTTTGGTTGTGATTGGTGTGATGTGACGTTTTGCTGCTGTAATGATGGCCTGTTCTATTATTGTGGCTGTGTTTTCGAAGTGTTCTGGTGTGTGTGTTGCATTGATGGTGTGCTGTAGTACTTCTGAGGATCAGTGCAAGTGCTTCAGTGGTTCTAATTTATTCCTTGTTATTATTTCATCAGTGTATGTCATCAGGGTATGTATTAATAGCATCAGTGTATTTCATCAGTGTATTTCTGCAGGGTATGTATTAATAGCGTCAGTCTGTTTATTCAGTGTATATAATTAATATAATTTTTTGTCCTCATTGGAGACAGTCTACACAGCCACAGCAAGAGAAATTTGACTTTTTACATTTGGCAGTACTGTGGCTGGTACAATGGAAACATAGTATAATTATTTATGTTGTGTATTTGTTTAAGGGAAAATTATGTCATCATAGGTTCAGTTAATTCATGTAATGTTGGCATACTAAATTCTAAATATTTTTTGCGTAAACATTTTACGTGGCAAACGTACAGTCACAACTAAAATTATGAAGACTTGGTAGTGGAGAAAGGGATGCTGTGAATCATGTCCCTTTCATCCCATTATCATTTTTTAGTGTATAACTTGTTTCATCTCTTCACCGCGTGGCGTCGGCTTCCCTCAGGTAGCGGAAGCCGGGCCATTCTTGTCAGCACTTCAACTAATCCAGACGTGTAAGGTGCGGACATCAGTTGAACTCATATCCATTGGCATCGACGTCATAAACTGAATCATTATTGGATTTGTTTCATTATTTTATTCACAAAGCGCCGAGGGGAGAGCGACGTTATTCTTATCGGAGAATTGTTAAGTGCATTGTGTTTCACATTGTAAAGTCCACGTGGTCGCTCGCAGTTTCCGGGCCATTAAGGCCACTTGTTTTGTATTACAGTTGTGTGTGCAGTAAGGAGTCTCAGGTATTAAATACCTCAACAAGCATCGTTCGTAAGTGTTTTATTTGTAATTAATTAAGGCGTGCGAGGCAGCTTACAGCCTCGCCATAGTGTGTGACAGAGTGTTGACAAGAGTCCCCTATGCCGTCGACCGAAACGGCCCTCATTTCATCAGCTCATCGCAGAGCTGTGGCACCAAGCACATAATTATTACATTCCAACTCTGGTAACTCCGCGGGTCAAGTTGGCTTTCCTAACTCGGGACGGGAAATTCACAGTAGCCAAGCTTGACCACGTCAACATAACCAGTTGTTTGTTCTTTTTACTGATCGACATTATTATGGCCTTTTGAGCTTTGGCATCCTTGTTTTTATCACTATTCTCTTTGGGCTGAGCTGTATACGAAATTGCATCAAGGGCTTCAGCTGCATTCAAAAACATTTTCAGCTCAAATCGCCAGGAAGCAAAATTTTCGGGTCCCTCCAATATCTCTGTTACTGAATTCGTCGTTGTTATTATCGCTGCCCATCTTACCTGGTTTTTACTTGTAAGCAGTGAAATCGGTGTAATCCTTGGAAACTGTGACACACGTGTTTTTACTTTATCATTCGGCACTCAATTTTACTTATTGAACGTCTTTTATCTTTATAAACACTTTTTTATATTATTAGAGCACTTGCCTGGGCCCAAAACCTGATGAAGGAGTCTATTCTATAGGGAAAAAGAAGGAAATTCGTTTTGTTTAACTTAATAGTTTTTAGTCAAAGAGACACACACAACACAGGTTTTTAAAAAGCCATAGCACAGTGGTTACAAAACAAGAAGGTAACTAGCTATAATCGAATTTACAATGATAAGTTATCAAAACTTATCCAAATGTCACAATTATATTTCTTGCAATATTTCAACAAAATGTGCTCACAAAAGGCTTTGCGTTTTTGAGATTTGAGAGGTATTTGTTTGAAGGAAAATATTTACATTTACCATAACGAAATGAGAAAAGGAAAGTGGTTATTCGTGAGAATAATATTTTTTAATTTACCTACAAGTTTAAATTCACTGTCTATTGCTGTACTAAATTATTGTTGTTTTGAGACGTCGACTACATTTCTAACATTGATGAAGGCGGCGACATTTGAAGCAAAGTCATGTAATAAGAATCAATACATTTTGCAAAAAAAACATATGTTTCCAAAAATTATTCAACCCGTTTTCGAAGTTTCTCTGTAATCCATGGCAAACGCCCGCAAATATACGTCCGCATACATGGCGAGAATAAAATATGTATAATTACATCATGCGAATGCTAACGAATAGCAACCTGTTTTATTTGTTAAAAAAAAAAGTTTCTAAATTTTATGTTTAGAAATCATGATAATTTGCAGAAAAAAATTGAAAATCGGGAATTACATATTGAATGGTAGTATTATATGTGGTAATTATATTATGGGCATCATTAAAAGTGTAACTATTTTCCAGGAAAAATCCCTATTCACTTCATGTGATTGGGAGGGATATATTCAAAATAACAATTGTAAATTTTTAAAAAAGATTATGTTTTAAAACCAGAGTTAATTGATTACATAAAAATTATAAATTTCATAATTTTTTATTTATGATGATGCTGTGACGACTGAATTAAGTGAATATAATAAAAAAGGTGCTGCTTTAAAAAAAATTATTTGACCTTAATATTAAAAATGAAATTTTTAATAATAATTATGTACTCCACAGTTTTACCTGATATATAACAGAACTGGTAGAAGGTTTTCTATGTCAAATAGAAAAAAGAATTACAGTGCTCGAAAATAAGTGAAATATCAACAAAGTTTTAAACATAGAAGATTATTTATAAATAGCATTATATATATATAGATCCTTTATGGTGATACATTATTTTACAAAAATAATAAAAAAAAATATAAATTATTGTAATGAAAACAAAAGATTAACAAGCATTGAAAATCCTATTACTCCAAATGATGCAGTTAAGTTCGAAAACTTTCAATCGAATAGAAAAACAAACAATTAATTTATCAGAAAAATTAACTACAGAAAAAAATTAATCAATATTTTAAAATGCATAATGAAATTAACTATTTTTTTTATTTATTTTTTATTATACTGTAAGTTTCTTCTAATTCTATTTTAAAAGCCTGCCAGTCAGTTACCAGGGTTTTTTAAACTAGAATGGGGCTTTGTTTGCATACCACCACATGGAAATAATAAGGCCAAACCATCATGAGTGCTTTAAATTTTACATATTTTACTTATGTCTTATAAATTGCAAAACTTTTATATGTAAATTACGCAAAGCATTGGGGCGAAATCTTTTGAACAGTGCATCAACAGTCAGTATACAACTAAGTTAGTAAACAGCAAGAAGATTAAAGTGTTCGGCAAACCTCACCAGCAAAATTAATTGTAACAAAAATTTTTCAATAAAATATGGAAAATTGAGTTTGGTGGCAATCGGCCATTGTTTTCAGCGAACAATACGAATTTTCTCTAGTGCAGGCATTGCTGGGCAGGGAGGTTGTAGTGACGCACCGCTCAGACACGCGAGTGAAGCGGACCCTACAACCTTCCCTCTTCGTAGAAATAACTTGACTCACTACCACCATGCATGAGTGTAGAAAATCGATATGGCTTCCGCATCATCAAACGGCCCGTCACCATGGCAACCGCACAGAACCACATGTCTGATATGGGGTGGAATACTTACAGATTAAAATGGACCACCACCAATGGGAAACAAACTTTGTGCCTCAAATGCGTGCGACCAACAACATAACTACATATATTCCTGGAAACGAAATGTCAATGCTGGGAATTAGCAAGGCGACTCGCGCAGGACATTAAACGAAATAATAATGAACTAATAGAAAATGCATGGAACAGTACCTCAAATGGCAAACGTGTGCCACTGTGTACAGAGTGTTACACACCACGAGTGGTCCGAGGCAACTTCAACCTCAACACATACCACAGGAACGGGCACGACACCAGACTGATTCCAGTCGCAGACAACCTTCGCAGGGAATACCAAAGAGGACCCGCAGGCCTTCCTGAGCGACTGCACAGGACGATTGAGCAGGTACTGTGTTAGTGAAGCAGAGTGGCCTAGCTGCAATGGAGGCCAGTTGCCGGGGGAGGCACGCACATGGTGGTGGTCCATTGACCACGATGGCATACAATAAGCCGAGTTCCAATATGCCTTCCTCAAACATTTCAACTCCACATATGGGTCACTGTAGGCTCAAAGCCGTGCCATTTTTGAGGCACATGGTGATCATGAGACACTAACAGCATTTGTCACCCGAAAGATCTACATAATTACGCATTTTCATCCACATACGCTAGACTCAGATATTTCGGAGGTAATTGCATCGACTGTAAGATCATAATTGAAATTGTCCCTGGCACCACTGATGCATGGCAGTGTAGAACAGTTCACGAGGTCCACAGCATTACTAGACCAGGCCAATACCGAAAATCAAGTGCATCACAGGGGATGAGATGGGCCACACCAACCACGGCCCCGTGACCACATAACATGAAATAAGAACACACATTCATCAGCTGGACATGGCATGAAAGGGGCGAGCCAAACAACACATAAGAACACATGGAATAGCTGACTTGATACACCCATTACAGCTGGCCCAAACGCGGCAGCTGAAAACATGCAAGCGAGTGTGTTAGAATCGAAGGCCCCCTTTTTACATGCGGGAATTGTTCAGACAAACAACTCCACTGGCATAACGAATGTCCTAACCTGAAAAGGCAAATGCAGGATAATGTTAACAATGGCAGGAAACCACCAGTGGGAAACTAACTGGCACGGTAGGCGAGCCTAAATGTCACCACCCGAGACCAATACAACAGCATGCAACGACATGTCAAAAAAAAATTACAGTTACACACATTCCTCAACAAAGTGTGCTACAGCAAACAACAGACAATGAGCCAGTAATCTGCAATGTCATGGAGGTCACATCAGACACAGAACCCAGGCTCGATGTAACTCTGACCTTGGTAATCAAAACACAACATCAATGCGCACAAACATGGGCCAAGAAGGCTAAAATCATACAGGGAGACGGCGAGTGGTTGCGATCTGGAACACACACATCGAGACCCGTCGGCAGCAGCCCGATACGACCTGGTGGTTCTATGTACCGAAAAGAAGCACAGGAACATGTACCAAGGCACGTCCACAGCAGTCATTTGGCTGGTCATCCTGGGGCAACCCAGACAGCCAGTAATCTCCACATGTATTTATACTGACCAGGAGCAAGCAGGGATGTACGTAGGTATGTGCAGGATTGTGTCCTCTGCAACCACTTCAAAAGCAGGAGAACAGATGGGGTGACCCAACAGCAACCCAGGGTGCCAAAGGAACCCTTCGAGATGGTGGCCTTAGATCTCATCGGCCCCTTACCAGAACTTATACAGGGAAGAGATTCATCCTGGTCGTAAGTGAAATATTTTACAGATGGACCAGAGCATACCCAGTCTCCTGTGCACGAGCACGCACCATTGTGCAGGCAATGGAAACGGAGTTCTACCCACGCTGGGGGTACCCAAAGATATTGCTCACAGGCAACAGTACCCAGTTCACTATGAGGCACTGGCATGAGCTGTGCACTCAGCAGGGTGTAAGGCACCACACAACTCCAATCTATCACCCAAGGGCAAACTCCATCGAAAGGTGGAACCAAGATCTCAAGCCCCAGTTACACATGAGAATGGGAAAGGACCACACCAGCTGGGCCAAACATCTACCTGCTGCCCTGTTCACCATAAGGCAGCTGGTGAATATAGCAACATGGCAGACTCCAGCAGCGATTCTGCAGGATCGTGAACTAAAGCTACATGGAGAGTTCGCCACGCGACAAACAGAGGGTATGGGTGAACCAGAAGATGGGACAGCCAGAAGACAGCGCAGGGAGGCAGAGTTAACAGCAGCTCGTAGTAACCAAGAACGCTACAACGAGAGATAAATGCCTGCCACCACACAAGCACCACGACGGTTGGCACCTGGCCAACTGGTCTATGTCAGAGAACATAGAATATCCAGTGGTGCGAAGAATTTCTGCCCATGGTTCACCCAGAAATGGTGCGGACCACATTCAGTTGTAAAGACGCAGGGGTACACCACATACCTCAGCAGGCTGAGCAGCAGGAGGAGTGCTGCCGTCAACCGCGACGACCTCCGATTGGCATTGGAGACGCCAAGCATCACGACGCCTGACCAGCAGGGTGTCGAGCACCGCCATAACAATACACCAATCGCCGCCAGAAGCAAAGTCGGGATACAGAGTCCATGCAGTGATGGAAAGATTCTCCAGCGCCTCTTCTCCGCCATGACACCCGGCATTTCGACATCCACAAGGAACGGGGAGGAGGAAGAGTTACCCGAAGGAGGATCGCCGCTGCCAAGCACAATCATCAACACCGCACACATCTTTGCAGGCCTGGAAGGGTCACTCCGCAGCATCGTGATGTCCTGCGCCATGGCGCTGGTCACCAGGAACGCCGCCGATGACAAGTAGCCAGAGACAACTGTCGGACAGAGTTCCCTACAGGACAGATCACTCAATGTCTCCGCCGCAGAGCCCTCAGCAGGACCAACAGCGGGGGACATCGGCCAAAGCGATGAAGGGAGTGTAATGGGGTTTCACAGCCCTTCACCGGGGCCCTTCCCTTCCTCTCGCAAACACCCACATCATGCCGACGTCCACACCGCAGCAATAGCACGAGCGACAAGTTGCCAAAGGAGAAGGGGTCTACCACCCCTCTCTGCTGCTCCAAGCAGCCGTGTTGCCTGATCTGCCCATCATGGAAAACATGTGGTGGGAACACCTCCCACTCTCACATGCATGTCACGGGAAATCAGTCTCATTGGGGTCAGCGCCCTGACACCTAGCAGCAGCCGGAGTCAGCTCCCAGAGGTACGGGCCCATTGGGTGCACTGGCAATTGGTCGCTGCGTCCTCGCGACTAGATACGACGCAATGCACCGCCGGGTGACGTTAACTGGCTGGTAGGCCGGAGTTGAAGAGATAGGTGCCCTTAAGTGTCGTCCAGTAGTATACAGAATTTTTATAAACATATTGAACAAATTCATCGCATTCACGGCTACAGCCAGGGGTGTTTTTCTTTGTATAAATGGCAATCAAGCATGGCATTCCACATCCCTTTGTCCAGGTGAACTCATCTAACCCTACAGGAGACAGCCACCTGGCAATGCTGTAGTCAGTGTAATTAAATGCGTCATCAGAAGTGAAATTCAAACACTTTTGTGTGAAAATGTCGTAACTTATTTAATGTGTGTGTATATATATATATGTGTAATTATGTTTTTTCTAAATTGGAAATTGCCTATAAAGGCCTCCAACATTGTAAGAAATCATTTAGTGTGGTAAAATTCCTCGTCCATTTCGCAACTTTAGCATTAACAGACATTTGTTTATAAATGGGGATATCACCAATGTGTTAAATTCAATTCATACAATTTTTCATCATCATAATCACATTACAGAGTGTACATTTTATGTTTCATCATTCTGCGTTTGATATCGGTTGTTGTCACCTGTGGCGACAGCGGACATGACTCGCCCAGTTCGTCTCAGGACCTGAACAAGACCAGCGGCGTGGTCGCCCGCTCTGCGAACCCCTCAGTACCAGCATGTAGGCTGCAATCGTTTTCACTTCAATAGTTATATATTAGTCATCCGGAACTTTTGTGTTATTTAAATGTACTGAGGGGAGAGCCAACCGCTCTCTCACGGGAGAGTTTAGTGCAATCGCGTCTCAAACTAAGAACACGTGTTTTTCACAGTTTAATTGCTGAGCTTAATACCAGGCATCACGCACACATTATTTAACTGTAGCAAGAACAGTGAATAAACCACTCAACCAAGTTAAATCAGTGTCAATTAATTGTAGGGCATCCTTCATAGCATCACCCACATTTGTTTAGCATATTTCAGGTATACCAGACAGCCTACAGTCTCGTCATCAGTTATAAAAGTGCAACAGTAAGTAAGCGACAACTCATCAACCAACTGACGGAGGATTACCAGTGTCCCCATGGGCCATCGACCGGATGATCATCATAATTTGCTCACCACTAAGTTATGGCGCCAGGCAATATAACATCAAACCAGCCTTGGTTAACCTCGCGACCACCTCAAAATGGCTTTCCAACCAGTATTACTCGAGAACGAATGCCACAGGGATCAATTATGGCTGCAATGTTTTTATTAATAGTTAATGATTTTTCACAATACATTACACAGGCGCCATTATAACGTATGCAGATTACAAAGACATATTGGTCACTAGCTCAAATAGTGCTGTTCTTGAGGAAAATAGTAAACAAACAGTGATGGAGATGACAAATTGATTCCAGTGCAATTAAATAATATTATATGTAAACAAATCTGTGCTCATAAGATTCATGCAAAGAAATAAACACACAATGCACGTCAACAGACACTCAACAATAGATTACAGAAGAAAATAGTGAGAATAATAAGCAATAGGGGTGTGCGTAGCTTCGCATTTTCAAAGTCGAAACGAATGCTTCTGTACCCTCGACTTAATTTTCGAATTAAAAAATCTTCGAGTGAAACGTCGAAGATTCTCACCAAGAGTTTTTTCACAGAAATTAGTATCAAAACTAGCAGCTAGTATAATAAATAAGGGTGAGCGGACATTCGAATAGGTACAAAAAATAATTTACGAATTTTTCATATTAGAACTACGGATATCTTATGCGAAACTTGCGAATAAGTTACATTTTCATGCGAGTGGTTGTAGAGGTGTACCAGCCTTTTGAAAGTTTTCCAAGTTTTCCAAGGAAAAACTCAATTGAAAAGCAGTTCAACTTGCACTCTTTTCAAACAAAGTTTGTAGTTTTTATCCCAAGCTCCACCCTGCTGAGATAATCTACCAGCTTGACGTTGACGAAGATCGGTCGGCCACTAAGGGAAGTTAGCGAATGATTTTTACAGCAGCGTTCATTCCTTTTGTTGCCTTCCCTCTCTCCCCCCATCATTATGTTAAGAAAACAAGATGTCATTTCGGACACACGCCAGTGAAAGACGGTTTATTAGGAGGGTGACCGAACATAACATAAGACGAATAGAGTGTCTATTTTCTGTCACGAAAAATTCATGTTTCTTTGCCTTTCTAATTTTGATTTGTGCAGCGATGTCATTACAGTTAACGCATTTATTATGTACGTACCACTGCTGATACGTCATTTTGGCAGACCTGCACACTTTCCTTGTAAGCAGTGGAAGTGGCCAAACTCTGTTGCTCTGAGGCTCTAATGCCACCACCATCCAGCAAGTTTACTATACAGATATTATCTAAAACTTTGGAGTAGTGTAGTACGGCTAATGTGGAAGTGCATATACGACGACAGAAAGTGTGACAGCAAACTAACTGGGTACACTCGAACGAGCTGCCAGATCACCAGTAACTAGCTGCAGGCTGGCTTGAGGTTTATATATTGTATGATCGCCCGGGATGGAGGGAGGGGGTCTCTCCTAATCCCTCCACACACAGCAGCCGCATATGCTGGAATAATGTTTAATGTGCCCCTATGACCCTCCTTTCACTCCCCCTCTCTCTCACTCCATACATACATGCAGCTGCGACCTCCAGCGAACATGGTAATTGTAGTTTGTGTATGATTCGTCTCTGACCCTAGATAGCCAGCGGCTGCCTTCTCCAGTGAACATAGTACTTGTTAACATTCGAGGTATTTGTGCTTCAAACAGCATCTCTCTCTCTACATAGCCAGTGGTTGCGACCTCCAGCATACTTGAGTTTCTTGTATACAGAGAGATTATAGCTGCCTTTTTACTCTACTGCCACTACAGTTAATTTATATTAATGTTACCTTTAATACAATGGTAACGATGAATAAAAGCAAATATGTATTGTATATTTTCAACATACAAGTAGTTATATTTCGGGTATGTTTTTGACACATCACCGACCCCATACCCTGACAGATAAAGAACAAATATTGGGTATAGTTAAAAAAAAATATATTGATGCTTATATATATATATATACACAATTGTACTTGTAATATTAAAATACAATTTTTTTGCGCATGTCACTAGCTCTAAATAACATCTAGAATACATGTGAAGAGATGTCTCTGCAACTCCTTCCTCTCCGCTGTGGTAGACTTACCCACATCAGTCAGGTTGGACGCTACCCTCGATGACGACGATGTAGACCCACCGACGCCTGGACCACAGTGCTGACAGACAGCAGGCTGCTTCTGCTGACGTCTACTGGCGGCTCACAGTGCTCGTCGCTGCGTTACCTCCGACTAGTTGGTGATGATGGTAGGTACCGCCCTCACAGTCCACTTGCACTTGGGAGCAGGTTGTGATGATGTGTTCACCAGAGGGGCGGTGATGGCCGGCAGCTGTGTGTCATCGTCGGTGATTTCGATGGTAGGAACTGAAAATTCTGTAGGCTTGTAGTTGGAGAGGTGAAATCGGATGGCATCATGTAGCATGGCATGAGTCACTACCTCGTCCTCACTGCACGGTAGAGGGTGTCTGTATGCATGTAGTGTACTGAACACCTCCCTGAAGTTGTACAGGTGCCCATTTGCTGGCAGCGCTCATATGCTGCCGGATTAAGAGCCAGCACTCAATGGGCTATTCCGTCACAGTCCTCGCTGTACGACCGCAACTCTGCTTCATCTCCAACATCGAACATGACAGTACTGTGACCTGGCGTCATATTGATGTAGGCAGTCTCTGGGCGGAATGGTGCGCTCCTTGTTGCTAGATCACTGATGGAAACGAGCTGTATACACGTGTCTTATATAGAACTCTCTCATGTATGATGTCGCAGCCACCACCACCACTACTTAAAAGTGTCAACCAATAGTATCAGAATGCGTGTGACAAGGTCACAAATAGTTTCCTTAAACTTACACTTTCTGTGACCTGACAGTTCTCCCATGACCGTCGTGCTGTCCGCACCCATGGCTTCAAATTCAATGATGTACTACCATCACATGTGAAGGGTAATTTATATTTTACTTATATACACAGCAGACCTTGGCCAAGCAGAGTAGGATCCATTTGCTTTCGCAGTCTTCCAGCATAGTGGGTATGTGGTCTGTACATTATTCGGTCAACCAGCAGGTTGTCAAGTCTCTACATCACAGGAAGCTGACTGTTTGGTCGGAGATTAGTGATGGTACACCAATCGTACTTGTAGCAGGGTAGAATCTCGATGTGGAAATTATCCCATGCATCATGATATCCCCACATATGATTTTCACTATCCCATACTACAACTTGCTCATGTCCAAGCTCTGGTTTAAGCACGGCCCACCTACACCCGATAAAGTACCTCTTGTACATGTTCACATTTTCCAGCAGAAACTTTACACAGTCATATGTGTCTTATGTAGTAATCATGATAGCAGCGGATTTCCACAGAATGCTGAACTGCTGATGAAAGCAGGCGAGATGTTACTCTCGCTGCTTCTTATATTGTCGCCATGTAATTTTCATGCATTAGCGGTGAACACATTGTCTTCCATGTAACTGTTCCAAGCTTAATGCTGGTCGCGTGCTGTTGACCCGTACAGGTCTCAGTCCAACAGGTAATAACATCACCGTTTTTTTTATGATACAGCCCATAAGCAATTGATTTCCTAAAAATGCATATTCTCTTGGTTTGCACGAGCTATCATAGCGGTGATGGTGCAAGGCGGCTTCGTGTCCGTTCGCAGGTAGTACATGGGACACACAACAACACTGCATGGTGTCGAGTATAGTGCTGGACATTTCTCTTCGTTTTCAACATTTTGATTTATCCAGTATTCGAGTCTGTTGCAGTTTTCTACTTGTGTACGCAGTTTGGGAAGTTTGAAGTGAACACATCGGTACCCAGTCAAAACGTTGTCGTACTTGGCCATATCCATTGGGTCGAATGGCGTGTACATGTTTGGAGGGCTAGAGTTCTACTGCGGTAAGAGAGAGAGAGAGAGAGAGAGAGACGCTATTATTATTTCTTCCCACATTATGAAAATTCGAGAACGTGCGTTGTCTTGCCACAGACAATAGTCTTGATTCCCGCATAGACAATTTGCACTGTATTATCGTTAAGTATTACTAAGTTGAATGTAGCATAAAGGTAAACGTATCCGAAACTTGGCAACCAACAAACATGTTCTGCTCTTGCTGTAAGATATCTCCGCTCGCTGGAAATCCGATGCCATGTATCGCTTCCCGACCGCTAGGTCCGCCAGTGCCCTATACTGATCATTACCGATCTGTTTGGCTATAAGCCCGTCCATGAGGATATCGATTATTACAGTGGTTTCCCTCTTCACTGGGTCGCTATTTATATTGTCTGCTGTTAGAAAAAAAAGTCACATTACCCCCAACCACTGTGGCGCTATGTACCACACTCCATAGTCCACGTCCTTAGCAGCAGTGCGCTCAAGTAAATACATGATTGGCCTACCCTGCATACATCACTGTCACATTTGGTTATTCGTGTACCAAGCCTTCAACACTCTTAAAGAATGACAGTCATACTTTGTCTGCATATAACATAGTTTTATGTTCGCGTCACAGTAGATGCTCAACCATCCATTCTGGTCCAGGCTGGCCACAGAGACCATACCCTCCTCCTTCATTGTCAACATTTAGGTAAGTATGTCATGTAGCTTATTGTATTATACATCGCCATCGTTCCAATGGAGACCGTGATAGAGTTTTTCCAGCTATTTAATTGTCACCTTACTTTTCCAGACGAGCGTCATCCATGGAAACGGTGGTTGAAAAGTATATGTCGCTATCCTGCCATCTAAATACGCAATGCATATGCGTTCAATAAGGAAACCACATGACGACATGCAGTCCTGAAAATTCGCGATTATTGTGATAGTTGGACAATGAATGGACTATAGGTGACAATTATGTTAATATTTTTACTACATTGTCGTGCACATTGTACATGACCAGCCTATCGTGAATTATTAAGACATAGACCTGAGTGTAGGCTAAGAAATTCTCCGAGGCTGTCATTTCAATCCTGCAGTCGACTATGCATGACTTTATTCCATCGTCCTGTTTATTAACGTCAAACACCAGCAAGAGAGCGGTGTTCATGAACTCGTCCAGTTCCAGCGTCTGTGACTTCATTTGCCCATAGCAGGATCTCTGAAAGTTGGCATACATTTGATACAATACCATTTGCAAAATAGATGTTTAAATCTTGATATGGATAACACTCAGATTTGAGGAAACCTTGAACAGTCATAATGTTCGCATGATCAAATTTCGAATGTTTTGCATTGATGGCATTCTGTTAGCTTATCTGAAATGCGACTATTATGTAGCGCAGTTTTTCCTAGTGAAACTCATTTTAACATTCCAATTTACGCTCACAGAGCGCGGTACGCTTGGGTGCATCTCTAAACTCCATGTACGAAACACAATGTCGACGTTCCTACCTTTCTGTGCATATTTCAAAAATGTAACGTGCTCCGACATTTTAACCTGCACATGGGGAAGCAGCCATCGCCAACGCCGTGGATTCCAGCGGGGCGGCGGTATTTAGGACCACGTGTGTTTGTTTGCTTGGTGCCATGAGAATAACTAACTCCTGGTTGGAATTAATAATTACGTGTTTGTAGTCTTCAGCGAACCCTAACAGCATGACTAGCGGAATTAATGCTTCGAGATTTACCATTAGCATAGATGGGAACATTTAAGTCCTCTCCGATCCCTCAGTCTGCCATTTTAGCTGCTGGTAGTTGGTTGTGCCTCAATGAGAGATAGTTCTTTATGGTGGCCGTAATTCCAACATATCTCGTAGCATCCACTTCACATCCGTTCAGTTCGTACGCGATTCTACTTTTCACGTGTAGTATACCGTTTATAATGTTTTCCGGTGTCACAGGTACGGCTTAGCCTGCCTTTGATAGAATTCCTTGGAACCTCAAATAGGAATTACAAGGCACAGTGTATCTATATTGGTTTTGTACCGGGATCCGAACCTCGGACGAGGGTACGTACAGACCTGGCGGATAGGAAGTGTACGAGTGGATTTGCGCCTTGGTGATCGCATCTTTGAAGCTCGCCGGCTGGGATATGTTTAATATTTCCACATCCATACTCGTTGACCAACAGTCCCAATCTTCTAAGTAAACGAACATTTTCAAATGTTAGCACTCTGGGTGCTCGCCTCATACTGACTTCCAGTTTGGTATGGTTAGCCGCTTTTATTACCCTACATTTCGCTTCAATTTCAGACGTATCTTTGCGTAGATGTAGGCGTACTGATATTTCCTCACCTCGTTCCTGTCAGTAAGCTGTCTGCTAAGATGAATGCTCAAATCCATACATTGACTGACGATGTTCACAAACTGAGCACTTTAGGAAGCAAGCTCTTGGCTGTGGAGATGAAGGTCGATGTCTTGGGCGAGCGAGATGACAACAGAGTTCTTACTACCCTGGCAGCTACATTGAAGGATCACCTTAAAGTTGCGAGCGAGGGTGCAGGCAAACTGACTGCTTTGGGAGACAAGCTCTCGGCTGTGGAGACGAAGCTCAGGTAGGTTGACGGCAAGGTTTATACCATCCTTTCTGCTAAACTAGTCGAACACCTTAATGTATCAACCGAGGGTGTGATCAAACTGAATGCTTTAAGTACTCAGCTAGGGACTGTGGTCAACTTGGAATATAAACTCAGCTCTGTCTTCGAAGGAATGGCTAGTAGAGTTCATACTCGCATGGTTGAGGAAATAGAAACACATGTCCACCCCCTGAGCGTGGGACTCACGGATATTGAACAGCTTATACGGTGCAGGATTGGTCGTGTCCTGAACCACTTGCGCACAGATGATGAAAAATTGACACATTGCCAGTACGTGCGAAATACGGTTATCCAGCGAATCTCCATGTCCGAAGATAATATTTTTAATCTGATCGAGTTCAGAGTCATTGCATATATTAATATATACAATGAACATTCTGCTTTTACTATTAGTACAATTGCCGTTACCGCCGAGAATTCACATAGTGTAACTACAAGTGTGCATAAGAAGTACCTACTGGCCAAGAGTGTGCACATTGAGCACGATGCAGTATTGGAAGTGGCCTTCGGACTGCTTACATCTCGGCTGGATAATTTACAGCCACAAACTGTTCCTCCTGCCGACACGAAGACTGAACCGGACATTGAATACAGGAGTGGGAGGAAGCGAAAGATACTTCCGGAGGAGGAGGGTACTGCATCTGTTGAAGATGATAATGATTTGCCTTTAGCCATATTGAAGTGTAAAAAAGACAGATCTCACTTGTGCATGACAGCCGTTCGCAATTACCTCTCTTTCTTTGTAGACAACGAGGTTTAATGATGTTAGGTATGGTGTTTATAGAAGTCATAAGAAGTCGTTCTTGGGGAGGAAGCAAATTGTTTTTCTATCAAATGATTGTATGCAGATTGATGATGAAGCAATGCGTGTGTCCCCAGGCCTCTACGAATTGCTGTTTAAGCGCGAGCCTGGTGGGTTCGTGCAGGATGCGCTTCGCCTGTACAAGCATTTACTTAGCCTCACAATTGCACATTTGTCGGCCAATGACACTTCCAGCAAGACTTATAAGGATGAGACAAATCCGAAATTCGGCATTGTTGCCGACATGTTTCCGGATGTCGGCATAGCGAGCGACTCGGGTCTGACTTCGAAGCTTCGTGGGAGCAGTCGGCTCGAGTATGTATTGTGGGACGATGCGAATGAGCTCGTATCACGTCTACAGCTGCTAATTGCATTTCAGCAGGCTGGCAATAATTCNTAACAATTCGCATACTATTGATATTGTGAGCGTTGTAGAAGAATTGCATTAAGGTTGCTACATATATTAGTGTCTTGTTCAGACATCGCCTCTGATCCTTATTGGTCTGCATGCCACAATAATCGCGGGCGAATAGTACTTATATTTGGGCTGAGAGATCAGTACCAAGCTGACTTAGTGGAAATTATTTTGTATGCCTCTTTTTATAAAGGCTATAGATACATGTTGACTGTAATAAATGGGCTGTACCGGTTCGCTGGAAACGAGGCATCGATGTGACCTATGCGATGAAGACTGTTTTACAAGATAAAGGAGCACCCTTAAATATACAGATGGATCTTGGCAGAGAAATTTACAATCGTGCCACCCTTTTCGCTAATGAATGCAAATAAAATTATTCTCTACAGTACTTTCCGTGATAAAAAGCACTCCATTGTGGAACCATTTAACCGCACTCTGAAGAATGCCATGTGGCGAGACATTTCGTTGTGGGGTAGTTACATTTGGCTGGACTTACTACCTCGTTTGATTTCCAACTACCGTGAACGAGTGCACTGCACCATTCGCATGCGGCCAGTGGACGTTAAGGACGATTCTTTTCTGTCGACTGTGTTCCAAAATGAGAACATATTGGACAGGTTTAAGGCTAAAGTGACGATTGGTGACTATGTTCGGATATAACGAGTGAAGGGAACATTTGCGAAAATTGAGAAAGTGTTACGTCGAAGAGGTCGTCAGCTGTTCGTGAAATGGGGAGGTTTCAATTCTCGACACAATTGCAGGATATCGAGGTCGGCGCTTAGTGACAAGTAATTGGTCCCACATAGCATTAAAAGAGACGCGTGTGAGTGTGATTGAGCTTGTATGTACTATAGTTGACTGAAATTTTTTAAATTGTAAATAAATTCATTCTTAGAAATTGTGTTGTGTAAATTTTTTATTCATACACGGTGAGTTACATGCTCAAGTGTTTATTTTGCCAGGCTGGTGGGGTATGTTAGATGGGTGAGTGTGCGACCACGGGTTGCGCCCAGGGGCTCTGCACGTCGCCACTCTTTGGAGTCCTCGTGCAATGCTGCCTCGCACCATCCTCTATTCGATTGGGGGGCTGCAGACTGGGGACGATGCGCGTCGATGCTTTTTAATGGACCCGACCTCCCTTCTACAGACGTTACTGATTGCTCATCTGGGGCGTTGCACATTGCCATT
>NQII01003719.1:56029-118178 GCA_002778355.1 Clitarchus hookeri
AAAAAAATTAGTGGGTCTTGGTTGGGCAGGTCCGCCGGGGAAGGCGCGCGGCTGCTGGGCCTGATATGTTTGTGTTCTTGAACTGAGATACTGACTGTTTTATTTATTTTGAACTGGAAGGGTGGTTTGCTAGTGTCCTTATTTTTCCCATTATACGGGCTGGTCACCATTCACAAAATGGACGCGTGCGCGATGACTGACTGACACACCAGCGACGAAGACAAGCTCATCCGGGAACTTGATGTGGCTGAGGCTGCTGCGTCGCACAACCACTCATCTGACAGGCACTGCCTGCCACCGCTCGATGACATCTACGACGACGACGACTGCGATGAGGACAGTATGCCAATTGTTCACCCTAGCGGGAGGGAAGCAATGAGATCACTGTCGCGGTCTCCGCTGGCCCCACGGCAGGCTATGTCCTGGCGCCATTGTCACCTATCTCGTTTGTTAAAGCCTAGTTCTAATAATAATGCGGATTATGGACAAAACATATTTTCGTAGCAAAATGAAAAATAATTTTAATCCTAAAGAAATAAACTCATACTTCAGTTAACCTTTCAATATCGTATATTTATGAACGATAATAATATTACACGTATTTAGATTCAATTATATATGAAAGTACCCTAATGGATATCCTGTGTTTGAACAGAATTGCTTGCTATACTCGAGTTACAGGTGTGTTATATGGCAGGTGTATGGTATGACTGGTGTGTGGTTGTTATCGTTAATTTGTTGGGTTATATGCTTTGGTTTGCTGGCGGATATGTTTGGATGCTGTGTTGGGTGGTATGGTATGTTGCGTGGTATGGTATGTTGGGCTGGTTTTCTGGTGTTGGTTAGTAGAGTTAATGACATGAAAAGTATGTATTTTTGGTAAGGCTGCTGTGGATTGAATGGACGAAGTATGTGTGAGTTATTGTGGGTGGTATAGGTGGCGAGTATATTTGTCTGGCGTCTGTCGACAGAGCAGATTGTATTGATGGAAGGTTTGAGAGTGTTATAGTTTCTAGTGCACTTGAATTAAGGTGATTGATGTGTTGGGTGATATGGTGGTATGTTAGGTGGTATGGTGGTTGGTTGGGTAGTGTTGTTGTGGTTGGTTGGGTATTTTTGTTGTGGTTAGTTGGGTAGTCGGGTTGTGGTTTGTTGGGTAGTGTGGTAGTGGTTGGTTGGGTAGTGTGGTAGTGGTTGGTTGGGTAGTGTGGATGTGTTTAGTTGAGTAGTTTGGTTGTGGTTGGTTAGGTAGTGTGTTTGTGGTTACAATAATTGTGGTTGTGTGGTTTCTGATATTTCGGTTGTGATTGTGTTGGTAGGTGTGTAGGGTGGTCTGGTTTGATGTTTGGGCTATATGCTTGCTTGAGTACATGTTATGGTCACTATGTTACTCATAATATATTGAATTTTAATTATAAATCTGCTTGCAGCGACTGCTCCTTTGTAAGCAGATGAAACCTGAAGTGCTTATTGGCTGCAGTCTAAATGACTAATGCTTCTGAGGTTGGGGCATGTTGCGTTTTTGAAGTGGTTGACAAAATGATAGGTGTGTGGGAAATAGGTGTGCTTAGGGTAGGTATGATTATATTGCACTCTCTTAGGTTAGGTTATGTTGGGACATTTTGATTTTTCTTTACTTTTGTAAGTGGGGTTTTACTTCTCTGAACTTCGTTAGGTTAATGTGAGGTTAGGTTGAGTAATGTTAGCCTAGTATAAAAATATTCCAAGTCATACATTACGTTGAACGAATGTGAGTAAATGTATAAATATTCACAGTCCTTAATGAGTGGGCAAGTCCCTCTACATATATGTAGCTGGCGGAGACTTGATGATGCCAGGAGGGGCTCTGGTACTCAGGTGGTTTCAATATGTAAAACAAAAATTTATTTTCCATGTTTGAATAAATCAAGTTAGGTTAGATCTGGCCCTAAGTCTTACACAGCATGAAATATATTCCAAATCCTAGACGGGTTTAAATATTTTGTATGTCCTACACAATATGACAATTTTTCTAAGTTATACAAAGATGGCAGGAAGGAGCAAAGGTGACTAAAGTGGAATGCGAGAGCATGAGAATATAGGGATGGAATCATAGTGCATGAATCAAATTTAATACAAGATGGTATATAAGATGGCAGCGGTAAAGTCAAATGTCAAAGGTCACGGTCCCTGGATACAGACCTTGGAACCTTTTCCCGAATAGGATAAATCCTTCTACCAGCGATGCACTCCATAAACATGTAACAATATACTTATATATTTGGCTAATAAAAATGATTGCGTTTTTTTTACAAATTCACAGAATTCTTTAAAGGAAGCATAACATTTTTTTATTAGGTACTGTACTCGCTAATATAAATTTTCTATGAGCAAAGAAATAAGGATGAATTTGGAAGTAACTAAATTATGAACAAACTGTAGATAACGATGCCACATATAATAAAATCGTATTTCTTTGGCTTAATGTTTGACTCGCTGACGGATTTTTTATTTCCTAAATTCTGTAATTTCATACTCTACCCAAATAAATAATTTAGAATTTTGTAATGGTTTTCCTGGTGTAAATATTACAACTTTTGAAACTTTACGTAATTATAAACGTGAGGAATATCAACGAAATTAAAATGTAATTAGTTTCGTTTGAATTTTTTTCTATTTATAAAACTATAGTTCATCCATTTATATATATTTTTTAAATGTTAAATACAAAAAGTTTTCTTAAAAAGATACTTAAGAGGGAAACTAAAATTTCCTAAAACGTTCTGTATAATCCGTAGATGCTGTTTCTAAAAACAGAACATTAAATGTAACTCCATGTGATAAACAAAAAAGTGTTCTATATTTTTGAGTTCTGTAGTTTCGTAGTCCTACTTACACCAACGAAGTCTGAAGAAACTGATTTCGTGTAAAATTTCTAATTTTCACCTATTATCTGCATGATCGTCAGTAAAGTACTCGCGAGTAAGCGAGGTGTAATAAGGGACACCGTTTCCCGATATGTTTCAGACAGCAATGACCACAATAATTGACAAGCAGAGATGGAGTCAAGTGAAAATAAGTTGCAAACAATCCGTAAAGAAGCAGTGTGTAAGATGCAAATCTAGGCGAACTTAGAGAAGAATATTGACAGCAACCACCTTGTTTTTCTACTTTAGCCATCCTTTGATTAGTAAAGTTTTTTTTTAAGTATTAAACAGATTTGAAATATAAAAGAGTAAACAATGTCAGTAGTAAAAATAAAAAAAATAATTTTTAAAGTGGAAACGCGTTGATGTTAAATGTAAATTAAGTTACAAAAATAAGTAAAAACATTGCAAACTTTTACTGCAATCAGTGACTACTAATTTCGTAAGTTTGCGTAACCATTAGCATTACAAATAATATATCCATTCGTCGAGTGTCTCTCTCTCTCTCTTTATATATATATATGTATATATATATATAAAGTATATGCCGTTAGTATGTACATTCGCAATCGAAGTTTGTTGAGTTTGCTTAGAAAAACAGTAAGGTTTTCTAAGCAAACACTACCAATTTTTTTTTGACAGGGTTGTCATTACTGGTTTAACCACTTTTCTCCTCGATGTGTTGTCAGAATGTTGTGTTCATGCTGTGCTGTGGACGTATTGGTATTTTTCGGCACTTAAATGCCTACTACATTGTATTGTTGTAATTTTTGCCATCATGTAGCCGGTTCTATACCTAGTAAATAATATTTGTTAGATGTGTTTTTTAACCACTTTATTTTATGGTTCAAGACGTAGTTCGCCCCTCTGTGGTGGATAACTCTCAAGTTTGATAGTTTTTTTCTCCATGTGCTCCAGTTATATTCACTCAGTAATATATTGGCTCTTATTGTGCGGGTGCATGTGCAAGCCTGACCTTCCCTACACGTGCTGGCCTAATTCTTGCTGCATGGTTCGGCTTTCAGTGCACATCGTCTGCCCTTTTCTTGATGGTGGCAACGTAGTCAAGTTTTATTTTAATTTCCCCATGCTGCTGTCTGGCAGTGGGTGTGTAATTTTCATGCCCATTGGATAACTATTCCGTTCTTGTAGATTCGACGATATCCTCATTTAACTAACTCAACTATCGGTTATTTAAATAATAACTTTATCTGTAAAGTGTAATTTTCAAATGTTCAAATTTGTACTATCAAGCACATGTTCGCAATACTGTTCTTATAGACATTTAAATTTATTGACTCTTTAAGTAAATTATATTTGCAACTAATTGATTTAATTTACATTTCGTTCCGGACACACCTTTAAACATTTCTATGCCATGAGCAAAAATTTTGACTTAAATATTTTAATCAAAGTATATTAATAAGCTTAATGTCATTTAAACTAATTAATTGTCACGTTTTCTTTTCTGTTCTAAATTTTTTCAAGAAATAATTTTTAATGATTTATTGTGTGATGTCTTATGTTCTTAGTAATGTTAAACAAACATGAACACTCTCAACATTTAATTGTTCCTACCTGTCTTTAATTTTTTTAATGTAAATAAATTCAAACGAAAGATTAAGTAATGCATAACCACAAGGTTCATCTTTTTATTTATGTGCAATTTTGTCTTCCTCTGGGGCTGTAATTAATTATACAAAAATGCCTTACATGTATGTATATATATTAAGAACTATTCTCTTTTCTCTTTTGCGCTAAATACAATCACAGAAAATTATATAGCATATGTTTATACCACGTTCTGTAATAAATGTTTGTGACAGGTCTTTTTTTTTTAATTCGTAATTTTTTGTCTCACTTTTGAATATTTTTTCTGGCAATTGTCTTATGTGGTTTGTGCCAAGGACTTGATGAATTTATTATTTTTGAGGAAGTTGATAACTAATTTGCTTATAATTTTTTTATCGTACATGGGGCACAATGCGCGCTCCCCTTCCTGGTGTAGCTTGACAACCCAAATTTTTCAGCAGAATAATGCCCAGTCTCACACAGCACATATATATCTGGCCTTTGTGGTGCCAAAATTTTTCTTTAGCCAGAAATGTACTCAGATTTCTCGCCCAACAAGAATACTTGGGACCAGATCGGATGACAACTCCGACTAGCAGCAACTACAGTCAATTTGGAGGGTCAGTTGCACCAGCTGACGCAGGATCTTCTTCAGGAGAACATCCGACATACATATGCCTCCATGGCAGACCGTATCGCCGCCTGTCTTCATGCTACGGGTGGTCCAACACCATACTAAGTGCATCCTGCAAGTGTTGGTCCCCTGCAATACATGCTTGTTGTGGTAAAATAGTTTGATATTTCCTTTATACGTACTACCATGTCCTGCGCCTATAAACTTTATGTGCTGCTGTTATGGCACCTAAAGGATAATAATTTTTTTGCAAATAAGTGTACATGTATTTTCTGATGCTTATGGGATTACTTAGGAACATACTTGTATTTAAGGTGAACTAATAGGAAAGGTGTAAAATGAAAAATTTTATTTGTGAAAAATCTAGAGAAGCTCTATTGAACGGATTCCTTTTGTCGAGGTTAGAAATTTGCAGATCTTTCATCCAGAAGTTGGGCTTTATCTCCAACTGGTCAATGTTCAGCACACAAAATATTAATGAAGAAATTAATTATAAATGCACTGACAGCAAACTGCATACAGAATATTAAGGCAGTCGCCAAGTGGTTTAGTTAGAGATTTAATCCCATTTCTATGTGCATTTCTATATGCACGGAATGACGATGTATTGAATTTTTTTTCTAAAAACTGATAGAGAAGGTTGATCGGAACATAGAAAGATTGATAGAAAGATTGAAATATTGACCGAAGGTTTGAAATATCGATAGAATGTTTGAAAGTTTAATCGAATGATTGAAAGGTTGATTGAAATGTTGATATAATAATCGAAAAATTGATCGAAAGGTTGTAAGCATGATAGAATGACTGAATGATTGATCGAAAGATTGAGAGATCGATAGGAAGATTGCGAGATTAATAGAAAGATTTAAATATTTTTGGAATGGATTCTTGATTGCTGAGAAGAGCACAGAACATCAAATTGAATATCACCCGAGTGTGACCTATACATTCCAAGTTGCAAGGGCCTAACCCTAATGGTTTGTGAAAAGTATCGTCGACAATGTAGACAGTTCAGCTGCTGTAAAACCACCAAAGGGGAAGTTGGGATGCTTGTCACAAGCACACCTTCAAAAATGTATTTATCTATACATCTACACTCCGGTAGCTCGCTGGTCCGAAAAAGTACTTGAAATTTGAGCAGATTTTAATTTGGCAGGTGAATGTGTGTGTAATTAAGAGCTCGCTCGATGAAATTATACGAAATCAGAAGGAAGAGACGAGCATACAATTATATACCTGACTGAACGATAGAAACATAAGGGGGAGAGATCTAAAGAGAGAAATAGTGTGATGTCACCTCTCGCATCAAGCAAAGAACTATGATGTGGTACGCCTTTAGCTACATTAATTACATGAAGTGGAGTAGATTTCATGTCAGCAAAAACCAACTACAAGCGATAGAGTTGGTATTGATTTTAAATTATTAGCACAGTCTAGTGCAGATGGCGATTGATTTGTAGATGGTAAATGGGGGAGGATGAAAAGGGCGGTGGTAGGGTGTGCTGTTAAAACAATGGTTCTTTGGAGGGTATAAGGTGGTTGGGTGGGTGGGGGCCAGATATGCAGCCAATGGAATGTAGTGTTAGGGTAGACACTGTCTGACTAAATAACAAATGCAAAAACAATGATTGGGGGTTATTCGTCTGCTGGTTGTCATACTGGGAGAATGAGTGATCTGCCATATTTACAGGAATCGAACTCTAAACCTTCTAAACGTTAGTTTTTAAATGTTTCCCCCCTTTAAATTTCCGAAAATTTCGGGATTATTAATACATCTAACGTAATTATTAATATTTTATTTTAATTTCTGTTAGATTATTTACGGTTTTTTGCAGTTTTTTTAAGTCCGTGTTTTCCTAAGATTAGGGCCAGGGTCACAGATATCCAAGATGGTGTTCAGGAGCCACAGTGGTGAAGTGGTTAGACTGCTCGCGTCCCGCCTAGGTGAACTGGGCTCGATTCCGGATTTTCGAAATTAAGAATCGTACTGGACGATGGCGCTGGTCAGCGGGTTGTCTCCGGGATCTCCCTTTTTCCCTGACCCTGCATTCTGGCGCCGCTCCAAACTCACCTCACTTCACTCTTATCGGCTCTAATGGCCTCGAAGTTAAGAGTCGACCAAATCTCTCCACTCCATTCCAAGATGGCGGTCATGGTCAATAATGTAATTTTTGCCCTTTTATTTATCTTATGACAATTGTTATTTGTATATATTATTCCAATTTTAAAACACATGGGGTCAATACAGGAATAAGGATATCAAAGATAGAGATCGCTGTTCATACTGTAGATTTTATCCGATTTTTTATATCGTTTGCCCAATTTTTTCCCTTTTTTTTATTTTCAGGACGTTCCTAGGTCAAGGCTAAAATCACGGACATCCAAAATGGCGGACTAGTTGTATAATGTCATTCCCCCAGCCACCCAATTTTTACAATTTTCTACATTTTTTTTTAATTTTCCATGGTTTTTCTACTTTAATGTCATCCCAAGGTCATCGCGAGACAATATCGCGGTCATGGAAATCCAACATTGCTGTTGGAATTCATAATATAAAGAAATGCGTTCCACATAATTTCTGGTTGGCTGGGGTTTGCTCGGAGACATAAGACGGCTTCTTGATTTGCAGAGTTTCTATATATCACATCGAAGTGTCACGAAATCACCCTGGTCGTTTTCAGTGAGTCTTGAGCTCAAATTGATAATTCTGGGACATTTTCTTGGAGTCACATTGAAGAGCGTTGAATGTGGTGTATTTATTTAAAGACAAGTGCAGACCATTTTTACTTTCATCTATGTAGTAAAATTCTGAGAAAAAGGCGATTTTAGCGAAATATAAGTCACTTCTAAAGAATTTGGGGTTAAAACGGGATATTTTGACAGCCACGAGGTCAAGGTAAATGTTACCCACATCCAAGATGGCCACCATGTGACGTCACAACATGACTTTCGCTCGACGTCTGGCTCCTATTCCACGTATCCCTTGTCACAGAACTCTCATTTGTATTCTACTCACCTGGCAGTGAGGAATATAAAACCATATACCAGCCGGGTCATTAGGCACCGGAATGCTTTATGGGCAGAGTGAAAAGACAGAGCTATTGTGGTATTCAGAGAGTGTGAGATGAGGTACAATACCAAGTAAAAATACATGTTATACAAGTTATACTGTAGATTCCAGTGTTCTTCTGCAGCATATAACAGCTTTACGGAGACGATTGTTTTGTTTTTATTATGTATGAAACATTAAGTCTAATACATATGTCGGTATTTTATGTATTGTTATGTTCTAAAACCTTAAAAAGGGCTTGGTGTTTTATTTTCTAATGTTGACATACAATATGTTGGTATGGTTTGTGTATCCGTTCTGTACTGGGGACTACAGATTTAGTTGATTCTAATTTTCCTTCTTGTATAGATGTGATGATATACAAAATATTTCACGTAATCTACTACAATTGAGAAGTAATAAGTACGTTTTAAGCATGGACATTTTAATTTCAAACGAGATATTCAAAAGTAGACAAGTAAATCAATTTTTGTGTGATTTCAGGAAATGCATACTTACTGATAAAAAAAATACCTATCACATAATACAATGATGAGAAGTTTGCCTACAATTTACGTAAGTTTACTCCATTAGTTGGGAAAAATATTAAAATTGTTACATTGAGCCACGCAGATGAATGGGCAATATTATTCTTACGCTTTTTTTACACATCTGTTTATTTCTTCCTTTTTCTAATAAAAAAAAACATAAAATTTAAATAATTTTTAGAAAAAACATTTGTTAATTAGATTTTTTTAAAACATTATGTAGGAAATATATGACAATTTATTATCATGACTTTTCGGAAACATAATTTGACTGAGGATCATATAGGCTGCCGATATACAGTACAGTTGCTCCTCTTCCACATTTCTTACAAATATCAGGACCTCGCAACTTTGGTAGCGCACCAGTGGTTATTACACCAGTACGCTCTTCAGGTGAGTAAGTTAGGGAAGTAAGAAAGACAGGTTCGTCTGAGTAAAGGCTTTATTGCTCGTCAAGGTGTGGGCGAGGCTAGACGGGGAGCTGCTCCAGGTACTGCTGCACTGCGGTATGGCCACGGACCTTGGCAAAGTAGAGGGCATTGCTGCCACCCCTGTTTGTAAGCGTGGTGTCAGCGCCGGCCTGCACCAGCAGCTTCACTGTCACGAGGTGATCTCTGTCCGCCGCTTCCATGAGCGGTGTGAAGCCGAGATTGTCCATCGCATTCACGTTGGCCCCGCGCGACAGCAGCATCTGCGCGATCTGGTTGCTTCCGCCGGACGCCGCACCATACAGCAGCGTGTTTGTCTCCCTGTCAGGCAAGTCTATAGGCATGCCGGCGCACAGTAGCAGTGTGACCAGCTGCGTGTAGCCATAGATGCCCATTTGCCAGTGCGGGTACCCTGAGTACTTGAACATGTCCTTCAGCTCACCGTACGCGCCGCTGCTGTGGTCCATCTCAGCATCCAGGCCCTTACACAACGCCTGCCAGTCTCTGGAGCCGCTGTACTGTAGCACCTGCGAACACGCGCCAGTTGTGAAGCAGCTGTCACGACAGTCGCCATGGCAGACCGGGCTCGATTCCCGGGGGAAATGAGACAGGAATTTCCCCCGGGAACTCGGTCACTCCACCAACACACCATTCCTTCGCATCTCCATCCCAACTTCATCTCTTTCTCATCAGCACTCAAGATATCAGCTGTTTAGAATCTCCCAAATATGACTCACTTACTCGTGCCTCGGCCATACGAACAGCAACATTTATCCCATTACACGCCTACACTCTCTGGTCAGAAATATCCGGACATCCCTCTGTAGAAGTAAACTGTTGCCCACCTATCACTATTACCACCGTTATCGCTATAAAGGGAGGCAGAGGGCTCGTTGTTGGTCAGTACCATGCGATAGCAGCAGAATGAGTGGAGCAAGGGAGCTCAGTGACTTTAAGAGTGGTGCAGTTATTGGTTGCCACATCAGTAAGCAATATTGTTGCCTGAAGGGGGAGAGCGTGGGACTGGATGGGATATAATAATTGTGGAGATCAACCGTTCTTTCTACAGTTATCGATAAAATATTAAAATAATATAAATTAATCCACAAGGTTTTAAAAGGGTGGTGGGGGATATAATTACCTGTAGATTGGTTTATAGCTGATTTTAATATACCTGTAAGAATAGTAAAAATAACAATCCAGTTTGATTTCAATTCGGAAAACGTATTTGTAATACATTTTTATTGACATACAGGTATAATATTTATCAAAAGAGGGAAGACAGTCAAGGCCGAGTATTAAACAGAAATATATTCAAAATATTAACAATCGACAATCTGCCTCGCTGTACCTAAAAAGTTTTAAAAAGTAAATAGTGAAACCATTTCCTATAGATTCATTTAGACTAGACTACAGTTCAAAACCAGGTGTCCGAACATAATTAAGTCAGTTGTGGTACATAGACGGGTAAAGGACACAGCTGATCTCGGCAGAACACTAGTTTTGACTACTGGTTGTGCTGGCCCCAGAACGTCTACCAATTAACTCCACCTACATGATAGAAAAGTACTAGTTACTTATCCACATGGTGTTATTCCGCGTTTACCCGTGTCAACAGATCCTGACATAAAAATTATCTAAAATCAAAGCTAGAGCAGCCAAGTTAAATTTTATTTGTGCATAAGAAAAAAAAACATAAATACATTTTCATTTTCAAAAAATCACCGTTACAATACGTCAGGTTTATTCAGCCATTCTGATGTTGCCTAAATCGACTTACAGGAGTGATTGTCAAGTGGAATGGGGAATTAAAACCGCAACAAAACCGAGGCTGTGTAGTCTACGTGTGTTGACCTACAGGGATCGTCAAGCATTAAAGAAAGTGGTAAGGGAACATCGCATGACATCATGTGATACCATCATCCATGACATCCACAGTGCCACTTATCGTGCAGCTAACACCAAGTCTGAGCACTGAGAGGTACGAAGACTGCTGTTCAAAGATCAGCAACTGCATGTCAACTGTTGGCTTCGCCTGTGAACATGGTGGTGTAAAGAGCACCGCCACTGGAAAGTGAACGACTGGAGACGCAGGATTTGTAGCGATAAATCACGCTATACCATGTAGCAGTCTGATGGGAGGGGTTGAGTGTGGCGAGTGCCAGGTGAATGGTAAATACCGGAATGTAAATTGTCCAAAGTGAAATTTGGTGGAGGTGGGGTGATAATGTGTGTGTGTGTTTCCATCGAAGGGAATAGGTTCTCATATAATACTACTGAGCAAGTTAAATTAGGAAGGCTATACACATTTTTAGTGCTGCATGTTCCTTTCTACATCTCGCTCATATTCTCTTCACAGGGTTGGAGATGCAATAACGGCTCACTCCGTATATATATATATGTAAGGGATATTGTATAGCAGGCGTTCTCAGTCTAGAGGGCACCCCACCAGCAGGGTGTTGCCGTCAATTTGCCCCGGGTGAGGGGGGGGGGGGTGGCGAAGAGAATTTCAGGGGAGGCGAGGTAAGCTGTGGAAATTATAATTTTAAAACAACTAAATATAAACACTATATAATTTAGGTTTTCTGTCAGCTTTTCTAAATTTTTTCAAAGTTTAAATCTATGTACATTTTTTACATGGAAAATTTCGATTGTTTAGTTGGCAATAGTGGCCACTGCCGCACAGTGAGGCGAAAAGTGTGGCTGTGTTGGCCGGCGTGCACCTGTCGACTTTGAGTTTATGCTGTGGTCGCAGACGTTGGAAGATGGGAACGATACTTGCAGGCCAATTACTGTAGTATAATAGGTCTGAGAAGAAAGTTGTATTAGACCCGTAGCAAGATGTAGCTTTTTTTGTAAGCTACTAAGTACTTGGTGAAGTGTAGGAGGTTTTTCCACCTCTGCTATACTGTGCGCCGGCGCAAGGTCACCTAACATAACCTTCCACCTAACGTAACCCCTAGTTGTCAACTGGCTGCAGACTAGGATAGGTTATATTTTGTTAATCGTGGTTAATATAGTGTGTGTGAGGTGCAGTGTTCTGTGTAGTATCGTACGGCTAAAAATGACTACAGTCATGACTATATAAAGTATGGATTTTCATACGTAGAGAAAAATGCAAGCCATTTACCTTAGTGTGTTTATTGTCACGCTGTTCTGAGTAACGATGCAATGTGGCCAGGTCGTTTGGAACGCCATTTGACAACCAACCACGCCACCCTGTTCTACAAACCAGCTGAGTTTTTTGTTACCAAGAAAAGCTCATTGACACGGGTGAAACTGGATTCAACTGGAAGTTTTCATATGGAAAATGAAAAGGCCATTGAAGCTTCTNTTTGTTACCAAGAAAAGCTCATTGACACGGGTGAAACTGGATTCAACTGGAAGTTTTCATATGGAAAATGAAAAGGCCATTGAAGCTTCTTCTAAAATCGCCTTACTAATCGCAAAAGACAAGAAACCACATACTATTGGTGAGACCCTAATAAAATCATGTTTACTAACAGCTTGTAGTACTGTTCTGGGTGGAGAAAGTTGTAATAAGGTTGTTAAAAATATATTTGTTAAATGGCACAGAAAAACGCAGAATTCATGAAATGGCTGAAGATTTGGAAAATCAAGTAATTAAAATGCTGAAAAAATCCCCGTTTTTTTCATTGCAATGTGATGAAAAAACTGACATTTCTAAGCACTCTCAGGGGTTATTTAACTGCAGGTTTATTGACGGGAAACAGTTAATGGCGGAAATATTGTTTTCTCAAACTCTTCAAACTACAGCAATGGCTGTTGATGTATTTTCTGCCTTACGTGGCTTTTTGGCGGCAAATAATCTTCCTTGGGAGTACGTCATTGGGATATGTACTGATGGGGCCCAAGCTATGACAGGATGCCGATCTGGATTCATTGAACTGGCCAAACAAAATAACCCAAACATAATTGGTTCTCACTGCATCATTCACAGGCAGGCTCTGGCTTGTAAGACTCTGCCTGAATCACTTAATACTGAGTTGAACTTGGCAATTAAAATAGTCAACTGTGTCAAATCTAGCACTCTTAACACTAGACTTTTTGAGGTTTTGTGCCAAGAGTTGAACAGCGACCAACAAACTCTTCTGTACCACACATAAGTGCGTTGGCTCTCTAAAGGCAACATGCTATCTAGTCTGTTCAATTTGAAGCCCGAAGTTGAGATCTTTTTGGAGAGTTCCAATAAAGAAGACCTATACATACAGTTTACAGAAGATAAATTAATTTTTTTCTTAGCATATTTGTCTGACTTCTTCGAATCACTCGACGTTCTTAACTTGAAGTTACAAGGACAGAGAAATATTCTGAAGACATACGATGCAATTAAAGGTTTCTTGGAAAAATATTTATCTGTGCCAATGCCGTCTTCAGAGTTTAGAGCCTAATTTTTCATCGTTTCCAAGGCTCAATGAAATTCTCGATGAAACTCAAAGTGATCAATTATATTTCAAACATAATTTGAAGGACTTGATTTTAAAACATTTGGCTTCTTTGAAAATCCAAATAGGAGACTATTTCCCAGACATTTGTTCAGAAAACTGGCAGTTTAAATTGGTGAGAGACCCTTTCAAAGTTGACGTGGACATACTTCCTGCTTTCCTTCAGGAACAGACAAACGACCTAAAATGTGATTCTCAAGATAAGACTGAATTCCCAAACATGACTGGTGAAGACTTTTGGTTGAGCTATTTGCCTGTGTACCCACAATTGTGTTTGGTAGCTGGAAAGTTATTGGTGAAGTTGTCATCATTCTATCTGTGTAAGGCAGAATTTTCTACACTAGCTGTTATAAAATATAAATATCAAGCACGATTAGACGTTCAAAATGATTTGAGATGTGCATTGTCACAATTGCAACCAAACGTAAAAAAACCTGTGATAGACAAACCGTGCCAGCCGTCTCATTAAATTTGTCGGGTAACAAATAATTAAAATGGCAAACATATGTATAACTACAACTAATTAATAAACTAGCGAATAAACTCTTTTAACATTATATATGTATTTAAATACAAAATATTACTTTCAAACAGTTTTTTAATGTACGTATAATAATAAAGCTAACGTTAAAATACTTGATAAGTTCAAATTTTTTATTTAACTATTGTAAAACAAAGTAATTTCAAGAAAAGGGGGGGGGGCGTGACCACATATATTAGTTAAAAGGGGGCATGGACTTTAAAAGGTTGAGAACCCCTGTTTTATAGGATATTTCCACGTGGGCGTCGAGATACTTTTGTTTAGATAGAGTATTCTAGCGTAAAATATAGACAAATGAAATACTATTCACAGACTCTAATTCCTGCTAATTTAATAATAACCGTATTTCATAAAATTTCGTAACTAAATTATGGCAAAATTCACTGTTAACACACTATCCAAAAATAATTCTTCCACTTCAGATAGAGAGTTTCAAGACTACTTCTGATCGAGAGATTGTACACGAACATTTAAACATGACTGAGCTGACATTGACCACACGAATTATTTACTTCAGATACAGACATTGAAATTACATAGAAAGTTATTACTTTCAGTGTATAGGCTGTCTATGATATAGTGAACACGTTTGAGTCCCTAGTTATCATTCTCCTGTCAGCCAGTTTTTAACATTCCGCCAAATTTTTTAACTAAATATTGCTATTTAAGTTATAAGCACAGTGTGTATATATATCACCGGACTCGAAAGTATTATTTTGTGGGTGACTTCTTCATAAATCATTCGTTACAATCACACAGCTGATTTACACATAATACAAAATTTCTTTACCCATCTATTTATTAGTCAATAAATACGAATATACACTATTGTTTGTGAAAAAAGCAACACCCAGAAAGAAATGCACGAATGAATGCAAACTCCAAGGATGTGTAGAACAGTGCACCTGCAATAAGTGATTACGAATGCAGAGATATGGCGTACACATAGGCCCAGCAACGCCCTCTCTTGTGTAACCGGAAAGGTCCGTGTTACGCCATGCTCAGTGAGAGAAGAGCCGTCAAACGAAGTTAAAGCTAGGTCCAGTATGCCTCGTGAACATAAAAGGGTGCCATATTAGCACGTCAGTGAGATCGAACCGGGTAGAATGATCGGTTTAAGGGAAACGAGTTTGTAACACTGTGACATTTCAGCTCGTACAGGGCAAGCTGCTACGACAGTGATGCTTGTGTGGAACCATTAGATAGAAGACGGTCGTACGCAGCGACGAGCAGGTACTGGTCCACGCAATGNGTAGATAGAAGAGGGTCGTACGCAGCGACGAGCGGGTACTGGTCCACGCAATGTGACCACAGTACGGGATGTCCGCCATCTTGGCCGTATGGTAGTACCGGACCGTACAGCCTCGTCCACAGTGTTGGCTCGACACTGGAGCACTGCCACGGGTGTGGACCTGTCTGCGTCGATGGTTAGACGCCGTCTGCTGCGGGTTGGACTGGTGGCACGCATGCCATTGCATCGGCTTCCATTGTCCAGAAACCACATATACCTCAGAGTGAAATAGTCACGTGAAAAGTGTGATGGCTTGGGGCACGATTTGATAAAACATGCGATAGCGACTTCTATATATTGATGACAATCTGAACAGCAACCTCTACATCCGGGAAGTTTTAGAGCCCAAGGTACCGCCCCTCATTCAGGCGACTCTACCTGCCATATTTCAGCAGGACAATGCCCGGCCACATGTGGCGAGGAATGTGCGGGCCTTCTTCAATTAACGACGGGTATCACTGCTTACGTGGCCAGCACGTTCGCCTGTCATGTCGCCCATCGAACATGTCTGGGATATGGTGCGTCAGCGAATTGTTCGTCACGGACCTCCAGCAACCACTGTTGATGCTTTGTGGACTCGCATGCATACCACGGGTAGGGAGATTCCCCGGGATCATATCCAGGCACTTTTATATTCCATTCCGCGGTGATTAGGGGCTCTGAATATTACAGCACGTGGTGACTTCACATTATACTGAGTTCTAAGGACAGAGATCATGTGCAGTCCTGTTATTTTAATAAATTGTGGGTTTTGGTGTATCTAATATCTGTTATAATGTTCATTACAATTACATGTATCCTTCTTGGTGTTTTATTTTTAACAAACGTTAGTGTATTTCTATTTCATATTCTGCAAAATACCGAAAAAAGTGGAATTTTTGCACTTTTTCCTTAGCACTGTGGTAAATTTCATATGAATAAATAAATTAATTTAGGACCACGCATAAGAAAACATAATTTATATAGCAAATGATTCCAAGAGTCGCCTATATTGGACCGATAATTTTATTGGATTATATCCAATTTCCGGCGAGTATTTGCAAATGAATTTGTTTCTCTTTGCAGTAGTACGAACTGTTAATACAACAATTAGTGTGTATTTTAGCTTATGGCAATTAAAGATATTCCTGGAGCATATTTTTATATTTGTACCTTTAATAGAAAACTTCTACATACGTTGGTATATGTTTGTTGTGTGGACATCTTCATAAACAGATTACATTTTACTTTTATGTTAATATGCAATGTCTGAAATATGTAACCACAATGTGAATGGTATCGTCTAATTAAGAGTGTCTTAATATGGTTTGCTTCTTGTTGCTTGAGCCAAGTTCAGAGTACACGCAGCCTGCCCCAACGGCGCATTCAACAATCCATTACCCAGCTGGATGAGTTTGAGAGAGGCAGCATTGTCGGCCTCCGAGAGGCATGTTGGCGCATTGCTCCCCACTCGAACCGTTCTGTTTACTCTGTGAGACAGTTTTGGACGCAGTGGGAGCAGGAGAGTACACACTTCCATCGAGAATGTTTGAGTCGACCAACAGACCCCAGCAGAGAGGATTAATCCTTCTTACGACAAACTATATACACTCCACACCCGTCGCTGCGCAACATCCACGGACATTTTACGACAGCTGGGGATACGTCGGTGTCTACTAATACCATATCCAGGCTGATTGCAGAGCGGGATTTGTCGTCGCGGCATCCCTTACGACGTCTGTCATCAGGACCCGAGCATCGCCTAGCATGTGTGACCTTCTGCCAAGAAAGGGCAGCACAGCAGCGTGTTCAACGACGAATAACGATACTGTCTGGATACAGACCATCGACTTCGAGTCTGGAGATATCCTCGCCAATGCCTTGATCAAAACTTCAATATATAGCGGTACGAGAGGTATCGTGGTGTGCAGTGCCATTTCCTAAGATTCCTACACCACACAGGTGGTGATTGAAGAAACCCTGTCCCGGAAATTCTGTGAACATGTGCGCTCCCCTTCCTGGTTCATCTTGACAAACCCATTTTCCAGCAGCATAATGCCCGGCCTCACACAGCTCGGGTATCTCTTCCTTCACCAGTAAGGTCCCTAGACCTCTCGCTCATCGAGAATGTTTGGGAACAAATAGGAATGCAACATCGGCCAGTGGCAATTATGGCATATTTGGAGGGTCAGCTGCTTCATCTGAGGCAGGATCTTCCTCAGAAGGACATCCTACATCTGTATGCCTCCATGCCTGACCTTATCGCCGCCTGTCCCCGTGGTAGGGGTAGTCCAACACCATACTAAGTGCAATCTGCAAGTGTTGATCCCTTGCAATGCACGCTTGGTTCTGTATACACACTACGATGTGCTGTGGCAGTATCCACTTATGTGCCCCTGTTGTGGCACCTTCAGGGTTATCCATCTTTTTGCAAAAAACTCTAATTATATTGTTGTTTTATATATATATTTTAAATTATTCCTTGTTTTCTATATTCTGATTTGTTTGTCTGCTACATTAGTACACGCTGAACAGTAAATTATGACTAATGTAATAACATTAAAATTAAAATTTAGTATAAATAACTTGTAATTTCTAAAACTGGTCCAATAACCGCTTATAATATATCTTCAGTCTGAAAGAAAGTAGAAATAAGAACAGAAAATAAGTGATGTTTTGAAGTATAAAGTGGCATTTTAAACGCTAGCTGAAATAAATTATACTTTAACATTTTAATNTGAAAGGAAGTAGAAATAAGAACAGAAAATAAGTGATGTTTTGAAGTATAAAGTGGCATTTTAAACGCTAGCTGAAATAAATTATACTTTTACATTTTATTACAAATCGGTAATATCGCAGAAAATTACAACGAACGCTTACGCAAACATTAGAGATCTCAATTTTTTTTGCATGTCTGGATTACTGGCGTACTAGTTATTAAAACTAACAGCTTAAATTTGGTTTTATGTAACATTAACGATGCGCAAATTGCTAATTCGTGATTCTAATAAGAATTTTGTGTAGAGACGGTGATTTCTCTACAAACTCGAACCCAAGATTAAACGATAGTTGACTCTGTGTATCTTCATGAGGAGAGATAGTTCAGCTATAAGTACGATGGTCATCATATCGATATAGGTTGAATAACATGCTGAGTGTGCACACACAAGGTGCACATTTTACAGAGTCCACATTGTTCCAAAGAAGCTCTAGGTCGAGACTTGCTCAGTCAAGTACACACTATGCTCAACATCCCAAGAGACGAATCCCAGCCAAATAACGAGCTCCCTCAACACTTGGCGAGCAGCCAGCAATAAACCAAGGCTGATGTTCTCGACCTTGGCTATGTAGATATTCGTATCTCATGAAACTAGTTTGCTTCAACCTTGAACCTTACCTTGGTGTTCTGACAGGTGACCTTCAATCAAATTGCATACCTAAGTAAGTGCATGTATCAAGCCTGGTTATCCTCATAGCTTGTCTGTTCATAATGATTCTTATAGTACTTCGCAGAAGCTCCTCAACGAAAATAAATAAAACCGTTCCCAGCATGTTCATCGTTGACTATAACTATCGATTATTAACTGTCCCTCCTTGGTGTATACATTTGGGTGTTATCATCGGACATTTGTTTGCTGCACCTTATTCTGGCGAGTCTTTAAAGCTCTTACGCACCAATGCACTTTAGTGTGCGTATTAATTGCGTCATACGAGTTTCAATGTGATCGCTTTCACCTAACCTTAATCAAACATAACTAACCTAACTTAATGTAATGTAACCTGACCACACCTAACTTTACATGACGTAAACTCACCGGATCTGAAATAACATGTATGCTTACCCAAATTAATCAAGATCCATATAACTCACCTTAATATAACATAATCTTAGCCATACAATCAGAACATTAGGTAACCTAACTGAGTCGAACCATCCTCAGAAACCTTTCCTTACCTAACCTTCTGGTCTTTGTAACGAAACTAATTTAACCTTATGTAACATGCCACAACTTCAAACATCCTTACATAAGCTGGCATAACCTTAACTAATAAAAGTATATCAATTATTATAAAAATTATATATATAATTTTATAGTGTAACATATTTTCAATGCCATGTCATATTCCTACTGGATGAGTTTGCCCAAAACCTTGCGTAGTTTGCTCACAGAGTATGTTGTAACACATTACTATCTCCCAAGGTAATGTTGGCCAAGCTGGCCAAATAGTCAGTTATTGATACAGTCGCATCTTGTCAGGATGTGAATTCCCTGATGGCTAATCAGCCGAAAGCTTTCTAAGTCCCTTCTTAAATATACCTTATTATATAAAGCCTAGATAAAACAATTTCCGTTATATAAAATATAATTTAATAAAAATTGGGAATGTACGGCCTCATTAAAATTTATGTAAAATTAAAATTATATAAACTGGAACATGTCATATTTTTCAAATTTAAAATTAGGTTCCTTGTCGTTTGAGATACTGTATGCTAATTCAGTGGACCGTTTATCTACCTATAATTTTTATGCATTGTTTTCGACGAATATACATGCAGCTAACCACACAATATATCTATGTGTTACAAAGTCATACAAATCGCTATAATTCATCGCATGTCTGTGTAATTTTGTCGTCAACAATCCCGTAGTCTTAAACTGGAAAATTCGGTTTACTCTTAAATAATAGGTTTGAATTTTTTGCATATCCTTACAAGTGGAAGTAATCGTGTTATAATAATCACAATCAACGAAAGAATATGTATTATTTTCTGCGATGGTGGTGTGTTATCTGAATTGCATTTATCTTCATGAGTCCTCATGACCACTGCGTTCGTTTACAATTTACACTATTACAAAAAGTTTTTTATATATTTTTTGATTGTAAACCTATGAATTTATCATCGGATGTCAGGACTTCTTATTCTTTTCGCATAGAAAGTTACAATATCCATTCAAAAAATAAAAAATTTCACGCATTTTTTTAAATTTTATTTTTAAGATTTTAATTTAAATGGATATTAAGGCAGGAAAATAGCAGTTTAATTATTTGGGTAAACATTTGTAAGTTTGTGGAATACATAAACTTGTTAGCTTTAAAATTTTGGTTGGTACTCAGGAGTTATCTTTTTGCCTGGATATAATAAAGAGCACAATATCTCTATTGAAAAAATAATTGTTAGCATAATTAGTGTTTCAAAAAAATTTATATAAAATTTGTTTGTTGCTCTTAGAACTGTAGCTTTTTGAAAAGAGTTCAATGATTCCAAATAGGTTTTGCGCTAAATGACGATATGTGTAATTCTACATCAGTGAGCATCACCTTCGTTGGTATAGATATACTGTAGACTGTAGTAATTACTATTTATGACAATAACATATATCGCTGCCTCACTAACATTATGTGACTACATAAAGCTAAGGGCCATAGGTTATGTCATTTAACACGCAGCATTACCAGGTTTTTAATCTTCTGCGAAGGTTGTTCCGCACACCCAGGCACATCCTTCTTCTTACTCTCCAGCTAAAAGCACACACAGTGAAACATGTAAAATACACCACGCAATTTGTATTTTTCTTTTTAAAGTATGTTCAATGTTCAGTGTCTAATCGAAATATTGGAAACCTATCAGTTATGTATAGGGATTGCAATCCGGAAAATGGGATCCGGTATTCCGGCGGATCCGGCATCACTAAACGTTTACCGCATCCGGTGATAGCAATTTCTGGCAAGATAATGGCGCTGTTGCGTGAGTAGGCAGTTAGTATGCGTGGTGCGTGTGCGTGCGTGGTTCGACGCCGAGTCGCCCCTCCACGCCACGTGCTCAGTCCTCAGTATCACTCCAGTATTCCACTCGCTCCAGTCAACTAATGTCGCGCTGCTTCGTCAAAATCTAAGGAAATAGACATTTTTCTTGTATTTACGCCAGCACTAATGATTTATGTTTTAGGATAAAATGAAAAATAAACCGCGAGAGTATCCGTTTAAAAGTGTTTTATTTATTTATACATTGTTTTTGCTCACTTGATTAGTGAATTATGTTTACGTTACGTTCCACTACTTCAACTTATAAGTGTGAGAATGATATAAAACATTATTAAATAAATAAATAATGCCGGATAATTCACACAAATCGTCTGAATTATTAGGAATGAATTGAGTTGAGGTAGAAAAATTTGATATAAAATAGTAATTTAATATGTTTTATATGTTGTTTGTTACAGAGGTACTACTCGTACTACTAGCCTAGTTGACAAAAGTTTCAAAACATATCACTTTCAAAACCAAGCCAAAATGAGGAGGATTATGGTGAGGACAGTGAGAAAACTGTATGGCATTATTTAAAAAAATGCAAAAAGACAACTCTGTGAACGCGAAATGCACATTGTGCTCTAACATACTAAAAATAAGTAAAGGTTCTTATAAAGGTTTAAAAACACATTTGAGAAAAAAGCATTGCATTGATCTAAGTTATGAAAATAGCCAATTATAACATCCGAATTCTAATTCATATCCTAAACCATTCATAACAAAAACTTATTCAGCTGATATTATTTGTGAGGAGGAAATTAGAGGAAGAATTACAATTACAAATCCAGCAAGAAATGACGTGTTATAACATACGTACTAAATAGAGAAAGATTTTGATAAAGTACTAAAAAAGGAAATGACTGCATTTGATAGTGAAGGAGTTCGGGGAGAATACTTGTCTGCTATTCATGATTATTTGCTGACAATAAAGCCGACAATTGTAGAAGCTGAAAGGGCCTTTTCAGCCGCAGGCTATATTTGTAGCTCTATTAGAAGTCAACTGGCAGATGACACAACTAACACTATTTGTTTTTCTACGATCCTTTCTTCTGTCATAAATATAATAATGAGACTTGTTAGCATTCTCAAATACCTAATTTATGTTATCTCAGTAAATTACGCGAAGGTTAATTATGTTAGATTTTATAAAGTTACCTACTAAAATAAATCTGTCTGTAAAAGTGAAATCTTGGAAGACTGAACCACCCGTTATGTGTCATTTAAATTTAACTAGACAACTGCACTGTACTAGATTTTAATTGCTTGCTCGTTGTCTAATTTTAACATCGGAAATAAAGTTGATTTTATATATATACGCTTTTTTTTTTAATTACCTGTAAGTACAATACACTCGATTTTCTCATAAAAGTTAATTTCGGCGGACCGAAAAGGGAAAATCGTCCAGATTTGATAAATCCGGTTGGACCCGGCCGGATCTGGCCGGATCGACGGGAATCCGGTTGGATCCGGTAGGATTGAAAATGACGCTGGATTGCAATCCCTAGTTATGTATCAATTTGAGAATTAAACTTCTGAATATTGCGCTCTGTAGAGAAATACAATTTAATTTATTTATTGTCACTAAATTCTGAAAATATTCAGTATAATAAAATACAAGGAAATATGTTGTACTGGCATCTTACTTCTTTAAACTACGATGTGACATAGCTCTGAAATATATGTGATTAGTTATTTATAATAAAGCATATATATTACACGATACATTACGAAAGTTTAATTCGCCTAAATTGTTTTGTTAATATTCCTGGAAATTTTCATCGCGTTTTACTACCACTATGAATTTCAATATTTAGTTTATGTATGTAGCATTATAAAAACTACATTACTAAACAAATGCTACGAAGAAAAGTGTTATTGCTGCTAACATGTCTCTACACTAGTACAATATTTCCTGCTTTGTTAGAAAGTTTAAAATATCTTAAAGTGACCAAAGTTATCTACTATATTTAAATATTGCTTTATAATATTGTGTTAAGGTTCCATGAAAACCCACAGTGAAAATTAAAATATGTGGGTAACTAACCTTCCAAATTATAACTAAGATAATAGTGAACATTTAAATTTTAGTCTATACATTTTGTCGAAATTTATAGTGGTAACCACATATATTCTTGGATTCAACTTAAAATTATTTTTATTATCACCGCGGGATAATATAAATAAATTTATCAAGAAATTATTAATGTGTTTCGTAAATAAATTAATATTTAATAATAATATTCAAAATTTAAAAAATTTGATGCAATAACCTAATTGTGTGCGCACAAAGTGCCGCACATCAGAACTTTGTGGCAAAGCTTACCAAAATTTTAGCCAAGTCAAAAATCATCTACTTTCCAAATTTTTCTCGAAGCTAATTTTAATGTCAAAATCTTTACAATAATACTACGTAAACAAATGTGGCACAAGATGTTTACATTATTTCACATTTTAACTGGATTGTGGTATATTTTATAACAAAAAAACATTATTTTGATAAAATCTAGAAAAATTATTGTAAGTTGAAATACCGAAATATGTGATGCTACTGCGGAACCAGGGATAAATAAAAGTAGGTTTTCAAAACATGCAGTAGCAGGGCGTATTATACGGGAACCTCACCCGACTCCTAGCTTTCCAGTTCAGAGTTGAGTGAAGCTAAGATGCATAACGCAATGTTCACGCACATGGAGCATTAAAGAATACAGAGGAGAAACAGTTGATTATTCCAAGAAATGCAAGCGCACACACCAGCAAAATGGCGTCACAGTCCAGTCACATTTCCGAACGCTTTCCACCAATCCACCAATCAGCGCCTGGTAACTTACTTCTTAGTCAGCAGCCTAGCCAATAGGTGACATATCGCAGCATGCAGTTACCAATCACATGTTTCCAGAGCCTCGTGCAGACAATCAGCGAGAGGCTACGCCCACACAAAAGCAAACGCCACATAGTTTAGCCTCTGTGTACTTCTCTACTCTGTGGCACAGACACACGTCTGTTACTGCCACGACTGCACCTTGCCTCTAGCCCGTCAGTCAAGAAGAGAATTGATAGTAATTCTGACAATATTTAGAAAATTTATAAATTATGAAACCATAATTTAACACTGGCGTGAAGTGTATACCAATAACATGAAAACTGTCGCTTTATAAGAGTTTTTCAGAATACCAGAGGCGCTTAACTGTGTAGTTCAAGTACATACAAAATTATAATAATTATTATAATATTGCAATTGTTTAAAATTACCTGAAAAAGCATTTCAAAGTGCTTCTTATTATGTTTGTATCGCTTAGTTGACAAAGAAAATATATTAACCTTCAGCTATCCCGAATTTTTCAGTCAGTTAGGAATACCATTTTGCTTGTGTCGGATAATTAAATTAATTAGAAATAAATTTGTAATAAACTGATATATATATATATGTATTTAATCATAACGTTATAAATTATGGAAACATATTTTTAAGGCGAAAAATTATAAACTATAAATTAACAGTATCCGTTATCCACATATGAAAGTGTGCAAATTAATGCCAACTATAGGGTATTCAGGGCAAAGTGAGCACCATTTGAAACCCTCTCATTAGGAATAATTGTCAGTTAAATTAATTTATTGCAGCCATATACGTTGACTTTCGAGTCCGGTGAAATGTATACACTGTGTGCATTACTTATATGGCAATATTTATTTAAATAATGGTAGAAGTATAAAATATTACTGATAGGAAAAATTTAAATATGGCCTTAGAAGTGATAACTTTACCGTGGACAGCCTAAACATATTAGTATACTGCAAACACGTAGTATTTACATGTTTTAATGTATTTGGAATAAATACTTACTATATATATACGTTACAAATTAAGAACTGTATAACACTCTATAATTTTTAAATGATGGGGTAGCTATGAATCCGAAAGTATTAACATAACTGCAAAATTACGTTAAGATATTTAGGTTACGTAAGACTAGCAGGACATGTAGCCATCTTCGCTTTACAACAAAGTATACTTACTGTGTTGTTGAGTTGTTGGACCAACTGCTCCAGCTTCTCTGCGTACCGGCGTGACTCATCAAGATTCCTGCCCAGGTCCTGCACCTGCGGCACACGTATACAGTATATACGTAGTTAACATGTCACACTCTTACTATGCCAGCATGACGCCAAGCTGGTCAGCATCTCACCAGTGTACGTGTTGTGCTGATAAGTGACATTTGACTACACCAGCTGTAGTATAGAGAAGCAGCAGACTGAGAGTTATACTGCATCTGTTACACTCACTGCCACTAAAAATGCTTCATATTTTTGTTAATTTTAACGTATTCTTCTTTAGCACTTCAAAATTTTATATTAATCTAAGAAAACAAGGTCATTAAATCTGATGGTTGCCGAAATATCTGTCCCTCCCAATAAACACAGAGTTATAAAAATAATCCGACTTATTTAGACATCCATCAGGAATTAAGCATATTATAGTGCTGTCTGTTAAACAAAACAGTTGTTTTGGTAATTATTGGAAAGTTCAAAGAATAGTAATTTTACTAGATAGAAATTTTTGAAGAACGTTTATTAAAGTTGTCTAAGACTCGGGTGTCTCTGTCATATCCGTAGGACGGACATCAACTAAACACTAGGCTACGCAGCTTATTTAATTTTCTTATGGCACTACAGTAGTATGATTATGACGAGTCTGTGGCAAACGGCGTCTGGCGTATGACTAGGAGACGGCCGACGCCATCCTGAATATACCTTTTCCCCATTTCTCTCTCAAACATTTTGTTTTTTCTCTTGAAATCTGCAATTTTTTACATTAAATTTTTCTTCTTCCCTTAAAATTAATCGTTTTCCCTTCAAGAATCACCGAGCCCCTCATTTGTAAAGAACGAGCCCATTTTTGAAAAACAAGCAATTAGAAGCAGTTGGGGTTCTCGATTTTACCAATTACCTTGAGACCTATCACATTGACCATGTGCCCATAACCTAGTAAAGCCTTGAAACTGAAAAAATTCTAATAATCTAAAAAAAAAAAATTCTAAACACTTTCCCAAATTTCAAAAAGTAAAACAACTTAAATTAAATTAAAAACATTTCTTAAGAAATTATTTAAAGATAATTATGCAGAAGTGCCAGGGTTCGACACGACCGGCCCTTGACAGGTCGAATAGTGTCCACCTGGTCTGCCATATTGGATGTCAATGACCTTGACATTGACCCCAGGGACATTTAACTAGAAAAAACCAAAAACTCCAAAAAAATCCAAAGAATTGAAACATTCGAAAATATTATTAACCGAAGTATAAATAACACTGACATAACACGACTGCCACCTTATATCCAGATGACCTTGACCCAATAACTTGACCTTGAATGACTCTATACTCAAAAATTCGCAAAATGTTTTAAAAATTAACAAATAAATATGAAAATTGTCAAGAATTATTTCAAAAATATAAAAATTATAATTCTTATTTTATTAAAAAAATTACAACAGACAAAAATTTTTAACGTTTTGTTTGAGAGGGGAAGAGGGACGAAACGACCAGTCTCCATAATGTGACAGTCTCCATAATGTGATGTCACCCAACTACCGTATTGAATATAAGTAACCTTGAATTTGACCGTTGACTTTGATATGTAACCCTGTATGAACTTCCACCCAAAAATCACACAATACCCTCAAAATTAAAAAAAAAAAAATTTCATACATTATAAATAATTATAAAAAATTATTATAAAACATTTAGTAAAAAAAACATTACATTTCCGAAGGTTCCTCTGCACCACATCCAGTAGGCGACTGACATTCACCAATATTACTGATTGGTTAATTAGTTTGTTCCCCTCTACTCCCTCTACCTATGTTTCTTATTGATTTATTACCTGTGCTAACTTCACTGTCCCACCCCTTCTCCAAAAAGCGTTTTTAATTGTTTATTAATCATGCTCAATCGACCCGACACCAATGTTTCTCATTGGTTTAGTAGTCCACAGGTTTCGATCCTCTCACCGTTTACCATTCTGTCGAATTCACTCTGCTAACCATATTAATTTTGTCATTTATCAATAGTTTTAATTTTCATAAATCACAAAATGATACAAATCCCAAAAGTCGGGGTGAAAATACAATATTACCACCGACTACCATGTAGGATTCCATTTCGCCAAATCACATTTCCATAGCGCTCACTCATTCCTTCTTAGCTATGCTCCAACCAACATCTTGTATTTTATCCATGCTTGGTTATTTAATGTTAGCCATCTTAGTTTTTATCAGTACAACCATCTTGCATAACATCGTAACTATGTTTCCTACACACTTATGCTCTATCATTCCATGTCATACATCTATGATTTAATTTTTTTATTTACCAGAGAGTCTGGCGAATCAAACATTTTCTCATGCTTTCTCATGCAATGTTATCAATCTTTGATTAAATATTTTTTAGTTGCGTTCCATTGATTTCCTATCATTCCTACATGATTTAATCATATACCATTATATTAGACCTCATTCATGCTCTACAATTCCACCACGATTTACTAGCCTACTGATTACTCGGTCCCCTCAAACCGCCATATTTCATTACATCACTTCTGCGACCATTGACTAACATATGGACTTGTCCATTAACCATCAAACTTTTCCATTTAGTTCGTAATTTATGATTACTGGAAAAATAACTGTGGTGTATTAGAGCAGGACCGGGCGGGTAGATATTTATGTAGGACTTCTCTTCGCCATATACTGTACTGAAGTATGTCTCGCCATGCTCGACCTCAGCCTTTACCCTCCCCTCTCACAGTCTTAGAGTCAAAAAAGTATGTAACACTTCAACAGATTACTTCCAAGACTGCTTCATCCAACCTTCTTAGAATGTATTACATTATTAATATGCTCTTTTATGTATCATTTAGCATATACCTTTGCCATATTATCAATGATAACGCATATTTAGTTATTGGCCTACAGAATAAATCTTGAAGAATCAACTTTCAAATCACCATATTTGGTCCAAATAATTTTATTAATTCATTATTAACAAGATCATTAACAGTATCGGATTGTAGTGACAGATCTGAAAGCCAAAGCTACGTTATTCACAAATCAGGGAAAGTTGTCATGCTAGGCTAAGGTATATCAGCACTAGCAAGAAATAAAACACTTTTGTTCATTCATTAAAAACATATTATTTTACGTACATCAAACTAAAAAAATTTAAAAAATCTCGACGTTCTCCATACTATACGTGCAGTGTCTTTCCAGCAAAATTTTCACTTTTCACATAATTAAAAATATCTGCTTATACACAGCTCGATACAGTCTTATGCTAGCAAGCACCCCCACCCCCCTCAGCAACCACCCGAACCAAAAGTTTTTCTTTTAAGACCTCTACAACCTCTGAAATGCTATAAACGTTGTATAATGCTTCATTTGCAGTCTTGAATGCCCGCCGGCTGATTTCTTCATCCAAAGAATGAGGCTTTTCATAGGAACACTCCAACCAAACATTACATTTTACCCTTGAATGAAGATTATTTTAGGTAGAATCTATTCGATATGGTATCACTAATAGCTAGTGCAGGACATTTCTTACTCTCAGGAACTTTTCCTTTCCAGTTCTTGATAAGTCTCTTCAGCTTATCACTTCGTTTGAACTGACGTTTTCACTTAACACATTGTTGCATAATACAGGAATGACCCTTCACCGAAGTGGTTCTTTCGTGATTCCGTGCTTTTTGGCTGTGGTAAATGTCTTGTCACAGTAACAACAACGAAATCTTGACGAAGTCATCAATGACGATACTGCTTTAGGTCATGCATCCGAAGAAGTCGATGACATTCCCGAAGAAGTAGATGGTGGCACTGCTGTAAGTGACCCATCCGAAGAGACGAAGGTGCAGTCGGCGTTTCACCTGAAGAAGTCGATGGTGATGCTACTTTAAGCATACTGCTCGAAGAAGTCCATGCAACTGCTGGTATTACTCCCCAATAAGTCGACGGTCTAGCTGGAACCTCACTCGAAGAAGTCGATAGCTTCGTCGGTAATATGTGCAAAGAAGTCGATGGCACTTCCAGAGACAACATTAGATTTGGAATATCCAAATATATCACAGATGCCGAATAAGACTTAGACTCAAACGCGAAGCCGCAAAAGCCAGCCGAGACGATCCACATTGCACGTCAACCACTGTCAAACTAACTTCTCAGCTTACACGCAACTCCTTATAATATACTCAGTAGCAAACGCTATGACATCATGATGACATTGTACCAATCATATTACGCCAATAAGACACTGTGCGGACATCGACCAGCCACTCACATAGTTGCCACGTGATTGCAGCTGGCCAACAGCATGCAGGATCTTAGCTTCGGACATAGAACCGCAATTAGCACCTCACTTAGCACCACAATTAGGACGACACAAACCATAAATGTCCCACAACGACACATAATGACCCATAATGACTCATAAATTACTAATAAATGATTCACGATGACCCATTAGTGACACCTAATGAAATGTAAATAACACTTAAAGACCCATAAATTACACTTAAAGACCCACAATGACCCACGAACCGTTGGAGGGATATCTTACCGAATATTCAACCCGCTCACATATGCAAATACGAGTGTTAACCTCCTTCCATGAATAAAATATTTAACCCATGTTGCAATAGGAAAACCTAAGACAATTTTGCACCAATTTTAAGTATACACATACATATATATAAACGTTATATATGCAAATATATACATTTTAGTATTTATACACACACACATGCGCATGAAACCAAATTAAGTTGTGAGAAAACAAGCCACACATTACAGAAACAAGAGAAAAAATTTCCAAGTTACAAATCTAAGACAATACACTTCATGCACCGAACAGTGATACATATATATAATTCCGAAACGAAGCGATATTCAAAGGTGAAAAAACCCTAATAGTTTAAGTTGTAATAATCTTGAATCTTCAGAGGCAACTTCTATGTTTACAAACCAAAAACCTGACAGTTTAAAACAAAATAAATATAGCCTATTCCTCGTTTATAATTTTTTTATTTTAAAGAGTATACGTCATAACAACAGAGATAAATGGCTATTCTAAAATAGTCCCAGTTAATTATTAAACTGCAGACATATATACGCACTGTGGCAATGTTTCAGCCCACATGCCAGTGTATCACATAGACATACGAACGACAAATTTTCGAAAGGTGAGAAGCGAGAGATAAATCACGTATTATCGGTGTTCATTTTTGCGACAAACTTTGTACAACTCCATCATGCCCAGAAGAGTTATGATGCTTGCTGGCATTCTTGCGCTCTATCAGTACCTCCGGATGCCGCGAAGATGCAAATCTAATATAATGAAATACTTAAGTAATAGATTAACAAAATAAAATATTAAAATACCTATGTTTACTTACATGAGGTTCGTAACCCATGCAAAATTTAAAAAATACCAGGCTGCAGATGAGAATACTCAGAACCGACACCCCTTGTATAACTTATCTACAATCTTAACAATGAGTCCAACATAACTTGCGTCAGAAGTCTTTATTTTTATATTAATTATGCTTGCAAGTATGTACAAAATATAAACCAGAAAATTACCGTTTCTTTTGCAGTTTTGCAACTCAATTTATACCTAATTTTCAAATTACGAAGTTATTTCATTAAGAAGAATACATTTTGTTACGATTACCATACAAGAAGCGAGCCAGGGTAAGGCAGGAATACGGCCAACTAGTATTACTAAAACAATGTTCACAACCTACGGCGACTATAATGCAACAACCGAGAATGCAGGAATCTGCAGAAGTACCTACAATATCTGGGTCTGGCTGACACAGTGGGGTCGAAACAATTCCATCAACATCTAACGGCAGTAACTCCGCCAAGGATACAAGGGAGAGCCAATAGGAATCAAGGATATCGGAGAAGGTGGGCGTGAAGGAGAAGTTTGGTGGAGACGGCGGCTAAGGGCCGGGGTGTCAGTCAGCGTCGGTCCTCCCTGAACGGCGATTGGTGCTAAGTGTCTTACACTAGGGTGAGAGAGCGAGCCCGGAGCCCCTTATATCCTTGTCCTCCCATAACAGATTGTCCTTCACACCTACCTCCGTCATTAGCACTACTAACTACATAACGATGTAACAATTGCAAGTTGAATCAGTAAAAGTCCCCCGGAAGTAATAAGTTGTACTTAATTTATTATTATCTGACTTCCTTTCATGAACTGCATTAACTATATTTCCTTAAGAAGCATAACACTTTACTGTATTTCATTTTTAGAGTTCCGTGTAGCTAGGAAACCTAAACAGTTAATAAGTAATACGGTTACGAGTAATTGAAATTTTCGTTGTATTACGATTTATTGAGGTTTTTTTTGGGCGTATTACGTTTATTTAAATTCGAAATACATTTCTTTTTGCACAAAACTACGTTTTCTATCACCCATAGTTTTCACACAAACAGTTATATACGGTTTTACGTTGTTGAGTGTCCTCCGTTTTGCTGAAGCTCTTAGATACGGGTAAAAATTGTACAAATATTTCTTGATGTCTATTACAAACACAGCCCTTGAAGATTTACAAACGAGTTGTTTTACAGTAGATATCTTTGTATTCTTACAAGCATTTTTAAAAGTTACAAAATATTTCTAAATTGAAATTTCAAAAAATATTTTATAGTGTATAGCAGATTGTATCACAAAATTTGTATTATATTTAACATCTTTCTAGACCACTGCGCCCATTGATTAAAATATGGGATTGATATATATTAATAGTAAAAAATAAGGGGAAAGGTCCCAGCCATCTTAGATTTATCAATTATTACTGTTGGTTTACTTTAAATTGGTTTAACGATCTTTTCGGCAAGGTACAGCATACATTTTCTTTAAGGTTTAACGTATTGTAAAATGTTTATTACCGATATTAAGAATTTTTATCTATAACTGCCAGGAAGTCGTGATTTTTCTTTGCCTGCGATCCCATATGTTACAGAAACCAAGAAATAGCTACTTTAGAAAATGTACGAAACTGTGCGCAATTTCCTGTTGATCAGTAAGACTAATAAATACCTTGTAATGCAGATAGATGAGAAAATTCCTTTCATCCGAGATGTCGGAGACATTTCTGCCTTCAATAACGTTAGTCACGATTTTAAACATTGGCATTCACTTAATTTTACGGGAGTCATGATACTTAACTTTATGTTTAAAAGTGTTTCCGCCTTTCGGGCGCTGTTGACCAGATGTTTAACATACCTTATCCACGTTTCGCTCGTTTTCCGAAGTCTTATTGTCCAGTAGTCTTTGTAGGTCGCCAACCTGCAAATGTTAAACAGGAAGTACAGATTAAAAATCTTACAAAGAACATAATAGATTATACTTTCACTATAAAAAATTATGTTATAAATTGTATAATGATAATGGATTAAAAGTAGTATATGCGTATTAAAACTTCCTTGTTTTTCGTTAGAACTGATTGAAAGCTATCAAAAGTAGGCAAAACTATTTTTGCACATTTTAATATCGCCTTAAGTATAGATATCGCCGAGGGAACATTAACGACATATAATTCTTCACAGCTGCACAGTTGTCAGGCTGGCCAAGGAAGTGTCCAGACAGGATGCAAGCAGTTCTGGGCGACCGTGCCACGTGTGGTTGGCTTTATTTTGCTGAAATATCGCACCAGGAAATCCGGTCAGAAAACGGAGCAGATGTTGACCACATAACACTGGATCATTAATGTTCCACGTAATATAAAGAGAGTGGATCAAATATTTTGGGATATGGCTCCCTAGGCCAAAATGCCTGCCACGGGGAAAGTGCCACTATATTGCGAGAATGGGATTGTAGCGTTCACCAGGTGCTCTCCACACCCGTGCGCGATGGCAAGTCCCCGTAACAAAGTAGCATTCATCACTTAACACCTCACATCGCCATTCTGGGGCTTTTCACATTGCTCTGGCTTGGCACACTGCAAAAGGAGCACCGTTGTGACAGATATAATAGCAGCACACATCATGAGCGCTGGGGTAGCAGATTCGCCTCCGCCAGGTATAAGGAAATTATCCGCGNTGAGCGCTGGGGTAGCAGATTCGCCTCCGTCAGGTATAAGGAAATTGTCCGTGGACACACAGGAGCACTAACACTGGCCAGTATCGTGAACCTGGTCACCATAGTATCCCTCCGCGCCTAGTGTACAATCCATCGATCCCTTCAACTGGTGGTTGTCCTCGTTCATCATTATCCAACTCTCCAGGTGTGCTTTTAAGTAAGCACTGCTCCCAACAGGACCGGGTAATATGGAAGTAATGAACGACATGGTGAGCTGTATGATGATACTACCGCCCTGCCGTTATTTATTATTCACTCTGTACACTTGCTTGGTAGATTCTGGTGTTTCTAGTGTTAATTCGGCGTCGACTACATGCCGGTGTCTATGACAGCTGGTCTGTTCTTGCAGTGTCACTGCTGGATGTGTGGTCATGTGCATACCAGTCAGTACTCTTGCTGTTTACGTCGCTTCATGGTTGTCACATGAACACTTCGTAGCGTGATGTGTTCATTGTTTGGCTGTGTATATCATTATGAATGCAACACTGAAGCATGATACTTCAAGTTGGCCAAAAAGAGTTATGTAATTTTGCCATATTTTTTTAGATTTACATTTAATAATATCCTTTGAACTTCTTTTATAGTGTTAATCGTAAATTTCGTCCCTCGGTCTCTTGAGGAACCTATNTAGTTAACATGTCAAGTTGGTGAAAAGAGTTATGTAATTTTGCCATATTTTTTTAGATTTATATTTAATAATATCCTTTAAACTTCTTTTATAGTGTTAATCGTAAATTTTGTCCCTCGGTCTCTTGAGGAACCTTTTAGCTTGGCCGGCAGAGTGGAATTGTGTAATGACTTCAGGCCCCCTGTGGTGCCATCTCGCGGTAATTTACGCTACTTACTGCTCCTTCTCCTGTCACTTCACAGGAAACGTTAGTGTAAGATGAGTTGGCTTTCTAGTCAAGAGGACGAGCGATGAGCAGAGTATTTACTGCTTACTTAAGCGCCTACCTCACATCGGGACATAGAAGTAGTTCATGTAACACGGAGTATGACTTTTGCAGCTTCCTTTCCTCTGCTGTATTCATTAGGACCTATTGTTGATGGAGGCGAATTCGGTGTCTAAGAAAGTCGAGTGGAGTGAAGCCGTTGGCGAAGACACACAAGTTGACCGACTGAATTCCTCTCACGAAGAATTTCCTAATAGCAGAATATATGTTGTACGTTTCCACTTGTAAATATCGCTTGCTTAAATATAACTGTGCATGTGAACTTTCTTCACATAAATGATAACCAAGTATGCTAAGATATCCCATTTTATTGTCATAACTTTGTTTGCTTAAATACTCACAAAACACGTAATTGAGTGAGAAAAGTGTTATCGACCAGTGCATTGTTACTAAGGCAGCAAGCGCCCTGTGCCCAGATTGGAAAGAAGGGCTTGATACCGAGATGGAAGTTTGCCCCTACAGCATAATTATATACGTACTAACTTATTGTGCAATCCCAACTAAAATCATATTAACTGAGGAGTTCTACTATAAGTAGGCGTGTGTTTGTGTCCTTTGTATGAAGGTTGCGGAGCGAATGTTTTATTTAATATATTCGTTAATTTTAGCATGTCATGTCAGAGTGTTGTGTGCATCAACTTCAGCAATTCGTTATTGCCAATTAAGACACCCACCACCACAAACCTTCACTGCCATTAAGAAAACGAGCTTAATTTATTCAAACATTATTGGTGTGCCAATTAATTAACGATAATAATACAGCGTGTCAATCATTGTAATGTCCAGTGTAATGTTAGACAATCTTTTGTTTTGACCATCAGTAAAACAATGATATGTTTCAAGTACGGATGAAGGTGTTCCTATCTGGCACAGATGAAACGTAGAGCATTATAAAGACAAGGCATAATTTATGACCCATAATGACCCATAATATGGTTATTACTGGGTATTTATTCCGTAAAATTACCCATAATGACACATTTGACACAAAATGACTTATAAATACCCATGAATGACACGTGCCACATAATGGCCCGTATGTTATTCTTGAAGACCCATAATGACCCATATATTAGAGCGTTTTCGTAAGAGGGGCGTGGGGAATCTAACAGAATATCTGACCCGCTCACATCTGCAAATACGAGTGTAAATATCCTTTCACGAATAAAATATTTAACCTTTGTTGCGACGGGAAAAACTAAAACATTTATGCACATATTATATTTATAAATATATATATACACGCACATGAAATCAAATTATGGTAACATATAAATGGACGACCATTACAATAATAGGAGGAAAAAAATTCCAGGTAACAATTTTACGATTATATACTTAATATCCCGAACAGTGCGTTTTTCCGAGGTGGAAAATAAACTATGTTTTTTAAGTTGTATTAATCTTTAACCTTCAGAGAAAACTATTATTTACAAATAAAAAATGAGACAATTAAAATAAATAAATTAAACCTTGTCTCCTAATTTAGTTTTTTTATTTACAGTGTACACACTTTATAATATAAGAGCTTAATGCCGATTCCAAAATAGTCTTCAGTTTATTATGGAACTGCAGAGATACATACGCACGTTGATTACGTTTCGTCCCACGAATGCCAGTGTATTTCTTAGACATACAAACGATACATTTTTGAACATCAGAAGAGTGAGCTAAATCACCAATTATCGGTGTTCATTTTTGCGGCAATCTTTGTGCTTCATCATGCCCAGAAAGAGTTCTGATGCTTGCTAGCATACTTGCGCTAATAGATTCACAAAGAAAAAAGTTATATATAATCATGTATACGAACATAAGGTTTTTTACCCATGCAAAATTTAAAAAACAAGGCTGCAGGAGAGCTTACTTAGGTCATAAGGCCTACTTCCATCTATGAAATTATGAAGATTTCGACACATCTATTAAGGTGCTCCATCGAAAACGGCACCCTAGGCCCATTTTGAAACGATGGTCTCTTCCAGGGTGTCACATAAAAGGAGGACTGCAGTGGCTAGAGCTCTCGTTTCCCATCACGAGTACACGTACAGCATCCTTTCTTTTGTACACACATTTTCGAACAGGAGGTCCAAATAAACACCAGCCTATTTTTCATTTGCCCTCTGCCTCAAAATACAACGAAACAAGTTCGATTCCTGCCAGGGTCGCTCACAGATTTTAGAGATTTCATCCCTCATTAGCATTCCTTCCTCATTTTGTTTGTTTGCCAAATAAAATTAACCTAATTAAACTGCCTGACGAAGACATAATAATTCACGTTAAACTGTATTCCTGTGACCCCCTTTCTCGTTCAATTTTTCTCTAAGACATATCTTTGCATTCGATTTTATACACCACCGAAATATAAAGTTTTTCAGTATAGCTGAAGGATACGGTTCAATAATTTATAATTACACAATTTAAAGAACATAAATATATTATCCTTCTTTTCCACGCTGTCAATATTTGTTTTTTTTGATGTTTGCAAATGATGGATAGTACACAATGGCTTCATTCTATGTAACCCCTTTCCTTAAGTTCATCGAGTTTTTTTGTAAGCAACGCAATAAAATTTCTCAATCTATCAACAAATTCATTGGAGTATTTAAGAAATATGGAGTTGGCGTTCTTGTCTTCGTGTCTTTTTTTTCATCATAACCAGCGATGAGATGTGTGAAGTCATAAAATATCGCTACAGATTCAACAACAGCATTAACTTTATTATCGAATGCAGGCCCCTCCCTTTTACGCAACTCTTCAAGCTGGAACGAAATCCCATATACTCCAAAGAAACATAGGAAAACACACTCACATATGACTTATAACCTGTATTATTTACGTAATAATCACAACACACAGCACGCAACGTCGTTTCGATTGTGATTATCAGGGGTATTGACTTGGGAGCATGCCATGCAAAAATATCCTCCCTTTAACATTGATATGAATAGACACGGAAAATAACCGTTAAAATACAACTGCCATGGATACCAAGCACGATGGAAAAGCACATCATTGAATATTTACGAAAAAAACTAATATAAAAACCTTACTGCTTGGTATAACAGTGTTCAAGATCAGATCACGAATATAAGATTGTAAATAAGCATCGACTTTGTTTTGAACAATGGCGATTACGTCAGACACATCCTCATGTTTGTTAATGATGCCCTGCGCCTTAGGATGAAAACGAGCCCATGCCTACGCAAGTAAAAGTTCTCAACATCAATCCTTCACAAGAGNCGATTGTGATTATCAGGAGTATTGACTTGGGAGCATGTCATGCAAAAATATCCTCCCTTTAACCTTGATATGAATCGACACGGAAAATAAACGTTAAAATACAACTGCCATGGATACCAAGCATGATGGAAAAGCACATCATTGAATATTTACGAAAAAAACTAATATAAAAACCTTACTGCTTGGTATAACAGTGTTCAAGACCAGATCACGAATATAAGATTGTAAATAAGCATCGACTTTGTTTTGAACAATGGCGATTACGTCAGACACATCCTCATGTTTGTTAATCATGCCCTGCGCCTTAGGATGAAAACGAGCCCATGCCTACGCAAGTAAAAGTTCTCAACATCAATCCTTCACAAGAGTTAAAGAAATTCTTTATTCCATTAAAATACGGAGCAAGCCCTATTCCCGTCCCATAAATATTTACAAGTTTTTTTTAACACTGCGATAATCACCATCCCAGAAAACCAGGAAATGTAGAGGAGGATATCAGGCATCCTTTCTATAAGGATTGTTTGGCACCGACACAGGACCGGACACGCTCAATACTTCACACCTTTCTCTCAACAACAGTTGCATAGCTACCAGAGAGCACGCCTCNAACAACAGTTGCATAGCTACCAGAGAGCACGCCTCCCATCACCTAGGTCAACTAGGTTCGATTCCCGGTGGGGGTCGCACCTGTATTTTCGTGCATGAGGAAAACATGATTGATGTTGTTGCCAACATTATCACCTGTGATGGACTTGGCGATGTCCGGCAGATTTTCTCGGGACACTTCACCTTCTTCACCGACGTAAACGTCCTCAACCATTACAGCTGCTAAGCTCTCTCTCAACACAAAATACACTGTTTCACCTTAAAAAAAATATACTGGTTTGGGTGGGTGGGTCATGTCACCCAATACGACATTTTCGTGCTTTAAGAAAATTGCTTTAAACCATTATTAACCATCGCAGATCAGTGACGAAGAGGAACCGACGTGTGAAAATATTTTCATTTTATGAAGTCAGCTGTCAGAAACGTAGTTCAACACACAAGTTTTCCTGTGAAATACACTGGAGAGTCAGAAAAACTGGTATAGGTGTGAGTATGCAAATAACAGAGGTGTAGAACAAATCAGAGAAAACTGATAAGGTCGGCAGCGCCTATATAAAACAACAAGCGTCTGGCAAAGTTACTAGATCGGTTACTGTTGATAAAATGGCAGGTTATCATGATTTCAGCGTGTTTTAACGTGGAATTATAGTCGGCGCACGAGAGATGGGACATAGCATCCCCGAGGTAGCAATAAAATTTGGATTTTCGCGTACGACTATTTCACGAGTGTACCGTAAATATCGGGAATCCGGTAAAAAAAAATCTTTGACATTGTTGAGGCCAAAAAAAGTTCGTGAACGTAAGGAGCAAACGACGACTGATGAGAATCATTAAAAGTGACAGACGTGCAACTCTTTCTCAAATTAACGCGGATTCAAATTCTGGGGCATCAACAAGTGCAGGCCTGCGAACTATTCAACGGAACATCATTGATATGGGCTTTCGGAGCCGAAANATTCTGGGGCATCAACAAGTGCAGGCCTGCGAACTATTCAACGGAACATCATTGATATGGGCTTTCGGAGCCGAAAGCCCACTCGTGTACCGTTGTTGACTGCACGACACGAAGCTATACACCTCGCCTGGGCCCGCCAACACCANAACGGAACATCATTGATATGGGCTTTCGGAGCCGAAGGCCCACTCGTGTACCGTTGTTGACTGCACGACACGAAGCTATACACCTCGCCTGGGCCTGCCAACACCGCCATTGGACTGTTGATGACTGGAAACTCGTTGCCTGTTCTGACGAGTCTCGTTTCCAATTATATAAGGTGGATGATGTGTACGGGTATGGAGACATTCTCTGAATCCATGGACCCCGCCTCTTAACAGGGGATTGTTAAAACTGGTGGAGGCTCTGTCATGGTATGGGACGGGTGCAGTTGGTTTGAAATGGAACCTCCGATACGTCTAGATATGACTCTGACAGGTGACAGATATGTAAGGATTCTGTCCGATCACCTGCACCCATTCATGTCCATTGTGCATTCCGACGAACTTGATCAGTTCCAGCAGGACAATGCGACACCCCACGCATAGGGAGTTGCTACCGAGTGGTTCCAGGAACACTATTCTGACTTAAGAAACTTCCATTGGTCACCTAAATCCCNCGCATAGAGAGTTGCTACCGAGTGGTTCCAGGAACACTATTCTGACTTAAGACACTTCCATTGGTCACCTAAATCACCATATATGAACATTATTGAGCATATCCGGGATGCCTTGCAATGTGCTGTTCAGAAGAGACTTCCACCGCCTCACACTCCTATGTATTTGTAGACTGCCTTGCAGATTTCATGGTGTGAGTTGCTTCCTGCATATCTTTAGACATTAGTCGAGTCCATGCCACATCGTTTTGCGGCACTTCTGCGTGCTCGCGGGGGCCCTACACGATATAAGCAGGTATACCAATTTTTTTGGCTCTTCAGTGTATATTGAGGTTCTAGAGATTTGTCGGCAGAGAATCAGTATGATCATTACTCAGAGTGGAGAAGCGGTCGTCAATGGGAAGAAATTTTTTGCTCGTTCAATACAGAAAGAAGATACATATATATGTTTAATAATCGTGTGAATATCGTGAGAAAATCTATATACACTGTTCACACCAGCAATACCCAAGCGAAATTATAATAACAGCATATAACATCGCTAATGCATATTTTATATACGTATACTGGTGTTATATGGTAATATAACAATATTAGCATATTATAAGGTATTAAAATATATGTGCACATTCAATGGGAATTTTTAAATAAATGCCTAAAGAATATTGAACTTTAACATAAATATATTCTAGTATATAGGTGCTGTTATTTGCTGGTATTATATTATATAATGGCCTTACCTGGTGTTCCGAGAAAATAAGGGGTTTTTTTCAGGGTGCCCCCTCATTAGTTTTTAATATACACAATACATCTGTATATTCTCACTTTATTAAACGGACAAATATCTTCCTATTGACGACCGACCCTCCATTCTGAGTGTTGAGAGGATTGATTCGTGGCCGAAAAGTTCCTAGAACATTTATATTTTACACTGGAAAGCGGGGTTTTTGATAAACATTGGTAATTAGTTTCTTTCTAAAAGCACAAAAACATCGTAGTAGGCGGCCCATCCACTCACACCATTACAGTGTTTTCAGGGGACACCAAGTGTTTTGAGTTAAGAGAAAACTTAGAAGCTAAAATGGGGTAGGGCGTTTAGGTCGGTGAATAAGGTGAAGTGTCACGAGAATATCTGCCGGACATCGCCAAGTCCATCACGGGTGATACTGTTGGCAATGGCATCAATCACCTTTCCCACATGCGCGAAAATACAGGTGCGACCCCCACCTAGCTCGCCTTGATGGGAGGCGTGCGCTCTGGTAGCTGTGCAACTGTTGTCGAGAGGATGGTGCGAAGAATTAAGCGTGCCATATCCTGTTTTGGTGCGATATAATCTTTATAGAAAAGGTACCTGATCTCCACCACCACGTTTCGAGATTCTCTGGGAAGGTGATAATCGCAGGGTTCTCAGAAAATTTGTAAATTTTTTTGCATCAGGAATACGGCTTGCATTTATTGCTGCCTTCATTTCAATGGAATAAATAATTACTTTATCTCTGGTGAAGGACTAGGTAGAAATGTTGAGAACTTACAGTTGTGCAATCATGAGATGGAATNTTGCTGCCTTCATTTCAATGGAATAAATAATTACTTTATCTCTGGTGAAGGACTAGGTAGAAATGTTGAGAACTTACAGTTGTGCAATCATGAGATGGAATTCACTCCTAGGGTGCCAGGCTTTATTAACAGAACATGAGTATGTGCCAGAAGGAAATCGAAATGTTTCAAAACCGAGTTGATGCTTATTTACAATAATATGTTCATGATCTGAAATTTATCTTCGCTATTCCGGGCAGTAAAGTTTTCATTTTAAACTCTTCCGTAATCATTTAAAGAGATGTTGTTACATAGAGCTTGCTATCGACAGCAGTAGTAATTCAACGATTATTTCCCGAGTCGATACATATCAGGCTTCATGAAAGGCTTTTTTTGGTTGACATACTCACTCTTCAATGGCACTGCTAATCACAATCGAAGCGATGATAGTTTGGTAGAATACACGCAGGACTAAATTTAACACTTAGTTAATGGTGCCTGCAACACTCAACAATTACTAACCACAAGTTGTAGACGATTAATAGTGACACTAAAGTGAGGTATGAGTTTCGCAGTTTGATTACCAACCCGGGGTTTCTAACTTTTTTAGTGATGCATGTCCGCGAATTTCTGATGCTGAGACGCGTTCATACGCAGCAGTAATGCATTTTTTAATTATTATCTATGGAGAAGCATAGAGAAACGATATGAGCTCGAGATCCAAAGCCATAAATAATACATAATTTTCCTTCGACTTATAAAGAAGATTAGACAGTTTTCGAAAAAGGTTGGAATGCTTAGAAACGTGGAAGTCTGATTAAAGAATTTATAGCGTAACAACGTGGAGCCATGGAAATAGAAAAAGTTAAAATAAAAATAGTCTGAAACCAAAATATGGAATAATGTTGCCATTAGCGAATAATCTTTTCAATATTAATTATACTCGCTAAAGTTGGTAGGGATATTTGTAATTACGCTTCCCAGTAATGAACTGTAGACTCTACACCTACTGAGGACCGGCCATTCCTCCACAGACCTGAAGCACGTGACCAACCGACACAAACTACACATTTTGAAACCAGCATTTACAACGTGTTTCTACAACATCGGGACAAACTTCTGCAGTGTGTTTCTGAGGAAAATATAAGACTAACATGAGAGTACCACTTTTCTCGCCAAACAATTATTAAGGGAGCTGTGTGACCCTCAAAAATCCTCATATAAATAGCCTAACCTCGTTTGGTGGTTTGCCTACATGGTATTCAACATATCTTCTGTTTGGAATGTTCAACATGAATTATCACACAAATGTTTCACCTGAGTATGTTCCGACAAGACGACGTTTTTATTAATTCAGACTGGCTAACTCACAGGATGTCTTTAAAATTTACGTAGAACCAATTGTTAACGAATTTTGATGGAAGATTAGGTGGCCAACAGCCGTTTCCAAAAAGAAGGGGGAAAATATTATCCACCACGTTTATATACAACAATATTCACAGATTCGTTGCTTCACAAGTCTTTTATAATATTTAGGCTTAAGGCTGGTGCCCACCGAAATAATATTTTTTTTATATTCGTGGACATAGCTTACAGGTAGTAGCTCGCGGTATTATAAATGTTACATTGCGTAGTTTTTACACGATTCCATGTTACAATTACGAAGTTTGTAATTTTGAGACTAACAGATAAAACAAACGTAAACATATACACAAAACTTAACAAGAGTAATTGATATAGACGCAATTGTTAATATCTTTTAATATGCCATCAGCAAAATTAATTCTACAAAATGTTATAGACGGGTACAGATTAAAAAAATATTCTAAACTTCCCTTATTTTGAACAATATTTGAAAATTGCAAAAATATTCCTAACCGTGATTAGACATATATTTGAGTTTCACAAAGTTTTTTATTTAAATAAGACTGATTTCAAGACGGCCAATTATTTAATTTTTAGTTTTACGAGTCTTAAATGCACTTAAATAATGGTTTTGACATACCTTTTGAAAAAAATATGTTGTCTGAAAATTTTCACTTGACGGAATAGTACTTTTATGTATCAGTATTGAGTACAATTATTAAAACAAAGTTTTTTTTTCCAACAATTTTTAATGCACGGTGAACTTACTCTCTTCGAAAAAAGAAAACCGTTATTCGTCTTTCTGCTAATTCGGTGACGTCAGCCCAAGGAAACGCTAAAGTATAGGCAACATGTGATGTCTAAAGGTGATAGCTATTTGCGTATTTCAGCTGTTGCTTTGAAATTTAATCACAAAACTCTAATATGCGTTACTGCAACCGTGGAACTATCTTGTATGACTTTTCTGTTTAGAACTTCTGACTTATCAAACATGACTACAATCTTGCACTGCAAATATTAACTATAACGTTAAAATGAAATAAACTTAAATATCTTATTTTAAGTTATATTTATGATACTAATAATAAACGTACCTTTTCCAAATGCTGTTCACTCTCTCTGGATTTTGCCTCAAACTTCACTTGCAGATCATTCAGCTACAAAAATATACAACAGAAAACATAACAAATAAATTATTTCCAAAATTAACTTTTTAATTTTATTATATTTTGATACTTTGTGATTTTACAGATGATTGTAAAACTTGCAAATACAATTATAATAATATGATTTTTTTGCTGCCTCCTTTAAATAAAATATATATAAAATTCAAGGTCTAAATATCAACCACTTATTCCTTTTGTAAAATATTTGGTGTTTTTTAATAAAAAGGATCTGAATTTGGGTCTCAGGTAACATATGGCCATTAATTTTGATACACAAATTTAGTTCAGTACACGATTGCTATTTTAAACAGTAGATAAAGGGTATTAAAACTATACATACAAATGAAGGTATTAAAGTGGAATGTAAGGTGTCAAACACCGATACATTTGTAATAATATGTTCTACTTCATTTCTCCATGTGTTGAAATCTAGTTCTCTGTTACTAGCAATAATGAGGAATACAGCCTCATGGTCTAACACTTCTCGCAAACTATATCTTCACTCGCCTGTCACCTCAGATAAAACGAATTCAATCTCGTGTCGAAATGAGCCAAAAAGCAGATGAGAACAGCGGAAGTTATTATTTACAGTTAACATGAATCAGGACATTCAGAAAAATCAATATCCTATCATGACACTACAAATTTCTGACAAATGAAAAAAATATTTTCAATTGTTTTTATCGATATGAGTGGAAAAAGAGATTTGTATATATATATATACACACATGAGCGGCAATTGGTGGTAAGTGTCTTACACTAGGGTGAGAGAGCGAGCCCGGAGTCCCTTATATCCTTGTCCTCCCATAACAGATTGTCATTTACACCTACCTCCATCCCTAGTCCCACTAACTACATCACGCTGTAATTATTGCTATTTGAATCAGAAATGTTCGTCCTTAATTAGTTTGTTCTACTTAATTAATTATTCTCCGACTTCCTTTCATGAACTTCAAAGAATTTCTTTCCTTAAGGAAGTATAACAATTTACTGTATTTCATTTTAAGAGTTCCATGTTGCTAGAACACATTAACAGTTAATAAGTAATACGGTCACGATTGATTGATATTGTCGTTTTATTATCACTATTTGAATCATTTCGGGTGTTTCACATTATTTAAATTCAAAATATATTTATTAATGAACTCGATTTTGCTTTACATCACACAAATATTTTACACAAACACCTGTATACGGGTTTTCTCTGTTGAGTGTCGACCGTATTGCTGGAGCGTGNGGTTTTCTCTGTTGAGTGTCCACCGTAATGCTGAAGCTCGTGAATACGGTCAAAATTGCACAAACAATTCTAGACGTCTATCACAAACCCAGCCCTTGTAGTTTTACAAACGAGCAGTTATACAAGATAAATCCTTGTATTCTTACAAGCTTTTGTAAAAATTACCAAAATAATTCTCAGCAAAAATTACAAAAATTATTTACAGTATATAGCAGATTATATCACAAAATTTTTATTTTATATACTACCTCTCTAACCTCTCTAGACCACTGCGGCGGTTGAAAAAAATATAGCATATAAACATTTTAATAGTACCAATTAAGGGGGATAAGTCCCCGCCATTTTAGATTTACCCATTTTTACTGTAAGTTAACTTTAAATAAGTTTAAGGGTTATTTCTACACGGTACAGTATATTTCTTCTTTAAGGTTTATCGTATTATTACACCTATATTACTGATATTGAGTATCTTAATTTACAACTGCTAGGAAGACGTAATTTTTCTTTGCCTGCAGTCCCATATGTTATGGAAACCAAGTAATAGCGACTTTAGAAAATGTACGAAACGGTGCGCAATATCATGTTGATCAGTAAGCATATTAAAAACCTTGTAATTCAGATAGCTGAGAAAATTCCCTTTATCCGAGATGTCGGGTACATTTCCGCCTTAAATTATGTTCGTCACTATTTTCAGGACAGAAATTCTCTTAACTCTTCGGGAGACATGATACTTAAATTTATCTTAAAATGTTTTTTCACCTCTCGGGTGCTGTCGACCAGATGTTTAACATACCTTATCCACGTTACGCTCGTTTTCCGAAGTCTTATTGTCCAGTAGTCTTTGTAGGTCGCCAACCTGCAAATATTAAACAGGAAGGACAACTTAACTTTTATTTTATAACTTGCATATTTATAATTTTCATGTGCTTCGTTGGAACCTGTTGAATGCTATTTAAAGTGGCCAAAATTATTTTTGCACATATTAATATCGCCTTAGGTACAGATATTGCGGAGGGAATTTTAACGCCATTTAATTCTTTACAGCTGCAAAGTTGTATTGATCAAATAGTTTGGCCAGTCTGTTTATCATCAAAATTAAATACAGCAAATACTGCCCACAATAGCATGATATACTTCCGGTTGAATCAACCTAACTTTATTAACAAATACAAACCTTCATCTGGTCTGAACGTAACAAGAAATAATCCTTGAAACTACTAGAGTTCGAACCATACACTAAATATGGGGGAATGGAACAGTGCTTTGCCTTAATTTACCTTAAACACATGGCGTTTAAAACTATTGTGCTTACGAATTACATTTACAAACTGTTAAACTCATAAAAATTCCATTTATAGTATTTGTGGAAAATTTGTTAACCTAGTAAAAACGTTATTATTTCTAAGTCCCACTATCGACGTTGCTTTATAAAATACACTTATTGCATTGCTTTCTTTTCTATTTTAGTATGAAAAACTAAAATGAAAAACTAAAAGAGAAACTTCCTGACTGTCACATATTAATTGTTATATTACGCAGTATATGTAATATAATGGGAAATACGTCATAGGTAAACAGTAAACACTTTATAGTTCGAGGAACACCCAATGTCTAGATATTATATATTCTTGAAGCTTTTGTCAAATTCGTAGGTATCTCTTTCATGTTTATCTTGTAGTTCGTGAATCTGCAAATGTTTAAAAGCACAATGAAGATATTAAAATTGAAATTCAAACACAAAAAATTTTAATTGCAATATAACTATGTGCTATTAAATTTACAAAACTAAATATATTTACGTCTTCATTAATTTTCAGATGCACTCCAAAAGGTAATTCACATATCGTGAGTAATATGGGTACTGAACAAGTATGAAGTGCAACGCTGTTATGTTTTCCCATGAGGTGAACGCATTTCCAGTGGATTTTGTGCTCCAAAAGTTTTACGTACATCACTTTAAAATGACAAGCACATCTAGGGTTTTAGAAAAAGGAAAATAATTTTAAAACTACGTAATATTAAATCTCTTTGCCTGAAAATATATTCCTACACAAAAATGTCAGAATAAATCTGAAGACAAAAGTAGGAATAAAAAGTGGAATTTTAAAATCCTTTGCCATGAGTTGTTCATGAGTGTAATGCATTTTATTATTGTTGGACCGGTCGTAGGTTTTTTTTGTGAAATAGAGGATTGTAAATATGCAGTCGCATGCTTCTCATGACAAATTAACAACTCCAGTAATGTCACAGAACAACTTTACCTTCCTCCACACTTTACAAATGTAAATTTCTGACATTGAGGATTTGTAAATACTTATAAATTAATTAAACTTATTTGCACTTGCATGTTAACAGTTTATGAAAAACTACAACACATTTATTTGGACTTATTTTAGGTATTTATTATTTAAGGTATTGTCTTGCTTAGTGTTGAAATTTATACAAGATCTTTTAAAAGTTATATGGCAATAAATAAATTATTGATAAATTATACAACAAACGGAAACAGCTGTAGTGGTTTCTCCAATCTGTTAATTTTTATGTATTCTGATATATGATTATGCATTTATTATGTGAGTAAGATTGTAAGTTCATGACAGACGTCTCGACATGTGTAGAATTCTGAACACAACTTAAAGTGGCTCGTGGAAGAGAGTTGCACAGTGGCTACATGTGTTCTCTGTGGACACACCGTTAGTAGCATGGCCCACCTGAAAACACACCTGCTGTTTCGTATGGTTACTGGGATGAGAAGGAAATGGAATCTTTCTTTGCACAACAAAGAGGCCTACAGTAAAAAGGCAAGGCAACATGCCAATGGACCAACAGTAATTTTCATTCCGGAGCAATTTCCACGTACGACGATGCGATCCGGTGTAATGAGACAGATGTGTTACACAACCACCTTGCGCCTCTTACTGCCAAGTTATAATTCTTAAAGACAAGAAGCCCCTCCCTTCTCAGGGACAGGAAACACTGTACTGTTTGTGGTGTTAATAGGTATAAATTATATTATAAAAAAATCTACATTAATTAATTCAGGAATCTGGTTCTGGCTAATCGTCATGCATTAAGATGAGATATTAGGCCATTTTATGCAATGTCTTTAAGTACTCTTATAACGCCATATTTGTGACCAAAATTTTGATTTTTGCGATACGAACGAACACCTTTAGTCACTTTTTACTGACGTATTATTATGTATGAATTTTCTGTACACAGCAAATCACCATTAGTCAATCGAACTCATGTAGTAAATTTAAAAAATCTATTATTAAATAATGCTAATATATTAAGTCGGCTGCTAGCTTCAGTATATAGTGGAACTGAGCATGCTGGTAGAGAGAGAGACAGAGAGAGACAGAGAGAGAGAGCCAATTAGGGAGTATATGGACCGGTGGTTCATATTCTTGTTGACTTACTAGTACCGATAGAAGGTATGAAAATTGTTATATAGTTACGAAGACTGGATTCAAATGAACAGAAGAATCACCTGTTTATAAGCGCTTGTTACAGGAACCAAGATGTATAATGTTCCTATTTCTCAATAGCAATGTACACAAAACACGTTGAAATAGACATTAAAAAGCAGTGTTCTCGTTTGTCGACTTAACCGTGGACATGTTATAGACAGCCCGCAAGTTTTTCGCCAATATATCTCCCAATAATATGATACTGAGACTCGATGTGTCAACGCCTGTTGTTTGATTTTAGAACTTGACCAACACACACTTGCGACACACCACGTCACTTATCCACACAGGACACACATAGCCGCAGGTACTTTGGCTTGGTTCAGGAGGAAATTTTGGAAAAATCTGGATCTGATAGAAGGGTGTAAGAGAGCAAGTAAATATTTGAAATGAAATTTATAAACACTATTTTAAAGACGAAAACACGTACAGAATGTTTATAATAAATAAATATATAAACAATATAGTCAATGTTTTATTGTGCATGTTGTGAAATATAAGAATTTATTAATAAGGCATGTATAATTTTGGAATAATTTTCCTTTAGTCTTGTTGTCCTGAGATACTAGTTAAGTGCTAAGGGACTTAGAATTAATTTACATTGTTCAGTTTGCAAGTAAAGTTTGTTTCATTTTATGTGGAATAAACGATATCTTTAAAGGTTATTTCCAATTAACTTAANCACTTAATGTAAACGTAAGTAACATAGTTTTGTAAGATAGTTTTAAGTATGGAAAAAATAAAGATAACGAATATCAACATATCGATTTTTAAAAATATATAAAATACAGAAATCTGTTTGGGTGTTTAGAAAAAAAGACTTATGCTATTTATAATTATGTGTAAGCAACATAGAGTGCGCGCTAGTGGCTGTTGAGGCCTAGTCGATCATCTGTAATAGCACGACTACTTTATGTAATGCCTTCCAGTATTATATCCCAATACAATAGTGTGTTTACCATTTAGTTGCTTATTATATATAGATATTGTGACGTGCCGTATTGTACAAGGCAATTTACTGAGATGAAAGTAACAGATGTACGTAAACCGCGCAACTAATGTGCTTGGAAAACACAGCGAATGTAACTGAATCCAGGAGCACGCAAAAACTTGAACGAGCGTGCAAAGAGAAAATCACTGCTTGCGATAATACAAAAACAGTGAAGAATTTTACTTTTTGATTTAAACTTTATAATCTAAGATCACGAAAATTTGTAATAGCAATAAACTAAAATATTATAAAAGTATTCCCTGTACAGAATGTATCTAAATTAGAACAACAAACTTCGGCTGCATGTCAGTCAACAAAAAATAAGGTGAAAACACATACACGTGGTTGGTGCTTATCTCTGAAACACGAGTGTATTACTTATACCGGTGGAACACTGAGTGTGCGGATAATGTTTAAAGGTAATTGTGACATGTGGGTTGATACTCCATCTTTGAAAACCCTAGTATGCTGAATCTTCAAGTAGATATTGTTGAAATGAATATAGTAAGCATTATTATTTCCGCGATTTAATTTTATGTCAGCGACAATGTATTGTGGTGTGTACAGATTTTTTCCGCAATAAATTTTTCAGACACTCAATTTCCCATCTTAAATGTTTATATAATATTTGTAATAAACTGGTGTTCTAGGCTTTACTTCAAATATGTGAACCGCCCTTAAGATTTTCATTAGACGTTTTGTTGCGAACTTGTAGTCTCCTTTTTTTTTTGTTATTATACATCAGCCGAATATTGTCAGCGGCAATTAGATGCTTCCTGTAAACTTCCTGCAAATAAATTATAACCACATATATGTTCAGGTATCCCATTTTATTGTCATAACTTTGTTTGCTTAAGTACTAAAAAAACACAAATTTGAGTGATAAAAGTGTTTTTAACCAGTGCATTGGTCTTAAGGTAGCAAGCATCCTGTGCCCAGATGGGAAAGAAGAGCTTGATACCGNCAAAAAACACATATTTGAGTGATAAAAGTGTTTTTAACCAGTGCATTGGTACTAAGGCAGCAAACGTCCTGTGCCCAGATGGGAAAGAAGAGCTTGATACCGAGATGCAAGTTTGTCCGTACAACATAATTATATCCGTATACATTTATTGTACATAAATCTTTAAGCACATTAACTGAGGAGTTGTACTGTTAGTAGACGTGTGTCTGTTTCCTTCGTGTGAAGGTTGCAGTGTTTCGGGATGTTTTATTTAATATATTCAAAAATTTACTCAGTTCAAGTCAGAGTGTTCTCAGCATCAATTTATGCAATTCGTTATTGCCAGTAAAGACACGCACGAACACAAACATTTGCCACCATTAAGAAAACGATTATAATTACCCGACCTTTTATCTATTTGTGTGCCAATAAAGGAACGATAATATGACAGCGTGTCAATCAGTGTATTGCTCAGTGTAATGATAGACAGTGTTTTGTTTTGACCATCAGTAAAACAATTATTTGTTTCAAGTACAGTTGGAAGTGGGCCTATCTGGCACCGGTGAAACGCAGTGCACTCTAAGAACTTAGTATGATTAATGACCAATAATCACTCATAAATAACCAATAAATGACACATAAAGACACATATTTGACACATAATGACTTATTAATGACACGCAAAATACAAATTAATGACACATGACCATAATGGCATATAAATTATTCTAAAAAACCCATAAGTACCCATATGTTTAAGCAATTGGTGAAAGGGGGCAAATATAACACAATATTCGAATCGCTCACATCTGCAAATACTAGTGTAAACATCCTTTCATTAATAAAATATTCAACCCTTGTTGCGACGGGAAAAACTTAGACATTATTGAAGATATTTTATTTATATTACATTTATACACATGCGCAGGAAAATAAATTAAGGTAGCAGAAAACAGGCCACTCATTACAGAAATAGGGGAAAAAATTGCCAGGTAACAAACTTATGATAGTACACTTCGTATTCCTTACATTGCTACATATTTATATATCCGAATCCAATACCGAGGTGTAAAAAACCTTAGTAATTTAAGTTTTAAAGTTGTATTAATATTTAACCGTCAGATCAATCGTCTATGTTCACAAACCAAAAACCTGACAATTAAAAAAATTATAATACGTTTTTTCCTTTTTTTTTAAATTTACAGAGTACACATCATAATATCAGAGCTTAATACCGATTCTAAAATAGTTGCTAGTGTATTGCGTAACAACAGAGACACAGACGTACGTTGGTAATGTCTCATCCCATGCACGCCAGTGTTTCTCTTAGACATACTGACGATACGTTTTCGAAACGTCAGAAGCGAGAGCTAAATCACCCATAATCGGTGTTCACTTTTTTGACATCTTTACGCTCCTTCATCATGCACAGAAAGAGTTATAATGCTTGCTAGCATACTTGCGCTCTATCAGCACTTCGTGATGCCATAAAAAAGGAGCAAAATCTAGTTTAGTGCACGTTTATAAGAAATAGATTCACAAAATTATATATAAAATACTCATGTTCACGAACATAAGGTTTGTTATCCTTGAAAAATTAAAACAAATTTCTAGCTGTAAGAGAGGTTACTTTGGTCAGAAAGCCAACTTCAATCTGCATAATTATGAAGATTTGGACACATCAGTTCAGCCTACCCATCGAAAACGGCATCCCAGGTACATTTTGCAACGATGACCTCTTCCACTTGTGTCACATAAGAAGGGGACTGCAGTGTTTGGAGCTCTCGTTTCCAATCACGAGTACACGTACAGCATCCTTTCCTTTGTACACACATTTTATAACAGTAGCTTCACCTTAACACCAGCCCATTTTTCATTTGTCCTCTTCCCCCCAAACACATAGAGACAAGTTCGATTCCTGGCAGTGTCGCTCCCAGTTTTTCTCCATTTCATTACTCATAAACATTCTGCCCTTAGTTTGTCAGTTTGTCAAACAAAACTAAGCCGAATTAAACTGCCCGACAAAGACATAAAAATTTACATTGATATCAATTTCCAATGGACACTTTCTCGTTCAATTTTTCTTTCAAACAGACTCTTGCATTCGATTTTATACACTACTGAAATACAATATTTCAGTATGGAAGCAGGATAAGGTTCAATAAATTATAATTGCACAACTAAGAGCACATAAGTCTATTAACCTACTTTTTCCATGCGTTCAATCTTTACATTTCTCTGATGTTTGCAGGGGATGGATAGTAGAGAATGGCTTCAGTCGATGTAACACCCTTCCTTAAGTTCACCGATGATTAAATATATATCTTCACTGTGCAAGGGAATCAAATATCTGAGTCTATCGACAAGTTCACTGGGGTATTCAAGAAATATGTAGTCGGTGTTCCTATCTTCATGTCACTGTTTTAGCATAGCCGGTGACGAGATGTGTGAAGAAATAAAAAAAAATTGCTACAGATTCACCGTCAACATTGTCTACATTATCGTATGCAGGCCCGTCCCTTTTACGCAACTCTTCATGCTGGAACGAAATCCCATATACGCTGAAGAAATTCAGGAAAAATCTCTCCGATAACCTGTTTATTTACGCAATTTTCACAACACACAAAGCCCAGCGTCGCTTCGATTGCGATTAGCAGAGTTATTGAAGAGGGAACGTGTCATGTAAAAATATTATCACATTAAACTTGATATGTTTTGACTCAGAAAATAACCGTTAAAATACTACTGCCGTCGATACCAAGCACGATGGAAAAACATAACTTTAAATACTTACGAACAAATCTAATATGAAAACCTTACTGCCGAGTATTACGGAGATCAAGATCAGACCATGAATATATGATTGTAAATAAGCATCAACTTGGTTTTGAACCATGTCTATATCGTGAGGCACATCCTCGTGTTGGTTAATAATGCCGTGTGCCCTAGGATGAAAACAAGCCCATGACCTCGCAAGTAAAAGTTCTCAACATCGCAACTCAGTCCTTCACCAGAGATAAAGTCATACTTCATTTCATCAAAATGACGGCAGCCATAAATGCCAGTACTATTCCCGATTCATAAACGTTTCTACGAACACTGTGATAATCACCATACAAGAGAACTATGTAATGTGGCGGTGTATATCTGGCACCTTTTCTAAAACAATGGTAGTTTCTTATATCGCTTCTGGTCAATTTACACGACCACAGCCAAGACGGAAAGTTATTGGTTCGGTGTCCTCGACGTGAGGCGGAGGATTCGGAAGTGTGACACGGATCGTGGCAGACGTCGACTCAGGAGAGGAGACGCGCTAAGGTCTCCGACGGGAACCGTTAGCCGAGATCGCAGAGACACCACAAGTCCCGGTAAACCAACCCCGGACTTCCAAGAAGGGACGCTGATCAGACCCAGCTACACCAACCAACGAAGACAACTCACCAAAAGCCGCAGTTTTAGTTAAGTAAAAACGTCTCTATTCAAGCAACTTTCCCCCCGACGTATAGCATTCCGCCAACCCGCCCTTCAGGCCTACGACGTGTGGGGATGTTCAGTCTCGTGTTTGTGTGTGTGTGTGTGTGTAAAAACCCATGTTATTTTCAGTAAAATCAAACACTTGTGTTGTAACTAAATGAGAATAAGAGTATTGGTTTACCCCTTATGCAACAACTACAGGTGCCCTTAGTCACAACTAAGTACAATAACTCAGTACTTTACTAGACACCAACCTGTATAATTCAGGTGGCAGTTGCGTCAAGACTAACATGAAAGAACCACTTTTCTCGTCTAGTGATTATTATGGAATCTGTGTGCCCCTGAAATGTTCTCATTTAAATTACCTTAATCTGTTTTCTGGTATGCCTACCTGGTTTTCAACATATCGTCTGTTTTGAATGTTCAACACGAATTATCTCACAAATGGTTCACCTGAGTATGTTCCGACAAGATGACGTTATTATTAATGCTGACGTACTCCCTAACAGGATGTCAAAACAAATTGCTAGGAACGAAGGTTAACGAAGTTTGATGGAAACTTAGGTGGCCAACAGACATTTACAAAAGAAGGGGTATACTATTACCAACCGCGTTTATATAAAACACAATTTACAGATTTGTTGCTTTAAAAGGGGTTCCTGTTATTTAGGCTTACGGCTGGTGCTCACCGAAATAATAATTATTTTACATTCGTGGGCATAACTTACAGGTACTAGTTCCTGGCATAACACAAATGTTAGATTACGTAGTTTTTGCACCATTCGATGTCACAATTATGAAGTTTGTGATTTTGAGACTAACAGTTAAAACAAACATTAACAAAGACACAAAACTTAACAAGAGTAATTGATAAGGACGCAATTTATTACTAATTTTAATATACTCCCGGCAAAATTAATTTTACAAAATGTTATAAACAGTTACAAAAAACATAATAAACTTTACTTATTTTGTACAATATTTGAAAATTGCAAAAATATTCCTCAGCATCACTACACAGACATTTTAAAGTTTCGTATGTTATGTTATTTAAATGAGAATTATTTCTATATGCCAAATTACTTATTTTTTTTTTTTACAAGTTTAAAAATTACTGAAGTTGTGGTTTTGATGTAGCTTTATGAAAAAAAAATATGTTGTGTGAATAATTTTTTTCTAGACGAAATAGTATTTGTAAGTAACATTATTGCTTACGAATATAAAATCAAATATTTATGTTGCTCAGAAATTTTTAGTGCACGGTAAACTTACTCTCCTCGAGTAAGAAAACCGTTATTCGTCTGTCTGCTATTTCAGTGATGTCACTCAAAGGAAACGCATAAATATTTCAAATCAAGGTAAACTTTATTGGCCAAAGATGATAGCTAATTGNGTGATGTCACTCAAAGGAAACGCATAAATATTTCAAATCAAGGTAAACTTTATTGGCCAAAGATGATAGCTAATTGCGTATTTCAGCTGTTGCTATAATATTTCATCACAATTCTCTTTTAAGCAGTACTGCAATCGTTGAACTACATTGTGTGACTTGTCTGTTTAGAACTTCTGACTTATCAAACATGATTATTTTGTTTTGTCTAGCAGAGTTTTAATAGTGCAGATAGAATAATGTAGCATTTTCTTAATCATTGTAAAAACGAAGGAAATCATAAATAAATAATCCATGTAATGTGATACTCCATGACTACAAGATTGCGATACATATATTAAACATAATTTTAACTTAAATAAACTTAAATAACATATTTTCAGTTATATTTATGATACTAATAATAGAAGTACCTTTTCCAAATTCACTTCACTCTCTCTGGATTTTGCCTCACATTTCACTTGCAGATCATCCAACTACAAAAAAATACAACAGAAAACAACACAAATAAATTATTTCGAAATTAAAACTTTTAAACTGTATATATTGTTATTCTTTGTTATTTTACAGATAAACAGAAAAATTGCAAATATATTTAATAAAACGAATTTTATTTCTGAATCCTGTAAATAAAATAAATATTAAATTTAATGTTTATATACGAAATACTTATTCCTTAATAAAAATTTTTGGTGTTTTAGTTAACAAATGATCTGAATTTAGGTCTCAGATAATGTATGGTCAAGAATTTTGTTACACAAATTTAGTTCAGTACACGATTGCCAGTTTAAACAGCAGACGAACGGTTTTACAAGTAGACATACAAATGAAGGTATTAAAGTAAAATGTACACTGCTGAACAGATATATTGACATTGATATTTTCTACTTCATTTCACCATGTTGCAGTATAGTTCTCTGTTACTAGCTCTTGTGTAGCGGTTGTAGCCGTCCGGAACTTATGAGGAGTACAACTTTATGGTCTTACACTTCTTGCAGAACATATTTTCACTTGCTACTCACCTCAGATAAAACAAATGTAATCTCGTATCGAAATGAGCCAAAGAGCAGATGAGAAAACAGAGGGAGTTCTTCAGTTTTACATGAATCAGGACATCATGAAGAAAAATACATTATCCTAGCATGACACATCATGTTTCTGACAGATGTAAACATTTTTTTAAATTTTTTATCGATATAAGTGGAAAAAGAGATTTCCATATTTCCATATAAATATATAATATGCGTCATATATACATATGGAAATTGTTCAAACAGAAATAAATATATACACAAATAGCGTTTTATTCCCCTGTGGAATAGAGTGTTAAGCAACATAGAGGCAGCGGTAGAAATTATATGATACTGCACACCTTAACTTTCAAAGTTACAGAATACTCAAACGGAAATTATTATAATAAAATAATAATAACTGGTGTCAAACGGCACAATAAAAAAATTGTAGTTCAATAAGAGAAATCCTTGGAAACCCAGTTTACAGAAATTCCTTTCTTAAATTACAAACAGTTTTGTTGTAAACTCAGTAAAACATATTTTTTTTAACTTACAAATGATAGCGTTGTATAACCTGTATCTTACATTACTGAGAACTGTATATACTTTTATTGGCTTTCTTGTATGAAAATAAATGTGATAAATAAATAACCGCCAATAATAAAAATAAATAATTAAAACATATAAATTATGAAAAAATTAATAAAAATTTGCCAGCACGGTGACCAGTACACACACCCATAGTCTAACTATTGCACAAAACTAACCACAAGGCCAACTTAACTTACGTCTGTACTGTTTATTAGATATTATTTATACCTGTAAGTATGTACAACATGTTAACCAGAACATTTCCGTTTCTATCGCAGTTATGTATCTCTATTTATACCTACTTCTTCAAAAAAGGAAGTTATTTGATTAAGAACAATACATATTGTTACGATTACTACACAAGAAGCGAGGCAGGGTAAGGCAGGAATGCGGCCAACCACTGTTACTAAAACAATGTTCACAAACAACGGCGACTCTAATGCAACAACTAAGAATGCAGGAATCTGCAGAAATATGTACAATATCTGGGTCTGGCATCAACATCTAACGACAGTAACCCCGCCCAGGACCCAAGGGAGAGCCAATAGGAATCAAGGATATCGGAGAAGGTGGACGTGAAGGAGGAGTGTGGTGGAGATGGCGGCTTAGGGTCGGGGTGGCAGTCAGTGTCGGTCCTCCCTGAATGGCATCTCCGAGCGGCGATTGGTGGTAAGTGTCTTACACTAGGGCGAGAGAGCGAGCCCGCAGCCCCTTATATCCTTGTCCTCCCATAACAGATTGTCCTTTACACCTACCTCCATCCCTAGCCCCACCAACCACACCACGCTGTAATTATTGCAAGTTGAATCAGTAATGTTCCTCATTAATTAATTAGTTGTACTTAATTAATTAATCTCCGACTTCCTTTCATGATCTGCATGAACTATATTTCATTAAGAAGCATAAGAATTTACTGTATTCCATTTTAATAGTTTCGTATAGCTAGGAAGCATTATAAGTTAATGAGTAATATGGTCACGATTTATTGAAATTGACGTTTTATTATGATTAATTAGGGGTTTTTTTTACTCTTTTTGCATTTTTTTTTTAAATTTGAAATACATTTCTTTTTGAACGCAACTAAATTTTATATCACCCATAGTTTTCACATAAACAACTGTATATGGTTTTACGTTGTTGAGTGTCCGCTGTACAAATATTTCTTGACGTCTATTACAAACACAGCCCTCGTAGTTTTCAAACGAGTATATTAACAAGATAAATCTTTGCACTGTAACAAGTATATTTAAAAATTACAAACAATTTCTAAGTAAAATTAACAAATTTTTTTTTCAGTGTATAGCATATTGTATCACATAATTTGTATTTTACGTACCACCTCTCTAGATAACTGGGTTCATTGAATGAAATATAGGATGGATATATATTAAGGGTAACAATTAAGAGGGCTAGGTCACATTTAGCTTGGATTTAACAAATATTAACGTAGGTTTACTTTAAATCTGTTTAACGATCTTTTTGGCACGACATAGTATATACACTGAAGAGCCAAAAAAATTGGTTTAGGCATGAATATGCAAATAACAGAGGTATGGATCCAATCAGAGTAACGTAATATGGTCGGCTGCTAGACGGTTACTGCTGCTACATTGGCAGGTTATCAAGATTTAAGTAGGTTTCAACGTGGTGTTAAAGTCAACGCACGAAATATGGGACATAGCATCTCCGAGGTAGCGATAGCATTTGGATGTTCGCGAATGACCATTTCACGAGTGTACCGTGAATACCGGGAATCCGGTAAAACATCACATCTTCGACTTTGCTGCGGCCGGAAAAAGACCGTGAAAGTAAGGGTACAGACGAGAACTGACGAGAATCATTAAACATGACAGACGTGCAACCCTTTCTCAAATTGGAGAAGATTGGATTGGTGCACTTCCCTGCAGTATTCATGGTGTGAATTGCCTCCTGCAAACCTTCAGGCATTAGTCCAGTCCATGCCACGTCGTCTTGCGGCACTTCTGCGTGCTCGGGGCGATGGCATAGTGGGAAGGGGAAGGGGCTAAACGATATTAGGCAGTTGTACCTTTTTTTCTTTGGCTCTTCAGTGTATCTTCTTTATGGTTAAGCGTATTGATACATCGTTATTACCGATATTGTGGTAATTTATTTATATCTGCCAGGAAGTCATTATTTTTCTTTGCCGGCAGTCCCATATGTTACAGAAACCAAGTAACAGTGACTTTAGAAAATGTTCGAAACTGAACGCATTATCCTGTTGATCTACAAGGCTAATAAAAACTTTGTATTGCAGATAACTGATAAAATTCCATTTATCCGTGATGTCGGGGAATTTTCCGCTTTAAAGAATGATACAATTACGACATTCAGAAAATATATTCTCTAAATTTTTGGGAAGACATGATACTTTAATTTAATCTATAGAAGTTTATCCGCCTCCCGGGCGTTGTTGACCAGATGTTTAACATACCTTATCCACGTTACGCTCGTTTTCCGAAGTCTTATTGTCCAGTAGTCTTTGTAGGTCGCTCACCTGCAAATGTTAAACAGGAAGGACAATTTAATCATTATGTAATAACGTGCATATTTATTAAAATTAATTACATGCATATTAAAACTTTCATGCGTTTAGTTCGTAACGGTTGAAGGCTATTNTTGTAATAACGTGGATATTGATTAAAATTAATTACATGCATATTAAAACTTTCATGCGTTTAGTTCGTAACGGTTGAAGGCTATTTAAAGTAACCAAAACTATTTTTGCACATATTAATATCGCCTTTGGTATAGAGTTAACCGAGAAATTTTAATGCCATTTGATTATTCGCAGCGAAAGAGTTGGCTTGATCAAATAGTTTAGCCAGTCTGTTTATCCTCAGGAGTAAATGCAGCAAATACTGCCCAACATTGCATTTTATATTTCAGGTTGAATAAAACTAACGTTATTATAAATGACAAACCTTCATTTGCTCTGAACGTAACATAAAATAAACCTTTTCCTGCCCTCAAACTACTAGAGTACTAACCATACAGTAAATATTGGGCAATGGAACAGCGCCAAAACTTAATTTACTATAGACACATGGCGTTTAAACTATTGTGCCTACGAATTACATCTGCAAACTGTTTAACTAATAAAAACTCAAAAATATATTATTACCGAATAATTATTCATGCAAGTATAAACATAATAATTTTCAAGCTCAATATCGAAGTTTCTATATAAAAAGAATTTATTGCATTGCTCTCTTTTCTGTTTGAGTATATCAAGTGCAAAATGTAAAAGTGAAAGAGAATCTTCCTGACTGTCACAAAAACTATTATTGTATTACGCCCTATATGTAATGTAATGGGAAATACGCCATAAGTGAACGGCAANCGTCACAGAAACTATTATTATATTACGCCCTATATGTAATGTAATGGGAAATACGCCATAAGTGAACGGCAAACTCGTTTTAGTTTGGGGAACACGCAAAGTCATATTTAACATTTATTCTTGAAGCTCTGTTCAATTTCGTTGTTTTCTCTCTCATGTTTAGCTTGTAGATCATGAAATTGCAATCTTAACTATGTGCAATTACTTTAACAAAACGAAATATATTTATGTCTTTATTAATATTCTTCTGTTCTCCTAAATGTAATTCATATATCGTGAGTAATATAGGTATTGGAAAAGTGTGAAGGGCAACGTTTTTACGTTTTCCCATGAGGTGAACCCATTTCCAGTAGCTTTACTGCTCNAATGTAATTCATATATTGTGTGTAATATAGGTATTGGAAAAGTGTGAAGGGCAACGTTTCTATGTTTTCCCATGAGGTGAACCCATTTCCAGTAGCTTTACTGCTCCAAAAGTCATCTTTACAACACTCTTCAAAAACGAGCACATCTAGGGCTAGAGATAAATTGAAACATTTTTTAAAACAACGAATTAAATAACTTTTTCTTCTTATTATATAGCAACACAAATATATCATAATTAATATGAAACCAGAAGTAGGGAAGAAAGTGGAATATAAAAATATTTCCAACATCCGTTGTTTATGAGTGTAATGTAGTCTACAATGGTTGGACCTGTCGAACTTTTTTTTGTGAAATAGACTTATGTTTATATTAAAATACGAGCTTCACATTACAAATTAACTACTCAATTATTCTCAGCGAACAAGCTAACATTTGTCGACACTTTTTAAAATATATTTCTGACATTGAGGATTTTAAAGTACTTAAATATATCAATTAAATATATTTACATTTGCAAGTATAAGGTTAAGAAAAACCACAACACTTTCATTGGTCTAATTATATGCATGTATTATTTAAAGTTTCGTCTTGCACAGTGATGAGACATATATGAAATATTTTAAAAGTTGTTTTGCAAAAAATGAATGAGTGATAAAATACTAAACGAACGGAATCAGTTATAGTGATTTAAATAACGATTAGTTTTTATGTCTTCTGATATATGTTGATTGATATATAATAGTTGTAAGACTGTAAGTTCATGACAGACGTCTCGACATGTGTAGAATTCAGCAGGCAATTTAAAGTGGTGCGTGGAAGAGAGTTGCACAGTGGCTACATGTGTTCTCTGTGGACACACCGTTAGTAGCATGGCGCAGCTGAAAACACACTTGCTGTTTCGTATGGTTACCGGGATGAGAAGGAAATTGAATCTTACTGTGCACAACAACGAGGCCTATAGTAAAATTTCACCGCATCATGCCAATGGACCAACAGTAATCTTCAATCCACAGCAATTACCATGTAAAACGATGCTATCCTGTGTGATTGAGACAGATATGTTGCACTACCACCTTGCGTCTCTTACTGCCAAGTAGTGATTCTTGAAGACAAGAAGCCCCTCCCTTCACAGGCACAGTAAACGGTGTACTGTTTGTGGCGTTAAGAGTTATATAATTATATTGTACAAAAATCTACATTAATTAATTCCAGGAACTGGCTATAGCTAATTACATATATTAAAATAAAATACATATTTAATCATTTTATGCTATACTTTCAAGTACTTTTAAAACGTCAAATTTGTAACCAACATATTGATTTTCGTGATAATAACATCTTTTTTCACTAGTTACTGATGTATTCTTATGTTTGAATTTACTCTTCTCAGAAATCGCCATTAATTAATCAAACTTGTGTAGTAAATTAAAAAATTTATTATTCAAATAATGCTAAAATATTAAGTCAGCTGCTTG